>CANSZD010001061.1:65000-665000 GCA_947648045.1 Beta corolliflora
GTTAATTTTGATTAACAGCTGCGAGCCTATCCGATCCGGACCAAAACCGGATCTGTAAGCCCGATTTTGACCGGATTGGATGGGGTTTTTTTCCACTAGTGTGTGCCTGGTTTAAGATGAGCTAAACGACATGCTTACAATCAGAATAAAGAACGGCTGTTCCGATGTTGTAAAACTCAATCATGTAGAAAGCTTCCTGTAAACCAAGAATCTCAACAGCAAGAGCATCATTAGCATAGATTTTTTAATAAAACCACTAGTCCACCTTCCTGTACCATCTCTAATTACTCCTCCAATCCCAACGGGCATAAGAGGACCAATGAAAGAAGCGTCAATATGGATAGATCATGAGGGCATTTTGGGGGTGGGAGGGACTAGGGAGAGAGGTTAAACAAGGGTCAGACAGGACGTGATAAGCCTGGATAAACTCCCGCGCACGACAAGAGGCTTTGAAAATGATAGAATTGATAGGGGAAGGGGTCTGAGCTTTGAAGACATAATTATTCCTATCTTTCCAGATTTGATGACAGAGATATGGGAAAAGATCCTTCCACGCTAAACCCCTGAACTGCACTGCACTGCACTGCACAAGACATATTAAATTTAAGCCAAGATTGGAAAGGGAAATTCTGAGAGGTCAGGACATGATGAATAACCCACATGTCTGAGATTGAGTCGTAAAAATGCAGGATGTGATCCGAGTTTTCGCATTGCCCAGAGCATCTCATGCACGAGGGATTAGGGAGACAACACCTAGTATAGAGAAGCTTTCGATGAAGGAGCTTGTCTTGCCATACCAGCTAGAGGAAGAATTTAATTTTACGTTCGCACGATGCTTGCCAGAGCCAAGAAAGTGAATCCTGGGAACATTGAGGGAGCTGAGCCGCATAGGCAAGAGACACTGAGAAGCCCTTATGATTAATAAATGAAGGAACCAAGAGATCATCACGAGAATCGGATGAGGGAGGCGGGAGGTTTAGCACCTTATGGGCAATGAAAGGGGGGAGATCTAAAGAAATACGACTCAGATTCCAGGATCCTAAGGAGGTAAGATCAGTACCTTTCAAATTAGATTCATCAAGAGGAATAGGGCCATGGACAAAAGAACGTATGGGGCCGATTGAAAGCCAATTATCATGCCAGAAATCCAATAATCTACCATTCCCAAGAGACCAAGAATTATGATTTTTTAAAAGGTCCCACCCTTTCCCAATGTTACGCCAGACCATCGACCCCTTCTTAAATTGCGCGACAAAGTCAGCATGAATATATTTGGAGATAATGCAATTCTGGGTTAGATTCGGAACAGACTGAGACATTTTCCAACCCAATTTAGCCATATATGCTATGTTCATCCAGGCCTGCTTACGAATACCCAAGCCCCCACAGGAGGTAGGGAGGAAAGTTGTTTCTCTATTGACCAAGTGAATTTTCTTCTTACCCTCTCCACATCACCCCAAAGAAAGTTATTACATATGCAATCTAGATCATGAAGAGTCGAAGCAGGAAGCATCGTGGCTTCCATATAGTAGGAGGGAATAGTGGACAAAGTTGACTTAACAGGGCATAGGCGCCCGACCTTTGAGAGAAACCTGGTTTTCCATTGAGCGAGGCAATTTCTCACTTTGTCAACAACGATTTTCACTTGAGTGCGACTAGGTCTTTTATGAGATATTAGGAGGCCAAGGTACATTCCTAAGTTTTCACTTTCACAGATGTTCAGAGTTTCTTGAAATAAGGCTCTATGTTCATCGCTCGTGTTTTGAGACAAGGTCAACTTATTCTTACTCTCATTAATCTTTTGACCAGAGATTTTACAAAAACATTCAAGAACATTGCGAACCGTAAAAGACATTGATTCATCGACTCTCCCAAAAAGAATGAGATCATCCGCGAAAAGAAGATGTGAAATAGGAACTTTTTTCTGACCAACTAAGAAAGGAGTCCAGCTTCGCTTGGTACAAGAGTCATCTATAATGTGGGAAAGCCCTTCCAGACAGATGTTAAACAAGTATGGGGATATAGGGTCTCCCTGACGTAGACCTCTAGAATGAGAAAACCTTTCAGTTTTGCGTCCATTAACAAGGACTGAAGAAGAAGCTTTAGACACGCAATCCATGATAATCTTGATCGAAGCTGGGTTAAGATTGTTATTAAGAAGACACTCCTTGACATAGTCCCATTCAATTCGGTCATATGCTTTCTCAAGGTCAATTTTTAGGGCAAACCAACCCCACTTACCTCTTTTCTTGTGCATAGAGTGTAAAACTTCCGATGCATGCTACCAGGTTAATGTCAGGACCCCGACCCTTAATGAAACTATTCTGGTTAGGCGAGATCCAAGAAGGGATAAGGGGTTTCAGGCGATTGACAATGATTTTGGTCACCAATGTGTAAAGAGTATTACAGAGACTGATAGGACGGAACCGTTTAACATTTTCGGGAGACTGATGTTTAGGAATAAGACAAATTAAAGCATGACCCAGATCATCCGGCATGGAGCCTTCCCCGAACCAGGTTTGAATCTGGTGACAAACATCCTCCCCAACAATATCCCATGATCGTTGAAAGAAAATAGGATGGAAACCATCTGGGCCAGGGGCTTTGAGGGTTTTCATGTCAAGGAGTACCCGCTTAATTTCAAAGTGGGATGGAATGGCCCCGATATTTACTGACGAGTCTGGCCAACTAGAACTGACTGAACAAGAGAAGTTTTCAGATGTATAGAAGTTAACATAGAACTTTCTAATCATATCACGAATAGCGTCGGGATCCTGAATTTCATTCCCCACCTCATCCCGAAGATTTAGAATCCGAGAAGCATTCCTTTTAATAATGACACTTCTATGGAAAAATCTCGTGTTCCTCTCACCCTCCCCTATTCTCTCCATTCTGCTTTTAGTTCACCAGAGGGTTTCTTCCTGTTCTGAGATTCCTGTGAGCTCATGTTGAAGATCACTCTCAAGATCCTGATGAAACCTAGAATAGGGATTGACTTGAAGGTACTTTTGGGTCCCAGCAAGACGAGCCAAGACCTGAGATTTCCTTCTATACACATTCCCAAAGACTCACATGTTCCACTCTGAGAGATTGACACGCAGAAGAGCTAGCTATCCTAGATATCCCTATTCCCTTTAGGCCACACTCCATCAACTTCCTCTGAAAAACCTGAATCTAAGAGCCACATGGGTTCGAACCTTAAGGGTTTAGCCCCCTTAAGGTAGGGCGCGAAATCAAATTTTAGCAAGATAGGACAATGATCAGAAGTTATACGCGGGAGATGCCACAGGTTAGCATTGGGAAAGACCTGAAAACACTCCGAGTTAGCCCACCCCCTATCAAGCCTCTCAAAGATTGGCTTACGCCTTCTTTTATTGGTCCATGTGAACTTGGGCCCATTAAAACCAATGTCAACAAGATTACACCGATCCATGGTATTAGCAAATAATTCGGCACGTTTTCGACAAATTGGATTCCCGCCGAACTTTTCATTTTGACTTGTCACCTCATTAAAATCCCTTAACACTAACCACTTTTGGTTCAAGGAGCATGCAAAATTTTCCAATTCTTCCCATAATTCTTTACGTTTATGAAATCTAGTGCTAGCATAAATAGAAGATAAAAAAAAGGTAGTTTTTGAAGAAAGTACCTTAACCACGCCATACAAGCCCTGCTCGCCTTCTCCAATAACAGTGAAATCAATGGAGTAAGAATTCCACAGGAGAAGAATACCACCCGCGAACCCAATCGGATCGACTAAGTGCCACGAGTCAATACCAATACCTTGAATAATCCCCTTAGTTTAATCTCTGCCAACCTAAGTTTCAACAAGAACAACCATAGTCGGGTGATGTTGTTGCACTAAGAGCCGAAGGTTCGGCTTGAAGGAGGGGCGACTGATACCCCTAACATTCCAGAATAGCACCGTCATTCCCTTGTGTAGTGTTGGTTTCCCTAAGAGCATGTTGATTATCTCCTCGTTTCCTACTACTCATGGATCTATTTCTTCCCCGGTGCTTGGGCACGTCCACATTTTCCTTTGTGGCCACAAAATCATCTCTGCTTCACCGGGGTTTGCGCTGCCGTTTGCCTCTGCCTAGGATACTGTTATCCCCATTTGCTTGAGAGGTAGGTAAAGACGGCCGCATAGTACCACATCTGTTTTGCTTAGGGCTACAAGAGTAGCAGGTCTTTGTTTCACCATTACAATCGTCCGAACGAGGGGAAGTAGCGGAGCCGGGTCTAGCCATGCCCCCATGTTCATGAGAATGTCCCTGTCTTCTTCCTCAACTACGACCTCTCTCTTTAGAAACCATTATAGGAATATTCTCATCAGTTGAGGGGGGCTGCGCCTCGAATTTGAGGAACATGAGCGGGACGAAATTCCGAGTTGGCATAAATCATCAAATGTTTTGAGCATTCGCGGTTGATGTACGGGTTCAAAATTCTCGTTTTGACCTCCTGCAGAGTGAGCTTGTCGAAAATGTCGATTGGAACTACAAATGATTCCGGGAGAAAGTACTCCAAGGGTAATCGTGGTCTGATCGGGCGAGAGAAAATCACCGGTTCGAGGGAGGATACTATCTGAGTTCTTGGAGTGGGGGGATGGGGGTGGTGAGAAAGAATGTGGGGGGGGGGATGAAGATCCTAATAGGTCTAGGACTGTTCTGTTGACCATTTTGAGAGTTTTGGGAATTTTCGTGGTTTAAGGAATTATGGAGTAAGGGAGCTGGGGTGGGTTGATTTATAGTTGAATTATGGGTGGGCAGTACGTGTGTTTGGGACTGGGGAAAACTGGGTTGCTGGAATTTTGGGGATGCATCATCATTTTTATGGACACCTTATGAAATGACTATACCACGTTTAAAATAGAGGGAGGATAGAGAATATCTTCAGAATCCCCAAAGGGTTCTAACACTGCAAAGCCGGATTTCCGACTCTGTAAATTTTGCAATTTCTTCTCCTTTTGAATTTTGGGACCCGTGGAAGTTTCTTTTTGCAGGGTATTATGAGCCATCAAGTCAATACTCACATCTCCTTCTTTTCCTTTATTTTTCACCTTTCCTTCCAGATCTTTATTTTCAGATTTCTCCAACCACCTAGAATTAGACAAAAGGCTACTTTTTGCAGGTTGAGTAGTCACACTTTTCCTTGGTTTGCTGACCCGTCTTTTTTGCGCATGCCTCCACACACCTTCTTCCTCCTGACTTTTCTTTTTTCAACGCCTTCTCTTGCTAGTTTCTCACATTGTTGTAACGGTGGTGGTTTAGTTGGACAATGACGGTTGTTGTGACCCACTCTTCGACAGACATTACAATACCACGGACTGTCAACGTACTTAATCTCTAGAGCATTTTCTCCCAACCAAGTCCTCCATGGCATCCGGCGATTAGCTTCCACTAAAATACATATCGCCGCATAACGTCGGCAGTCCCCTTGAAGTGTATGAGCATCTATACGTATTGTTTTCCCTAGGGAATTACCAACCTTCTCTAGTATATCCTTTTGAAATAATTCGACGGGGAGCTGTACTCAAATAGGGAAGTGATCAACATTCGTTGTTGAAGGTTTAAAGCCGCGTTTCCATTGTTGAACCCAAATCAGAGAACCCAAAACAAACCACGGGCCACCGGCGAGAATCCATGTACGTTCCTCCATTGAAGTGCACTTGATACTATAGAACCCCCTCCCAAGAGAGATGAGGTTCATGGTACCCTTCCAGTTCGTTCCATATTTTCTGCAGCCCTTTTTGAAGGAAATCTTGGGAGAAAGTCCTCCCAACAACTTTGCAAATAATAGCAGCCTCCCATGGCTTAACTAAGTAAATGTACTGATCTTTAGCGATTGGCACAAAAACTTCTTTACCATCCACCATCTCCACCATAGAAGTAGCAAACGGTAGCGGCGGGGTAGGAATAGGAATGATTTTCAATAAGGACGAGGATGGAGGACCATTTGGAGCGACGACAACCTGTTTGAACGAAGCCACCGAACCGGCGGGGGGGTGGTGATAGGACCTTCGAGTTAGAGGGGTCAGGTTCCAGCGGTATATCTTGACTCGGGGCACAACCATCGATCCTTTTGCTTCGCGGGGAGAGCTGATGGCAGGCTGGGTCTCTTTAGGGCTTGAGGGCGGTGGGGGGTTGTTTTGTGGTACGGGGGGAGGGGGGGGCTCTCTTTCTCTCTCTACGCTCTCTTTCATATTCTTTTGATGCAGGACTTAACTTTCCTGAGACGCCTTAGTCAGCCCTTATTCTTTGAATATGCTTTCAGCAAACTTTGTGTTTCGTCTATTAAAGCTTACTTAATGTCTCTTATACAATTTTGCATTATGAAAGATTGTGCAGGTGGATTGCAAGATGTAGAAGATCAACTTTTCAACAAAAGGCTATGCACATAGGCATTAATGCTTGCCTCTATCAGATCTGGGATTCCCGAAATGAAGGTTTTTGGGAGCACCATATTCCTACTATTGGCTCTATTGTGAAGATTATTCAGGAAAATGTTAGATAGAGCAATTTTGCTCGCTAAAATATCAGCTGTAGACTTAGCTTAGTTTAAGAGCTTGTAATTTGTTTAGATGGTATTTTTCTCTACTTTTGGTTGTTTTGTTGGGTTTTCGTTTGCTTGTAGCAAACCTTGTGCTTTAAGGCTGGCTATTTGGGCTTTGGCCTCTTAGTCATTCCTTATATGTTTTTTGTGCTTCATGGTATATATTACTCACCTTTACAAAAAAAAAGAACAATTTTTGACAAGGCCTCCTCCAAGTTCAGGCCTAAGTCACACACAGTCTAGATTCTCTAATTCGTAATTTCGTTTGGAAATATTATTAGAATATGTGAGGTATTCCTCTCATTACGTGGACAAAATTCGTAGCCATAAAACTCTTAGAGATATGAGCCTTTGTAAATCTGGCCATATTGATCCCTTTTTAAATAAGTTAGGATGGAACTTCTGAGCAGATCTTTATTAAAGGTGATAAACTTATGATGATAAACCTTTTTTTAGAGATTATTTCAATTGGAACCTTTTTTCATATATCTCTCCTACCTATCTTTTGAATATGATCTCTCACCAACGCCTCACACTCACCAATGCCTCACACTCATATCCATATAATTTGGTAACTTTGGCCTAATAATCAACCTATAGAATTATGAGAGTTGGCAAGGGATGAAAGATGATCTTTTGTTTCATGATTAGTATTTTTGCATTGTGGGGCTGCGGATAGATTAATGCTTCCATATGGTAAAGAATATCTCGAAGAGATAAAAGTTAAAACATTGTGGAGTAAAAAAGTTCGCTTATGATGATATTGATAAGTTAGATTATATGCTAGCCACATTGATGATTTAACATACAAACCACCATTATTAAAGTAACACCAACAAAGTTTATCATGAATCTTTCAGTCACACTTTAACAACACCAATAATATGACTCTGAATCTTTCAGTCACTCTTCGAAAACAATCAGCGAAGAAAATCTTCTTTACCTCTGAAAATAAATATTTTATTAACGCAAGCCCACATACTTTAATAATAATGTCAAGATGAGCTGAGACAAACACTAGAGCACCAACCATCAAAAAAATAGATCTTCTGAACATTGCTTCACCTTTTATCATTGCCCCAATAATACAGGACTCCACTATATATCAATCAAGCTTGGCTTGGTGGTGTTGTAAGCCTTTACTCCTTTTTTTTTATTTGCACATTTTCACGCTTTGTCAACATATGACCATAAATATAATTGATTATTAATGAATAAATATTATAAAAGTTGGTCTTCTAAAAGTATGTGTTACACAAATCTAACAACATAATTACACATGACTTTATTTTCCTGTTGGGTATACATCCCAAGTCCCACATCGGAGAGTTAAGAAAGAGTTACCTAGTTTATAAGAGTTCACCAACTACACTAGTATGAGGTCTTTTGGGAAAGACCCAAAAACAAATCAGTGCGGGTTAGGCCCAAAGCGGACAATATCATACTAATGGTGGAGTTGTAGATGGACTCATGGACCCTACAAATGGTATTCGAGTCGACGGAGAACGCGCGGTCTAATAAACTTAGAGGTGATCATGGGCCAGGCCATACCTAAAAAAATTGCCCATTGGTCGGGCCGGGCTAATTCGGGCCAAAATTTTGTGCCCAAAGCCCTCATTTTCGCCATTCCCAAAGCCAAAAAAAAAAAATCAGGCCGGGCTCGAAACCGGGCCAAAAAATTCTGCCCAAACCTGCCCAAAATTCGGGCCAGGCTGATTTGGTCAGCTCTAAATAAATTTGAAGATCTAATTTAAACGAGAACTTATTAAAAGTTAAGATAAATTACTGATTTATTCATGTACATGAAAATTTCAAAACTAATAAATTTGATATCCGTTATATTTTGTCAACTAATAAAAAATAGTTGACATGAGAATATTTATTATATAAGGGTTTTAATATAAGGTTATGTATAAGGGTACACTTTTGAAATTCGGGCCGGGTTGATTTGGTCAGCTCTAAATAAACTTGAAGATCTAATTTAAACGAGAACTTCTTAAAAGTTAAGATAAATTACTGATTTATTCAAGTACATGAAAATGTCAAAACTAATAAATTTTATATCTGTTATATTTTATCAACTAATAAAAAATAGTTGACATGGGAATATTTATTATATAAGGGTTTTAATATAAGGTTATGTATAGTAAGTCTTATGTAAGATTGTCTTACAATAGAATTATGATCTGACCACCTCACTTTATGCCATAGACATATCACTTTAGAAGTTGAAGGGTACACTTTTGAACAAGAGGTCGATCACGTATTAAGAGGTCATTTCGACTATAAGTAACAATGTAGAATTGCCCTTATCATAAATCATGGTAAGTTGGTGTTAGATTTTGTAGGATATGCAAACATGATACTACAATACATTAATTTTAATTTTAGAATACAATTTTTTTATATTAAAAGTAGTACAAAGTCTCATACGATTTGAGGGGTACGGTGATTACGATATTTTTATCATAAGATTGGGTAGATTTTCTAGTATATTTGGGTTCGTGAAGATAACTTTTGATGTTTTATAGTAAGCTAAGTCACTGAAAATCCGTTTCACTTAAAAACTTTTGTAGAATATTGACAAGTTTTATTAGGGTTAATTTGTCTTGCCTTTGCATTCCTTCAACTTTCATATATATAGTACATCCATTCTAGGCAACTAAGGATACTCTAGATAATCAATACATCAGTCAAGATAACTTGCCTAATATACACCTCAATACCCCCTCCTCAAGTTGGAGCATGGGGATCATAAATGCCCAACTTGTCAAGAAGAGTGTCAAACTGAAGCTTTCCGAGAGTTTTAGTAAAGATATCAGCAAGGTGCTCCGTGGTGTGAACATAAGAAGGAGCAATAAGACCATCAAGGATGGCATCACGAACAAAGTGGCAGTCAACCTCGATATGTTTCGTTCGCTCATGGAAAACAGGATTTTTGGCAAGATGAAGAGCGGATTGACTGTCACAAAACAATCGAATAGAAGTAGGATGATGAATGCCCAAACTCATTAAAAGACCTTTTAACCATTTCAACTCACATGTGATGGCCGCCATGGAGTGGTATTCGGCTTCAGCCGAGGAGCGAGACACAGTGGCTTGCTTCTTGGTCTTCCAAGCAATGGGAGAAGCACCAAGAAAGACAAGCCAGCCAGTAAGAGAGCGGCGAGTAAGAGGGCAAGCAGCCCAATCAGAGTCACACCAGCCAGCTAGGGTTAGATCACTGTCAGCCCGAAGAAGAATACCCTGGCCGGGAGTACCTTTCAAATAGCGAATGACACGCAAAACAGCCTCCCAATGATCAATACGAGATGCCTGCATGAATTGAGATAATATATGCACGGAATATGCCAAATCCGGGCGAGTAACAGATAAATAGATTAGACGACCAACAAGACGTCTATAAGGCTCAAGATCATCAAGCAAGGCACCTGTAGGAAGAGCAAGTTTGTGATTTTGCTCAATAGGAAAGCTAGCAGGCTTAGAGCCTAAAAGACCAGCTTCAGTTATGATATCCAAAGTATATTTCCTTTGGCAAAGAAAGAGACCAGAGGAACTACGAGCAACCTCGATGCCAAGAAAATATTTCAAAGGACCCAATTCCTTCATTTTGAAACAAGCACAAAGATAGGCTTTGAAAGCCTCAAGAGCAGCGGAATCATTCCCAGCAACAATAAGATCGTCCACATACACTAACACATTAATCTGAATGGAACCCTGTGTGAAGGTAAACAAAGAATAATCAGAGTAAGACTGTTGAAAGCCATACCCTTTAAGAGCAATAACTAGTTTTGCAAACCAACACCGAGGAGCCTGTTTAATACCATAAAGAGATTTGCGGAGACGACAAACCATGTTAGGTTGAGAAGATTCAAAACCAGGAGGAAGTTTCATGTAAACTTCCTCGTCCAAATCCCCATGCAAGAAGGCATTGTGGACATCCATCTGATGAAGCTCCCAATTTTTAGCAGCGGCAATAGCTAGGAAGGCCCGAACAGTGACCATCTTAGCAACAGGAGCAAACGTCTCAGTGTAATCAATACCCTCTTTTTGATGATTACCAAGAACCACCAAGTGAGATTTTTGTCGATCCAGATTACCAGCAGAATCAAATTTATTTCTGTAAACCCACTGACTACCAAGAGCACGTTTACCGGGAGGCAAGGGCTCCATAGTCCAAGTACCATTCTCCTCCAAGGCCCTAATCTCATCATGCATAGATTTGCGCCATCCTGCATAACCTCCTTAAAAGACTTGGGCTCCAAAACAGAAGTGAGAGCAGCAATAAACTTCCGATATTTCACAGAAAAACTTTGACAATTAATGTAATGTGCAATAGGATAAGGATTACCCGAGGAATGCAGAGGAGCAGATGAAGAAGTAGATGGACTTTCAACTTGAATGGTGTTCGTTACATAGTCACGTAAAAGAACAGAGGGTGTTTTGGTGCGGTGACCACGACCCAAGTCAATATTAGAGTCAGACAGCCCAACAGATAATTCGGGAGAAGAAACGGAGGAGTGAGGTGAGTCCATGGGCTCAGATGGGGGCCCAGAAGAAGCAGCGAGAGAAGTAGGGGAGATCGAAGAATTGGGCTGGGTAGAATTTGGGACGTGAGGTCCAGAGTGAGGAGAAAGAATTTGGGCCGTGTTTGGGACGTGAGGTCCAGATGGAGAAGAGGTAGGAGGTGGAACGCGGGTTCCTGGTTGGGCTTGGCTGGGCGAGTTTGGTTCGTTTGTAGAAGGAGTGTGGACCTGGCTGGGCAAGTTTGAGGCGTGGGTAGAAGTAGAGGATGGGGCCTGATTTGTGTGGACGTGAGGTCCAGGGAAGGGGGAGAGCAGAGTGGGCTGGACAGGGTCCATAGAAAAAACGGAAGCGGTTGGAGCAGGAGGATTGTTTAAGGGGGGCTGATTTTGTAAAATGGGCTGGGTAGGAATAGATTCAAGTAAAGAGGGTGGCTCATATTCAGAAAAATCGATGTGAATGTCATTAGTGTGAGGAACAAGAGTATAGGGATCAATATTTGCAGCTTCAAGATCACAAAAGGGAAAAGTTTCTTGAAAGAACTTAACATCTCGTGAGACGAAAAATTCACTAGTATCAAGATCAAATAATTTCCATCCCTTTTTACCAAGAGGGTACCCCACAAACATGCATTTGTGGCTACGACTAGCAAATTTATCCCCTTTAGACTTGTGATTGTGAGCAAAACACAAAGAACCAAAGACTTTGATAGCATCATAGGAAAGAGGATGACCGAATAAGAGCTCATAAGGAGTTTTGTTATGAAGTAAAGGAGTAGGAGTACGATTAATAAGATGAGCTGCTGTAAGGATACTCTCGCCCTAAAAATAAATAGGAAGGTTAGCATGAAAACGAAGAGCTCTACCTACATTCAAGATATGGCGATGTTTACGCTCAACCCTCCCATTTTGTTGTGGAGTATGGACACAAGAAGGTTGAAAAAGAATCCCAGTGACAATGAAATAATCACGAAGGCAATTAAATTCAGTACCATTGTCACGTTGCACAATTTTAATATGTTGAGAAAACTGACGATCAATCATAGCAATGAAGGCCATAAACATAGAAAAAACTTCAGTTTTATCAACTAATAAATAAACCCAAACAGCTCGGGAATAATCATCCACCAAAGTAAAAAAATAACGAGCACCACAAGAGGATAAATGTTTATATGGGCCTCACAAGTCACAATGAACCTTTTCAAAGATTCTACTAGTTTTATGATCACTAATAGGAAATTTAGTGCGAGGATGTTTAGCACGAAAACACACCTCACAACCCTTATTCAAACTACTCTGCAAATGAAGAACGGGAGGGAGTAATTTGACAATCTTCTCGGAAGGATGACCCATGCGATGATGCCACAGAGCCAAGGAAGGTGAAGCTTCACCCACTGATACATGATGCACATAAGTCCCACCACCAAAGAAGTAAAGTCCATCCCTTCTAACAGCCGCTCCAATCAGATTCCTCGACTGGTCCTGAATAGCACAAACATCAGAATTGAATTGAATAATACAATTCATAGTCGCAGTTAATTGTGAAACAGAAAGTAAATAACAATGTAAATTTGGAACAAAGAGCACATGAGTAAGAGTAAGAGTCTCAGAAAGACGAACGGAGCCCTCTTGCTTGGCCATGACAACAGTTTCATTGGGAAGACTAACAGGACAATCGGCAATACAAACAACATCAAAGAGTAAAGAAACATCACCAGTGACATGATTAGAAGCACCAGTATCAACAATCCATTAAGTGGTAGTAAACATACCGTGCAAACGATCGTCAGAAATCTTTGTATTACCCAAGAGACCTGCCAAAGCTTTCCAATGATCCGCGGTAAAAAGAGTAGCAGGGGCGGCAGCAGCAGGAGCCAGGGCAACAGCTGTGGTGGTGACGTTGGCGCGAACATTACCGCGTCCACGACCAGTAGTAGGTGGAGGATTAGAGCGCGCACTCCCACGGCCAGCAGCAGCCTGTTGGCGCTTGGCCCACCACGCAGGATACCCCATAAGTTCGAAGCACGAACTCACTTCATGACCCGGTTTCTTGCAATGGGTGCAGGTAAGATGGGATTTATCCTCCGTCACCCGTGGCCGAGAGTGAGAAGAAGACGCTGGAGGGCCACGAGGGGCTGCACGAAGAGCATAACTCACCACATCATGTGATGAATCAGTCACGGTTTGAGCCAACCGAACTCATTCGGCTTGGACAACTAGTTGGTAAGCACGACCAAGATTGGGCATGGAATCTTGGGAAAGTATATTGGTACGAACCGAGCCATAATAATCAGCATCAAGACCCATTAAAAATTGATGGAGTTTACGAGTAGCGCGACGTTCCTCGTATAATTGACCCGCAGAACAAGATGCACAACAAGTACAATGAATAATGGGCTCATGATTATGCAATTCTTCCCACAAGGCATTTAATTTCCCATAATATGTGGCAACACTCATAGATTTAGATTGTTGGCAATGAGCAATAGAAGATGTAAGTTGTTGAATACGAGGACCATTAGCCATAGTAAAACGAGATTGTATTGAGTCCCATAAACGTTTGGCATCACGATATTTAGAGAGGGTACCTTTAATCTCCAGAGATATAGTATTCATGATCCATGAAATGAGCATAGCTTAAATGGTACTCCAATCAGAAGTAATGCAAGGTGGAATAGGAGATGTAATTGTACCATCGAGAAAAACAAATTTACGTCGGGCTTCAAGCGCCATTTGAACATCACACGCCCACTGATCATAATTGTTGGAAGTGAGCCGAGTCGGTGTGATGAAATCACCCGGCCTATCTTGAGGACCGAGGAAGAAATTAAAGGAGATGTAGAAGGGATTGTAGGCGGAGGGAAGAGTGGTTGATGTTTAGCAGGAGATTCACCACCAGCCATGGTGATGAAGATGATAGCAGATTATGGGTTAGGGTATGCGGCTAAGCCTGATACCATGACAAGTTTTATTAGGGTTAATTTGTCTTGCCTTTGCATTCCTTCAACTTTCATATATATAGTACATCCATTCTAGGCAACCAAGGATACTCTAGATAATCAATACATCAGTCAAGATAACTTGTCTAATATACACCTCAATAAATATACCTTTTATAAGCTTAAATAAGTTATACCTCTGTTTTTTATAGTTTAGTCGGTGCATTTGAAAAGTTTGAAAGCTAGTAAAATAATATATACTCCATTTACAAATTAAATATACTCTTAACTAATTTGACTATTAATATATGTACACTAATTACTTATCTGTAAAAGTTATCGAACTTAAAATTATCGAAATCATATATATAAGTATTGAGATGAATATAGTAAAGGCTAAGTTTATCATGAGATATACACTCAGAGGAACAAAAAAAGTAAAACATAATATATCGATATGTTATAATACTGAGAATTTGTGGTCAAAGATTTATAAATTTGACCGAAAAAGTCGAATAAAACCTTAATTATTATGTGGATGGACAGACCCAAAAGTATTATATAAAGAAGCGCGCAGAGCAAATAGCTTAGCAAGTAACATGATCTAAGAGCTTTAATTAGCTAAGTTATCTAAACAATGGAGGCTCTCTTACAATTCCCTCTCTTAATAATTTTTGTCACCTTACTCACCTACGTCATAAAATTCATGCAAAAACCACCTTCCAAATTACCACCAGGCCCTCCAAAGCTGCCTTTTATAGGCAACCTCCACTTGCTCTCTTCCAAAAACACCCTTCCCCACCGCCGTCTCGCCGAGTTATCTAAGAAATACGGCCGAGTTATGATGCTGCAACTCGGCCAAGTACCTACGATTATAGTCGCCTCGGCCGACATGGCGAAAGAGGTGATGAAAACTCATGATGCAGTGTTTTGCAACCGTCCGGAGCTCATGGTAGGCAAGGAGGTGTTCTATGATTGTAAGGACATAGGGTTGGCACCCTACGGCGAGTATTGGAGGCAAGTGAGGAAGATTTCGACGCTTGAGCTGTTCACTGTGAAACGAGTTGACTCGTTTCGGTTGATCAGGGAGGAGGAGACTGAAAATTTGTTGAAGGTTGTTGGGAAGGAAGCTGGTTCTGTTGTTAATCTCAGCAACAAGTTTTTTAACCTTGCTTGCGATGTTATGTGTAGGTACGTCGCTAATGTTCATATTTTTTGCACATTATGATTTTTATTATACGAGTGATATAGGTAGGTAGGATCAATCGTTATATCGGAGTGTAACCTCTTGCAGGTTAATCTGGCCTGAAACTAGTGGATTAGACACTTTGGGAGTAGGGGAGGGGAAGGTAGGGGGAATCCTCCTCCCTCAAAGTACCCATAATATATAGAGATTAAACTCCCAGCTTTAAGATTGGAAGGTACAATTCTTGCCATTAGGCCAAGCTTAGCTTGGTTTAAAATTTAATAAGATAAATTATATTAACGCCTTCTCACAGCATGTGGACGAAAGATGGAAGAGTAGTAGCCGTTCCACTTGCTCATTGGAAAAAAAAGGGTAGAATTAGGTGAATTATTAGTGACCCTATCTTTCTTATTTAGATATTGAGTTCAGGTGAGTAAATTAAACCCCTCCAAATAAGCAAATACACTTGGGATTTGGAACTTGGGAGTATATTGAACACTCTCCAAGTATGGTAGAGAGAAAAAAAAATTGATGTCTAAGTTTTATTTGATTAACAATTATGCAAAGAGAAATTAAAAAGAACTAATAAAAGTTTTTCATATCCTTTGAAAATTAAAATAGATTGTCTTGCACTGTCATTGAGATTATATATATTTTGTAGGGTATCTATTTTTTGGGCCCCCACCGGGAAACCCCTTAGTAAGAATCAGGATCCTACTGAACCAACACCTCTTGCAGATCAGCCATCCCAGTTACACAGGTCAACGCTTGAGAGTAAAGAGAATATAAGGAAATCCCTACTCCCAAGCACAAGTAGGTAGTGGGGTTCGAACATTCCCCCACCACCTCCACCAAACAAGCTTGGTTTGTAGGGTATCTACTATATATATATATTTTTGGGGCCCCCACTTGGGACCTTTTGGTAAAATAAAGGACCCTGCCAGACTGAAACCTCTCGCAGGTTAACCCGGCTTGAGTTTGCGGGCATACACTTTGAGAGTGGGGGGATGGTAAGGGGAAACATTCTCCCAAAGTGCCCCTAGTGGGGATCGAACCCCCAACCTTGAGGTTGGAAGGTTCTTTCCTTACCACTAGGCCAAGCTTAGCTTGGTTTTCAGCATCTTCACCATTAACATGCCCAAATACCATTTTAATACGTGGTGATAATGAAGACGCTGAAAACCAAGCTAAGTTTGGCCTAGTGGTAAGGAAAGAACCTTCTAACCTCAAGGTTGGGGGTTCGATCCCCACTAGGGGCACTTTGGGGAGAGGGTTTCCCCTTACCATCCCCCCAACTCTCAAAGTGTTTGCCCGCAAACCCAAGTCGGGTTAACCTACGAGAGGTTCCGGTCTAGCAGGGCCCTTCATCTTACCATGGGGTCCCTAGTGGGGGCTCCACAAAAAAAAATTTGAGGGGGGGTTCTGTGCCACCCAGGACCCTTCATAGGTCGCCCCTTGGTGTTAGTCTAAGAGTATATGCATTAGGAAAAAACTTTGAATAAAAACTTCTTGAGGGTTGTGGTAATGGAATCCAACTCAATATAATTTTTTTTAATGCTCTATTAGTAGTGGGTTGTCTACCCAGTGGGTAGGTGTAGCAATGTCCTATGCATCACTATCCATCCTAGGGTTTTGAGATGATTCTCACCCCTAACAATGTTAGATTTCTCCTTTATTTCCCATTAATTTGCTAGGATTTTAGCAACCTTAAAATAACCTAATTTGATAGCTAAATAGGAGTATCGGACACGGAAGCTACAGATGACATGGACTACACAAATAATGACATGAATCTAATGTCATTTTATCATTTATATTATGTCATTTGATTAATTTTTACAGAATAAGTGGTGATTTGTGAGCTGTTACACCCAAGAATTTGTGTTTTTCTCATACCTATCTTTAGTTTCTTTTTTCTTATTTTTAGTACAAAGAAAAATGTTAAGTTTATAATGAATAAGTTCACATATATATTAATATGATCTTGTTATGGATGATATATCCATCGTATAAAAATTGTTCATTTATATATTGCGACATGACATTTAAATTATGCGTAAACAATATTTACACATTTTAAATGGAAGACTTAGCAGTTAACACTACCTTTATTTTAAATGGAAGACTTAGCAGTTAACACTACCTTTATTCTAGACATTAGCCACTAAGACAAAATTAGGTTCATCACGAACAGTATGAGTAATTAGGTCTGATTCTGGATACCCAGTTTTCTCACCCCTATGGAAATGTAGGAAATGTTATTAACAGGGCTCATTATTATATACTTTCCCGGTTTTTTTTTCTAGTTCTAACTTTTTAACTTTTACTCTTATCAGTGTATATATAACTTTTGACCATTAGTATTTCTAATAAATCTATTTGTGAAAATTATAAAAAGTTGAAATCTTGCAAATATGTATTGAGATGAATCCAACAACATCTCGCATGGTAATGTTTTATTTTATATTAGTCACAATCACAATTGAGGGTCAAAGTAAGCACATCAATAAAATGTAGCAAGTAAAAAAAAAACGGAGGAGGTATCGAACTAGCTAAGAGCCATGACATAATTTATTGTTTGATGGTCCTGTATATTTCAGAGCAACTTTTGGTGCAAAAGGGAAGGAGCAAGCAGCATTGAGAGCATTTACAGCAGGAGTAACCCAGACTTGCACTGGTTTCTGCCCTGCAGATGTCTACCCTTCGGTCAAATTGCTTCAAGCGATCGGTAAAAGGAAATTTCAAAAATTTACTAAGGAATCTGATAGAATACTTGATCCTATAATTGCAGAGCACCAATCTAAGATGAAACAGGGTAAAATGGAAGAAGATTTGGTGGATGTTCTTTTGAAATATCATAAGGACCACGTTGACAACCCTAATGATTTTTGCTTGACAACTGATAACATTAAGGGAGTAATATTGGTAAGTAGAGTACAATTTTATGACTCGAATATGCTCAATAGTGTATAAATTTGAAGACTCATATTTGTGAACATAGATCAACTCACCTTATCTGTTACAAAATCAATATATTAATGCTACGTACAATTCAGAGGGGTCTAAGATGGGGGGAGCAAGATGAGCGACGGCTCAGGGCCCCTTTTAAGGGGCCTCACAAATCATAAAATTAATTACCAATATTATGTTTACTCCGAGACTTACATGACTAAATCCTCCTTGACTTCTCAATTCTTTACTTTCCCTCGCCTTCATTTCTCTTACCCAATCGTCATTGTTTTGATGGCCCTTTATAAATTCAACTTTTTTTTCTATATATTGCTTATAATCAAGCTTTTATGTGACGACTTACTTATAAAGCACGAAATAAAATCTTAATTGCCTATTACTACGATAAATTTACATGGTATCAAGGGCCCACAATTAAGTTATTGTTCTGAGCCCGGGAAATGTTCAAGATGGCTCTGGTACATTTGATATTTAATTAATATGTTTACAGGAGCTTTTGGGTGGTGGAAGTGAAAATTCATCAGCTACATTAGAATGGACAATGTCGGAGTTACTAAAGAACCCAAGAATAATGGAGAAGGCACAAATTGAGGTACGTGACGTATACCAAGATAAAGGACTTGTTAATGAGTCAAAGCTACACGAGCTCAAGTACTTAAAACTGGTAGTAAGAGAAGCCTTACCACTCCATCCTCCTGTCCCTCTTTTGGTCCCTAGAGAATCTATGGAGAGATGCCAAATTTATTCTTATGATATACCTCCCAAAACTCGAGTCGTTGTTAATTCATGGGCTATCGCAAGAGATCCCGAATATTGGACTAATCCTGAAGATTTTTATCCTGAAAGATTTGAAGATTGTTCTGTGGATTTTAAAGGAAACAATTTTGAGCTAATTCCTTTTGGAGCAGGTAGGAGAAGGTGTCCTGGTATGACACTAGGGATAGCTAATGTTGAACTACCACTAGCAATGTTACTTTACCATTTTGATTGGAAGTTGGCCCATGAACTTCAACCGGAAGACTTAGACATGGATGAATCCTATGGTTTGACAATGAGGAGGAAAAACAATTTGTTTGCCATTCCAACCCCTTTTAGTTGATAAACTTTGAATTGAAAGATGAATTTCTAAATTGAATAAAGACCTTTATATATTGCTGTAATGATTGGAGAACATCACTCATGTACAACCTTTTTTTTGGGGAATTTATGTAGTCCCTCCTGTTTTTATTGATGTTTCTAGTTTGTCTTGCATATTTGTCGATGTACATCTTTGACTATTAATGTATGTAATTGCGTATTAGTAAAAAAATTGTAAAAATTATATATGTACTATTTAAAGTGGGGATCAGATAGAACCCCACATGAATATGTTTTTTCTTCTATATTGGGATAAATTTATAAGATTCTCTGTAATTTCAAATAGTGTCAGGATTCCAAATAGAAACATCGATTAGGAATGGAGGGAGTACAACTTTTATCCAACACCAAAGTACATCATGAGCAATGTACACTCAAGACTATTATTTTCTTGCTCGTTGCTAATTATAGTTCCTAGATATGAGAAAAATAAGCAGAATGAGGAAAGCTCTAAATTAAATAAGCAAATGAGTGTATATTGCCTTGGGTAACAAATGCACTTTAATGAAAGTTATATCATATTTTTCCATGATAATATCTTATCTTTTTTAAGGAGATTCTCACTTCACTACCTTATTGCTTATTTTATCAAAATAACTAGTTTTTAGGCCCGGACTACGCCCCGGGTAATTATATATTTCATTTATTAATATTTTACTTTGAAATAATAACATCAAGTATCACTTGGTTTAGTGGTTAAGACATTAGTATATATGCTTGTGATCTCGGGATCGAATCTTACATAATGTATTTTCTATTTTTTTAGTGTATGTGGATACATAGCATAATATACTCCAAGCGAAGGCGCCACGTAGCAACGTTCCTTGCTTAGGAACGCCTTTTAATATATTAGTATAGATAGATATAATAATTTTACTGATTCTTTATTGTTGAAAATTAAAAGTTAAATTACAATATTCTATTTTAAATGCATTTCAATTATGAATAAGAATGAATTATTTTAAATGCATATCAATTTAAATTTGTCTAAATGAGCAAAATAAGACGAATGAGGAAAGCTCTAAATAAGTAAATGAGTAAATATTGCATTAGGTACCAAATGCACTTTTATGAAAGTTATATTATATTTCTCCATGATAATGTCTTTTCTTTTTTACAAATATTTCACTTCACTACACTCTTATTGCTTCTTTTATCAAATTAATAATGATATTATTGATTTTTTTTTGTTGAAAATCAAGAGTTAAGTTACATTATTTTAAATGCACATCAATTATGAATAACAATGACTTATTTCCTTCTTTTTACTAGACATCTTACCACACCATGACAGTAATTGTTTTTAAACAATGAAATTATTAACACATAAAATAATCCGGGGCTTTGTTCGACTAGGAAAAAAAGTTATAGATTCACAAGAAGTCAAAAAATGATGATTGCTTTGACAATTAACAACCCCACCCCCCTTACTGCCCTGCAACATCTTTTTTCTCCAAAATGTAGATTTAAATTCTCTTATCTTGACAATTCAATGGTTGAATTATACTATATGTTGATGAAGAAAAGACCACAAAAGCTTTGATTTTTTTTTGGTTTTTGCCTCTTTTTTCTCTTATCTTTTGAAGTAGGGATGACATTCCAGTCCGGATCCGATCCTGGTCCGATCCGAAGGAAAAATTCCGAACTGACTCTGAAAAACAATAATCTAAATCCGACTCTGTTTAAAAAGTCCCACTTCGAGTCGGAGGAGGGTCGGAGTCGGATCCCATTAAAACTCCAACTACCCGGTCGGAGTCGGAGGCAATTAGTATGATTTTTTTTATATTAATGTATTATGTAATATACTCTAACAAGACTTTGAGGCAATTGTATTATATAAGATTTTTCAATAAAAAAATTTAATTGTTACAAAAAGTAGTAATAATTGGATTATTTGTAATATATAAGATTCCATATGATTGTTAATAAAATAGTAGTGATTAGATTATTTGTATTATATAAGATTTTTCTTTTAAAAAAAGTGGGGCAGAAGAAAGAAGTCTGATCGGATCGGAGTCGGATGCTATGATTTTAAGTCGGATCAGGTTCGGATTTTCGGAGTAGGATGTTGGAGTCGGAGTCGGAGTTGGATCGGAGTTGGAGCTGGAGTTGGAGTTGGAGCTGCAGTCGAACTTAAAATCCAATTTCTTGTAGAGTCGGAGTCGGATTATGTATAATCCGATTCAAATTCGACCGGTTGTTATCCCTATTTTGAAGGATCTCTCCCTAATCCCTTCTGGAAATGGTATTCAATGAATGGCGCCAAAAACCCCCCCACTCAATGTACTAGATTGCTAGTTGGCTAGAGTAGTCTTAAAAAGGGTTTTTTTTGTATTGTTTAAGTATGTTCCATCTCCTTTTGGTTACTTTTATTTTAGAATTGTCTTAATTGTGTGTAGTTTTGTATTTTTTTTGTGTGGAATGGGAGAAAAAGTAGAGAGTGATTTTTGAGACCATGTACTATAAAAAAGAGTTTAGACAATCTATTAGAGACAAATTAAAAAGAAAAGTGGGGCCAATCTTTAAGAGCTTGAGATTTGTACATCATTAATAGGGTTCTAACTTATGCACCAAGTGCATATGTTTAGCTATTTGTTTTTACATTTGCTAAACAAAACGGATATATATAACATAGTCAATTAATGATATAATTCTCATAATTGATATGTAAGAAGATAGAGAGTAAGATGGAATTATCATATATGGGATTAGATTTCAATCATGAGAATATTATTATCCTTAATTAACATTTAACAATGTCATATTTATCAGTTTTATTGAGTAAAAGTAAAAATAAATATCCATAAACTAATTCTCTTAACCTTTGAAGAAACAGATGTAAAATCTCATTGTTGAATTACTAGGGTTCAAAATCTCATTATTGATCGAAGGTGATAATCTATTAGTAATCAATATTGTAAAAGGAACCTAGATTTTTCTCGCCATATCACCAATATTATTAAAGACATCCACAAACTGTGAACTCTTCTACAAACTGGAGCATCAACCACATCTAAAAGGAAGCAAACAAGATTGTGGACTCATTTGCTAATATTAGTCATTTCGTTGATTGTTCTTTTGATATATGTTCTAGTAATAATTCTGCTTTATATTCAATTCTTGCAAACGAGTTATTAGGTGTTTCTCTGGTGAGGAGGGTGATCTCCTAATGTTTTTTCTCCTTATCATTTTAAAAACAAATTAATATGGAATATTCAAAACATTGATTTCAATTTTTTGATCAGAAAATTCAAAACATTGAATTTTGTTTTTGTTTTATCTGAATGTTCAAAACATTGAACTTACAACACACATGACTATTCTTAGCACTCTTATAGGCAGAGGGAGTATATAAATGTGGCAAAGCTAATTAAACGTAGATCTTTCAAGGTAAGGTGCAAGTTGCAATAATGGAAGTTCCTTGGCTATTCTTGTTAGAATACTAGAATAATATTGTGTAAATAATATATTCTTGTATTTGATAGAGTTGACTAATATCATAGCTATCTTAGGATATTATGTATAGTATCATTAGTTGCCGTTTATATAGCCTTAATTGTAGGTTGTAATGTTGATATATTAACCCATTATGGGAACAGTAATGAGGAAGGGAATTGAATTATTTCATGGTATCAGATTTTCCTAGGGCCTCCTTTCTTTCCTTCTTCTCTCTTTCCTCTTCACTTCTTCCGCTGCCCTAGTAGTTCGGCCACCTTCTCACCAGCCGACCACCTTAGTCAGCCACCATGACTGAGTCTAAAAATTCCTTTCATCCTGCTTTATGTGTTTCTAACATCAAAAATCATATTTCCATCACCCTTGAGATGGAGAATGTGCAATATGCCACATGGGCCGAATTATTCAAAATTCACGCCTGATCTCACAAGGTCATTCACCATATTATTCCTCCGGAAAAAAGCAAGGAGAAGGTGCCTAGTACCGATGACGAAAAGGAATTATGGTCGACTCTAGACGCCACTGTCCTTCAATGGATTTATGCTACTATATCTCATGATCTTCTTCATACCATACTTGAACCCGATGCTACCGCTATGGAGGCTTGGACTCGATTACGAGATATATTCCAAGACAATAAGAATTTTCGCGCCGTATCGCTTGAACAAGAATTCTCCCATACAAAGATGGAAGACTTTCCCACCGCCTCAGCCTACTGTCAAAGGCTTAAAGAGTTGTCTGACCAACTCAAAAATGTTGGTGCTCCTGTTTCTAATAACCGGCTCGTTTTACAGTTGGTTTCGGGCCTTACGCCAAGCTATAATGGAGTTGCCACTCTTATTCGCCAAAGCGATCCGCTACCGCCTTTCTACTAAGCCCGGTCCAAGCTTACGTTAGAAGAGGCTGGGTTTGCTAAGCAAGCGGCGGTGGTCGCCGGCACAGCCATGGTGGCTCGAGATTTTGAGGAATCTCCCTCAAATTTGGAGTCCGCATCACGTTCGTATACTGGCAGTGGTAAAAATCACCACCACAACAAGAAGAATGACGGCGGCAAACACCGCGGTGGTCAGCGCGGGGGTGGGACTGGCGGGGGTGGTAAGCCGGGTGGTGGTGGCGCCACTGGCAGTCGTGCTGGGGGCGGCAGTGGGCGTCATGGGCAGCAGCAGTAACAAGCTGCGTGGCCTCCTTCAGGGACGTGGCCTTGGCCTTGGATGCCATGGGCCATCCCTCCTTGCCCATATCCATCCTCTGCTTCTTGGCCCAGAGGTCACTTCCAGCAGCAGGCCCATCCTTCTTCCTCCAGCATCCTTGGGCCCAGACCTCCTCATGCATACTTGGCAGCAGCTGGGGCTCCTGTTCCCACTAATATTGAGGAGGCTATGCACACCTTAACTCTTAATCCACCGGATGCAACGTGGTATATGGACACCGGAGCTACCTCACATATGACTCCTAATCAAGGTACTCTCTCGTCTTATTTTAATTTGAGCAATAATAGTGGTATAATTGTTGGTAGTGGTGCCTCTATTCCAATTCGTGGTTATGGGTCTACTAAATTATCATCCCCTCACCCTCCCTTGGCCTTAAATAATGTCCTTCATGCTCCTAACCTTATCAAAAACTTAGTGTCTGTGCGTAAATTTACCCATGATAATAACTCTGTTTCTGTGGAATTTGATCCTTTTGGGTTTTCTGTGAAGGATTTTCGGACGGGGATGCACCTCATGAGGTGTGATAGTAAGGACGAGCTTTACCCTCTCACCACTCCACTCACCTCTCCATCCACATTTGCGGCTCTTACTCCATCATTATGGCATGCTCGCTTGGGTCATCCGGGCACTCCTATTTTAGACTCTCTTAAGTCAAATAAATTGATTGAATGTACTCATTCTCGTAGTTCTACAGTTTGTAACTCATGTCCTCTTGGAAAACTTGTTAAATTGCCATTTGTTTCTTCTAAGAATGCTACTACTATGCCATTCGATATCATTCATAGTGATCTTTGGACTTCTCCTGTATTGAGCACTTCTGGACATCGTTATTATGTCTTATTTTTGGATGATTACTCTAAGTATTTGTGGACTTTTCCATTGTCTAAAAAATCCGATGTTTTTTCCACATTTCTTAATTTTAGAGCATTCATTAATACTCAATTTGAACGGGAAGTCAAAAATATTCAATGTGATAATGGTGGGGAATTTGATAATGGTCCCTTTTGGGAGTTATGTAAACGTAATGGCATTTCTTTTCGTCTTTCTTGTCCTCACACTTCTTCTCAAAATGGCCAAGCTGAGCGCAAAATACGTACTATTAATAATATTGTCCGTACCTTGTTAGCGCATGCCTCCCTCCCACCTTCCTTTTGGCCTCACGCCTTACAAATGGCTACCTATCTTCTTAACATCCTTCCAAACAAACAATTGAACTACCTATCTCCTCTTCAAATTCTTTATGAAAAAACTCCCTCCTACTCTCATCTTCGGGTTTTCGGGTGCCTATGCTATCCTCTCTATCCATCTACCACTATACACAAGCTTCAAGCTCGTTCCACTCCTTGTGTTTTCTTGGGTTTTCCTCTCAATCATCGTGGGTATAAATGTTTTGATCTCTCCTCTCGCAAAATTATTATTTGTCGTCATGTTATTTTTGATGAGAATCAATTTCCCTTTGCTACCATGCATCACCCAACTACCTCCACTTACGAGTTCTTGGATTCTGGCGTTTCTCCAGCTTTAATCCATCATTTTCATCACCAAAATCAAAATCCAGCCCCTGATGCTTCACGTCCAGCCCAGCATTCCTCCTCTTCCAATGCTGCTGGGCCATGTGCCTTCCCCAGGCCCAATCCCGCATCAGCTGTTTTCCCCAGCCCAGTCCCGCGTCAGCTCCCCTCTATCCTCACGCGTCTGACCTGCCCTCTTCTGGGCCCGTTTTCTCCTCTCCAGCCCCAGGTCCAGCGTCCCCACTTCCTATTCCCTCATCTACCGTGCCTGGTCCGGCCAATTCTGGGCCTAACTTGAGCCATCCTTCTGGCCCAAACACCACAAATCCACCCCCTCCTCCCTCTGGTCCAGTCACCCGCAGCCAAAGGGGTGTGTTTAAGCCCAAACAAGTGTTCACCCTTCACACTAATGTCTCCAAATCCCCTTTGCCTAAAAATCCCGTGTCGGCCCTTCGTGACCCGAATTGGAAACAGGCCATGGACGATGAATACCACGCTCTAATTCAAAATAAGACGTGGGAATTAGTACCTCGTCCATCTGATACTAATATTATTCGTTCTATGTGGATTTTTGCTCATAAAGAAAACTCTGATGGTTCTTTTGAGCGGCATAAGACCCGTCTTGTAGGTGATGGCAAGACTCAGCAGGTCGGTGTTGATTGTGGTGACACTTTTAGCCCGGTTGTCAAGCCGGCTACTATTCGCACGGTTCTCAGTCTAGCTCTCTCCAAATCTTGGTCCATTCATCAGCTCGATGTAAAAAAATGCTTTTTTACATGGTGAGCTTCAGGAGACCGTGTATATGCATCAGCCCTTAGGATACCGTGATCCCGAACGACCGAATCATGTTTGCTTGTTGAAAAAGTCTCTTTATGGCCTTAAACAGGCCCCTAGGGCATGGTACCAACGCTTTGCTGATTATGTATCCTCTTTGGGTTTCTCTCACAGTACTTCTGATCACTCTCTATTTATATATCGTAAGGGTTCTGAAACTGCATACCTATTGCTCTATGTGGATGATATTCTATTAACTGCTTCATCTCATGCTCTTCGCAAGTCGATTATCTCTCTTCTTAGTGCAGAGTTTGCTATGAAAGACTTGGGTCCCTTGAGCTATTTTCTGGGTATTGCTGTTACCCGTCATGACGGTGGTTTGTTCTTATCCCAAAAGAAGTACGCAACTGAAATTATTGAGCGAGCTGGTATGTCTTCTTGTAAGCCCTCTCTTACTCCTGTGGACACTAAACCCAAGCTAAGTGCTGATTCTAGCCCGCCCTATGAGGATCCGTCTCATTATCGCAGTCTTGCTGGGGCTCTTCAGTATCTTACGTTTACCAGGCCAGATATTTCTTATGCTGTCCAACAGGTATGCCTATTTATGCATGACCCTCGGGATGTCCACATGCAGGCTCTTAAGCGTATTATACGCTATATTCAGGGTACTTTGGATCATGGTCTCCATCTATATCCATCTTCTGTCACCACTCTCATTTCCTACACTGATGCTGATTGGGGTGGTTGTCCAGACACACGTCGTTCTACATCTGGATATTGTGTGTTTCTTGGTGATAACTTGTTCTCATGGTCCGCCAAACGTCAACCCACCTTATCACGATCTAGTGCTGAGGCTGAGTACCGTGGGGTGGCCAATGTTGTTTCAGAATCATGTTGGTTACGAAATCTTTTGCTCGAACTTCATTGTCCCATCCACAAAGCTACTTTGGTTTATTGTGACAATGTGAGTGCTATCTATCTCTCAGAGAATCCAGTTCAGCATCAGCGCACTAAGCACATTGAGATGGATATTCACTTTGTGCGCGAGAAGGTCGCCCGCGGCCAGGTCCGTGTGTTACATGTCCCTTCCCGTCATCAGATTGCAGATATTTTCACTAAAGGTCTTCCTTTAGTCTTGTTTGAAGATTTTCGGGACAGTCTTAGTGTTCGCCCTCCTCCCCCTTCGACTGCGGGGGTGTGTTAGAATACTAGAATAATATTGTGTAAATAATATATTCTTGTATTTGATAGAGTTGACTAATATCATAGCTATCTTAGGATATTATGTATAGTATCATTAGTTGCCGTTTATATAGCCTTAATTGTAGGTTGTAATGTTGATATATTAACCCATTATGGGAACAGTAATGAGGAAGGGAATTGAATTATTTCAATTCTTAGCACTCTTCATTTTTTCCCTCTCCATTTTACTTAAACTTGTTAAGAGACACAGCACACCAGCAAAGTTACCACCAGGACCTCCAAAGTTGCCCTTGCTAGGCAACTTACACCAGCTAGCATGGAAAGCCACTGTCCCCCACCGCCGCCTCGCCGATCTAGCGAGCAGTTACGGTCCTATCATGCACCTCCGCCTAGGGGAAGTCTCCACCGTTGTCATAACATCGGCGGAGTTGGCGAAGGAGGTGATGAGGACTCATGACACTGTCTTCTGTGATCGGCCACAGCTTATGGTGGCAAAAGAGTTTTTCTATGACTCTGCGGACATTGGATTGGCTCCCTATGACGAGTACTGGCGGCAGGTTCGCAAAGTGTTTGCCCGCAAACCCATGTCGGGTTAACCTACGAGATGTTCCGGTCTGACAGGGCCCTTCATCTTACCATGGGGTCCCTAGTGGGGGCTCCACAAAAAAAAATTTGAGGGGGGGTTCTGTGCCACCCAGGACCCTTCATAGGTCACCCCTTGGTGTTAGTCTAAGAGTATATGCATTAGGAAAAAACTTTGAATAAAGACTTCTTGAGGGTTGTGGTAATGGAATCCAATTCAATATAATTTTTTTTAATGCTCTATTAGTAGTGGGTTGTCTACCCAGTGGGTAGGTGTATCAATGTCCTATGCATCACTATCCATCCTAGGGGTTTGAGATGATTCTCACCCCTAACAATGTTAGATTTCTCCTTTATTTCCCATTAATTTGCTAGGATTTTAGCAACCTTAAAATAACCTAATTTGATAGCTAAATAGGAGTATCGGACACGGAAGCTACATATGACATGGATTACACAAATAATGACATGAATCTAATGTCATTTGATTTATTTTTACATGTGATTTGTGAGTTGTTACACCCAAGAATTTGTGTTTTTCTCATACCTATCTTTAGTTTCTTATTTTTAGTACAAAGAAAAATGGTAAGTTTATAATGAATAAGGTCACATATATATTAGTATGATCTTGTTATGGATGCTATATCCATCGTATAAAAATTGTTCATTTACATATTGCGACATGACATGCAAATTATGCGTAAACAATATTTACACATTTTAAATGGAAGACTTAGCAGTTAACGCTACCTTTATTCTAAATGGAAGACTTAGCAGTTAACACTAGAAGGGTCAATTCAGTTCAACAGTTCAGTTGTGGTTATATCCAAACAGTTCAGTTCATATCAGTTCAGTTTGTAACAGTTAAATTTATTAACAGTTCAGTTCAGTTCAGTTAACAAACTTTTCAGTTCAGTTTAATTCATTTTTTCCTTTCCATTTTCAGTTCAGTTCAGTTGCAGTTTAAACCAGTTTTACCCGAACAGTTAAACCAACCAACGGTTGAATCCATAGCAGTTAAAATATGTTGCAGTTATTTTCAGTTTTATTTCAGTTTATTTCAGTTATTGACGAAAATCACATAAGTTCGACAATAATCGCATCGGTTCGGGTAGAAGTTAGTCGCATTCTTGCATTTGTTCGGGAAAAATGGAACTTTGTGTCGGGTTTTGGCCAAGTGTTTTTCCAGGCCCGGGTAAAAAGTAATGCTGCAAAAAAGTGTAGTCGGCACTTGCCTCGAAAAAATCGGTTGTACTTCATAAAAACATGTATGAAAGTGACATCGGTAAATGTGTATTTTACTGATATATTCGATAATTTGGAATAAGATAAATTTATATAAGTCGATATTCAAACTTTTAGTTGTATCCAAATCACATCATGTTTTGTTAAAAAGGACGTCTCATATCAGTATAAATTCTTATAAACTTCCTCGAAAGACGAGTTAGACATATTTAAAAAGCCGATTAGATCAATGTCTTACTCTAACTATATTATATCAATGGATTAATATAAATATACTAGTCATTAAGCTATATGCATTTGAAAACTGAAAACATATAATCGACGTAAAATAAATTAATATTGGATCAGATTAAGGTATCTATGTGAATCGATAAGTTAAATCAAGATAACAATATTCCATTTAAGCTAATAGTCAACAAGGTACATTCAATCTGAAAATCATACATCTTAGCCAAACTAAAAGAAATTGATATTAGATTAGATTAATGTATCAAAGCAAGTCGGTAAAGTAATTGAAAATAATTGTGCTCCATTTAAAGTAAGATTAAGTTGTATCCATTTTGATTTTAAAACATAATATTGGAGTGAAATAAATTGATATTAGATTATTAGATCAATGTATCAATGTAAATCAATAAGCTAAATCAAGATAAGAATACTCCAATTAAGTTAATTGTTAACAAGTTATAATCATTTTTTTAGACTCATACATCTAAGCCAAACTGAAAGACATTGATATTAGACTAAATGAATATATCAATATAAGCCGGTAAGATAATTGAAGATAATAATGCTCCATTTTGAATCCGAAACATAATATTAAAGTGAAACAAGTTAGTACCGGATTATTAGATTATTGTATCAATGTGAATTGACAACCTAAATAAAGATAAGAACACTCTAATTTAGTTAATCGTTTGTAAGTTACATTTATTTTGAAACTCAAATATCTAGCTAATTGAACATAAACAAGGTGATACTGGATTATATAATGTATTAATGTAAGCTGATAAGGTAATTGAAAATAGCAATGATCCTTCCAAGTGAACATTGATTAAGCTTAAACTTACAATTAAGAAGTGTCAAGAGTTACTTAAAATTTATAGTAAGTAATATGGTGTTAGTAGTCATGAAAGAAACAAACTTATAACTGAAGAAAGTTATATCTCATACTTTTGTAAAAGTTTGATGGATTTGATATTATCAATATATCATGAAATAAAGCTATAAATGTCATAAATTAATATATTTAGGGGTGTTAATGAGCCTGTGTGGTTCACAAACTATTCGAGCTCGGCTTGAGAGGGTTCGACTTAAGTTCGAGACCGGCTCGAGACCTAAATGAGCCAAGCATGAGCCTCCTGAAGTTCGCCTTGAAAGTTCGTGAACAAGCTCGAAACCATTATGGGTAATTTTTATGTACAATATTAATGTCCCACATGGATATAGTTAGTAAACAACAACCTTATTTTCTCAATAAAATCTTATTACCCTTTCTCTATACTTCTTAATTAATTTGTCCTATTTTATATTATTGCACTATTTATAAATTCCTTCATTTGTTTATATAAAATTTGCCTTCACTTAACTAATTCAATCACTTTGTGAATTATATATATATATATATATATATATATATGTATATATATATACATGTATATATACATGTATATACATATATATATATATACAGTGGCGGATCCAGGAATTTCCTAATGGTGGTTCACTACCAATTACCGTTCACTAAACTAAAATATTTTTTTAATAAAAAATACTCCAAAATAAATTTCAATCGAAAAGAAAATAAATATATAACCAATAATAATACAATATACAACCAAATAGTACTAGAAAAACCAAATATCCAAATAATACTACAAAATACAATCAAATAGTAAAAAATTAACTAAATCAAGATGTATCTCACCAAATGAAACATGTTGCCAATTTGCCATAGTGTCATTTCACCAAAATCACAATTCACAAATGTACTAGTAATTAGGCCAATTATGCATTTATGTAATCTAACATATAATTTATGCAAAACTAATATGGAATCTAACATTTAATCAACAAAATCAGCATAATAGTGATAACACCTAATTCAAACATAATTCCATTTCAATTTTCAAACACCAATAACACCCAAATCAAACTACAACATCAAAATCAACATTTATAACAGTTGCAAAAACCCAACCTTTTCTTTGTTCTTTGAGTATGAGAAGAAGCAATAACAGAAGAACAATTAGCACCAAAAATGACATGTGAAGGCTTAATTAATCCTCGAAGTTGCGGTTGTTCTGTAATTCCAAAAGATCTTCCAGTAATAACAGAAGGAGTAGAAGAAACAGAATGGGGGTAGCCGGGCAGGAGGTCCGAGTTCACGCCCTTCGCGGGTTCGCGACACCGGTGAGGCCGCCACTCCGGTGAGGCGGTGACACGTCGTGCGTTGGAAGAAGTGAAAGTGACTGAGATCTGAGATTGTATGAGAGAGAAAGGGAGTCGGGGAGAAGACGTGAGATGTGAGAGAAAAGGGAGTTTCTTTTTTTCTTTTTTTTGTGAGATTTTTTTTTTATTTATTTATGCTGGTGCACGTGCACCAGGGTGTTATATGCTACATCCGCCACTGTTAATATATATATACATATATATATATATATATATATACATATATACATATATATATATACATATATACATATATATATATACATATATACATATATATATATATATATGTATACATATATATATATATATATATGTATACATATATATATATATATATGTATACATATATATATATACATATGTGTAAACCTTTGAAGAAATTAAGACACATGGTACTATGGCATATTGGCAGCTACATTAATTACATATTTTACATATTGCAAAAAAAAATAAAATAAAAAATAAAGTTAGAACTTACAGCTTATGATTCCTAAAGTCCTCCGTTTGCTATGCACCTATGCCAAACTGTATTGTGGAGATTTCCAATCCCACATCGAAGAGGAAACAAGGGGAGAGGTGAATTCAATGTAATAAAAAGGCATACAGACACGGTGAAAATAAATGGAAGTTGGGCTTGGCTTATTTAGTGGCTTTGACTCTTAATATCCATATTAGTTAACAGTTTAGCAAAATTTTGTTAGGCTTTACTTTTATAAAAAGCCTGATGATTGAAAGGTTATGTTAACTGTTTTGTTAATTCTAAGTATATGAGCCGAGCTTGGATTTCATCCTTTTGAGCTGAGCTTAATTATTGAGCTTGAGTTGAGCTGAATTTCAACCACTCTTGATCAGCTTGATAAATTTTCATGTGAGAGTACATTATAAAGTTAGGTAAAATGTAAATTTGGTTTGGAGTGTAATATAAATGAACTTGACATAGTTGAAAATAAGTAAGACTTGCGTGGATCTGGTCTACAATAATGTTATTATATGGACCAAAAAGTTCACGCATAGCATAAATTGTACGTGGGACATATGATAGTGACCCATATATATTTATATATAGTCACCCTTTTTTTGACATATCAACCTTTTTTATAATTTATAATCTAACTCATAATTAAAGTGTTCGTTTAGACATAGTCATTCTTATGGCTTTGTTCATATAGCTATTCCTTATTATAGATTTTTTTCACAAAATAAAGTCACCTTCATACATTTACCCTTAAGTGATCCTTATTTTTATTATATTGACCCTAGTTTAAAACATAGTGACCATTTTTTTAGAGGTAGTGAAACCAGGTACATGCTTAAACCGCTAGAATATATGTTATAAAAAAGGTTGTTATGTCAAAATAGTGGTCACTATGTGTTCCGCGTATAATTTTTAACACGTGTAACTTTTGGTTCACAGTAATTTTAGTGTGGACCAAGTCCACACAAGACTTTAGCGTTGAAAATTGTGAATAATGTCTTAAATGAAAAGTGTAACCATTGTATTTGTATGGAGTATATCAAAAATTAAAGTACTAATAAAAATTATTATAATAGAATTTGTATGTGAATTGGAGTACTATCATGAATTTCAGAAATATGTGAATTCGGTTAGAGTGTTTAAAAATCAGTTTCAGTTCAGTTCAGTTTCAGTTTCAGTTTCAGTTTGAATCAGTTCAGTTAATTCAGTTAAATATGCAGTTCAGTTCAGTTCAGTTGATCGATTAACTTTTCAGTTTTTCACAGTTATTTTCAGTTACAGTTTGTTTCATTTCAGTTGCAGTTCAGTTTTGGTTTTTCATTTACAGTTTATTTCAGTTTCAGTTCAATACTTTTCAGTTTATTTCAGTTACAGTAACACCCAGTTCAGTTTAATTCAGTTCAAATTTCAGTTTGTTCAGTTCAACCAGCAGTTCATTAACCAAACTGACAGCTCTAGTTAACACTACCTTTATTCTAGACATTAGCCACTAAGACAAAATTAGGTTCATCACGAACAGTATGAGTAATTAGGTCTGATTCTGGATACCCAGTTTTATTTTTCTCATCCCTATGGAAAAGTAGGAAATGTTATTAACAGGGCTCATTATTATATACTTCCCCGGTTTTTTTTTCTAGTTCTAACTTTTTAACTTTTACTCTTGTCAGTGTATATATAACTTTTGACCATTAGTATTTCTAATAAATCTATTTGTGAAAATTATAAAAAGTTGAAATCTTGCAAATATGTATTGAGATGAATCCAACAACATCTCGCATGCTAATGTTTTATTATTTATTAGTCACAATTCACAATTGAGGGTCAAAGTAAGCACATGAATAAAACGTAGCAAGTAAAAAAAAAAAACCGGAGGAGGTATCGAACTAGCTAAGAGCCATGACATAATTTATTGTGTGATGGTCCTGTATATTTCAGAGCAACTTTTGGTGCAAAAGGGAAGGAGCAAGCAGCATTGAGAGCATTTACAGCAGGAGTAACCCAGACTTGCACTGGTTTCTGCCCTGCAGATGTCTACCCTTCGGTCAAATTGCTTCAAGCAATCGGTAAAAGGAAATTTCAAAAATTTACTAAGGAATCTGATAGAATACTTGATCCTATAATTGCAGAGCACCAATCTAAGATGAAACAGGGTAAAATGGAAGAAGATTTGGTGGATGTTCTTTTGAAATGTCATAAGGACCACGTTGACAACCCTAATGATTTTTGCTTGACAACTGATAACATTAAGGGAGTAATATTGGTAAGTAGAGTACAATTTTATGACTCGAATATGCTCAATAGTGTATAAATTTGAAGACTCATATTTGTGAACATAGATCAACTCACCTTATCTGTTACAAAATCAATATATTAATGCTACGTACAATTCAGAGGGGTCTAAGATGGGGGGAGCAAGATGAGCGACGGCTCAGGGCCCCTTTTAAGGGGCCTCACAAATCATAAGATTAATTACCAATATTATGTTTACTCCGAGACTTACATGACTAAATCCTCCTTGACTTCTCAATTCTTTACTTTCCCTCGCCTTCTTTTCTCTTACCTAATCGTCATTGTTTTGATGGCCCTTTATAAATTCAACTTTTTTTTCTATATATTGCTTATAATCAAGCTTTTATGTGACGACTTACTTATAAAGCACGAAATAAAATCTTAATTGCCTATTACTACGATAAATTTACATGGTATCAAGGGCCCGCAATTAATTTTTGTTCCGAGCCTCGGAAATGTTCAAGATGGCTCTGGTACATTTGATATTTAATTAATATGTTTCCAGGAACTTTTGGGTGGTGGAAGTGAAAATTCATCAGCCACATTAGAATGGACAATGTCGGAGTTACTAAAGAACCCAAGAGTAATGGAGAAGGCACAAATTGAGGTACGTGACGTATACCAAGATAAATGACTTGTTAATGAGTCAAAGCTACACGAGCTCAAGTACTTAAAACTGGTAGTAAGAGAAGCCTTGCGACTCCATCCTCCCGTCCCTCTTTTGGTCCCTAGAGAATCTATGGAAAGATGCCAAATCTATTCTTATGATATACCTCCCAAAACTCGAGTCGTTGTTAATGCATGGGCTATCGCAAGAGATCCCGAATACTGGACTAATCCTGAAGAATTTTATCCTGAAAGATTTGAAGATTGTTCGGTGGATTTTAAAGGAAACAATTTTGAGCTAATTCCCTTTGGAGCAGGTAGGAGAAGGTGTTCTGGTATGACACTAGGGATAACTAATTTTGAACTACCACTAGCAATGTTGCTTTACCATTTTGATTGGACGTTGGTGTTAGAGGTGTGTATGTATATAACAGTGAGTAACAGGATATTAGAACTTCCAAGCACATATTAGATACGCTTTCCTATAAGTTATTTACCGACCCACTAGGAACAACAGAGTATCACGGTAATACTTATGAGATACGAAGAAGAAACATTGAATCTTGGTTGTTAACAAGAAACAATCCCAACAAGAGTTTTATAGTTTGATTTTGTTTAGAGAAAACCCAAGAGAATTTCATTCTCTAAGCAAGCACATTAGGAAATGAAAATGTTTTTCTCTAACACATTCCATATGTGATATCTCCCTATATATACTAGGGAAGATTTACAGAAGAAAAGCCTGAAAGCACGCAACCATTCAGACGAAAAGACATGCACCATTTCGCGAAAGAAATGCGTCGTCATGAAAACTGACGAATAGGAGCTGACGCTCCCCTGTGGAGCGGGCGCTCCAGGCAGGAGCCGGCGCTCCTCAGCCCTGTCAAGGAAATTGGTTCAAACTCCAATTCCCTGACAATTCTGAGTGTGCGCTCTTCTGGAGAGCGAGCACTCTACTGACTTGCCTTCTCGTTTTTCCTTCTTTCTCATCACATAACATCAACGGACACATTTAAACTATAAATGTTCCGATCCAACAATCCTCCTCCATTTATAGTATAAATGTTTTGAATCCGTACACTTGCAAACTACACAAAATCAACTAAACTTGTGCATAAATGAAAATGTCTTAAAGATTGAATTTCCACTTAGTACAACACACTTTACAAACTTTCGATTGAAATGATTGACTAAGCATTGAATCACTCAACCATATGAAAATTTGAAGATGCTATACACACAAGCTTACACAAACAACATTGTCACATTTGACTCCATTAAAGGCCTTGAGTCCATATCCACATTCATGAGTGTTCCTAGTTAAGCCCCAAACTAGGTGAAGCGGCCAAACTTCTTACTCATATAGGTAAACCTTCTATAACATGCTCTCGCAACCGAGCAACTAACCAAAGGTTTATTAAGAAATTAATCAACCTCCAACATTGCAAAAAACAAGCACTAACCTTGGGATGTAATAAAAATATTATAGTGCTCCAAATTACAAATAAAGTGGGATCCTCATTGAATTCAAGATCTTACGTTGTACAAGACGTGAATCGAGTTTTCTTCATTTACAATTTACTTAATAAAGGCTTAAAATAAACACATCCCTACTTTTATATAACATAACTTGACAACAACTTTGGCCAAATTCATCAAGTTAACAAAACATATAAAAGTTCATTAACACGACTCCACGTTTATAAAATCACAAACACCACAATGTCGCAATCCAAAATATGTTGTGACTTTCCATTATAAACATTACAATATCACTAATCATATGTCATTGATACTCATTGAAGTATATCACAATAACTAGTGATATGATGCAAACACTTCAAACATCAATTATGAACAAATAACATGTTAATACTAAAACTAAACAAATAAATTAATATTCTTCCCTATTTTAGTATTAACAAATGAACATCTTATCTATTTAAACCAAGACTTGTATATGAAAACAACCACATAAGTACACTTCTTGGATAATAAGGAATTAACCTCCTCCATGAAAAACCTCCTCCATGAAGTACCTCCTCCAAGAAGAAATATCATCTTCTTGTAAGAAACAAATCCCTAAACCAAGACTTAATTCACGCCAAATTATTCTTCTCAAACCAAAGAACATATTTAATTTCACATAACTCCGTCTAGTAAATAGATTAGATCAAACACAATAAACCATTATCTTCCCAAGACATTTAATAATTTCAATGAAAACAAAATCGGTAAAAATCATATGTATACAACACCAAATTTAGATAAAATTTCATTGCCGCCAAATTTAATACATAAACAATTTATACAACCGATTTCCTCAAAATCATGAACTTCACGATCTCATAAATTGAAATAATTAATTACCATGTCTATCATTATACTTTACTCAAGTATAACACATGTCACTTTAAAAAGTGAAAAAACTATGAAATAATAACATTCCATAAATCATAATCAATTTCTAATATAAATTTATAACATGTTAATACTAAAATAAACAATAAATTAATATCTTCCCCATTTTAGTATTAACAAACATATAAACACTTATACTAGTAATTACCACAAAATCATTGAAACAAATCAATATTTTGATTTTCCAACTTGTAAATTATAAACATCACCCAACTATATAAAATTGAGAAGCACATTTAATAATCATTTTAACCCCATGTCTAAAATATAAATAATCTAAAGAACATATAATCACATTTATAACATTTAGACAACACATGGTTAAAAATGAAATTAAATACATACCCCATACTAGGATGACCTACTAAGAAACAACATGTTTATAATTACCACAAGTTCATGTTCATGTCAACAATTATATACTCAACAAATTATAATAAACACATTTACTTTAATAAAATAAACAGTATAACTTGTCCATGAGTATATAATAAAAAACATAATTAGTGATAGTAACCCACTAACCATAACATGATCAATAAATAAACTTAATGATCATCATATTAATACTCAAAGCAAAATCATGAAAACAACATGTTAATACTAAAACAATCAAATAAATTAATATTCTTCCTCATTTTAGTATTAACAAAATAATAAAAAAAAAATTCAGATTTTGGGAGAGTGAAATATCAATGTGGTGCGTGAATTATGTCAAACTTTGAGTATGACAGTTGGTGGAAATGCAATGGCAGAAATTTTCTCATTGTGTGCTTGGAAGTTCTAATATCCTGTTACTCACTGTTATATACATACACACCTCTAACAATCTATAAGTTATTTACCGACCCACTAGGAACAACAGAGTATCACGGTAATACTTATGAGATACGAAGAAGAAACATTGAATCTTGGTTGTTAACAAGAAACAATCCCAACAAGAGTTTTAAAGTTTGATTTTGTTTAGAGAAAACCCAAGAGAACTTCATTCTCTAAGCAAGCACAATAGGAAATGAAAATGTTTTTCTCTAACACATTCCATATGTGATATCTCCCTATATATACTAGGGAAGATTTACAGAAGAAAAGCCTGAAAGCACGCAACCATTCAGACGAAAAGACATGCACCATTTCGCGAAAGAAATGCATCGTCATGAAAACTGACGAATAAGAGCTGGCGCTCCCCTGTGGAGCGGGCGCTCCAGGCAGGAGCCGGCGCTCCTCAGCCCTGTCAAGGAAATTGGTTCAAACTCCAATTCCCTGACAATTCTGAGCGTGCGCTCTTCTGGAAAGCGAGTACTCTACTGACTTACCTTCTCGTTTTTCCTTCTTTCTCATCACATAACATCAACGGACACATTTAAACTATAAATGTTCCAACAGTTGGCCCATGAACTTCAACCGGAAGACTTAGACATGGATGAATCCTATGGTTTGACAATGAGGAGGAAAAACAATTTGTTTGCCATTCCAACCCCTTTTAGTTGATAAACTTTGAATTGAAAGATGAATTTCTAAATTGAATAAAGACCTTTATAAAGTATATTGCTGTAATGATTGGAGAACATCACTCATATACAACCTTTTTTTTGGGAATTTATGTAGTCCCTCCTTTTTTTATTGATATTTCTAGTATGTCTTGCATATTTGTCGACGTACATCTTTGACTATTAATATATGTAATTGCGTATTAGTAAAAAGATTGTAAAAATTATATATATACTATTAAAATGGAGATCAGATAGAACCCTACATGAATATGTCTTTTCTTCTATATTGGGATAAATTTATAAGATTCTTTGTAATTTCAAATAGTGTCAGGATTCCAAATAGAAACATCGGTTAGGAATGGAGTGAGTACAACTTTTATCAAACACCAAAGTACATCATGAGCACTGTACACCCAAGACTATTATTTTCTTGCTCGTTGCTAATTATAGTTCCTAGAAATGAGAAAAATAAGCAGAATGAGGAAAGCTCTAAATTAAATAAGCAAATAAGTGTATATTGCCTTGGGTAACAAATGCATTTTAATGAAAGTTATATCATATTTCTCCATGATAATGTCTTATCTTTTTTTAAAGAGATTCTCACTTCACTACCTTATTGCTTCTTTTATCAAAGTAACTAGTTTTCAGGCCCGGGCTATCCCTGGGTAATTATATATTTCATTTATTAATATTTTACTTTGAAATAATAACATCAAGTATCACTTGGTTTAGTGGTTAAGACATTAGTATATATGCTTGTGATATCGGGATCGAATCTTACATAATGCATTTTCTATTTTTCTTAGTGTATGTGGATACATAGCATAAAATACTCCAAGTGAAGGCGCCACGTGGCATTGTTCCTTGATTAGGAACGCCTTTTAATATATTAGTATAGATATATATAATGATTTTACTGATTCTTTATTGTTGAAAATTAAAAGTTAAATTACAATATTCTATTTTTAATGCATATCAATTATGAATAAAAATGAATAATTTTAAATGCATATCAATTTAAATTTGTCTAAATGAATAAAATAAGCAGAATGAGGAAAGTTCTAAATAAGCAAATGAGTAAATATTGCATTAGGTACCAAATGCACTTTTATGAAAGTTATATTATATTTCTCCATGATAATGTCTTTTCTTTTTTACAAATATTTCACTTTACTACACTACTCTTATGGCTTCTTTTATCAAATTAATGATGATATTGTTGAAAATCAAGAGTTCAGTTACATTATTTTGAACGCACATCAATTATGAATAACAATGACGTATTTCCTTCTTTTTACTAGACATCTTACCACACCATGACAGTAATTGTTTTAAACAATGAAATTATTAACACATAAAATAATCCGGGGCTTTATTCGACTAGGAAAAAAAGTTATAGATTCACAAGAAGTCAAAAAATGATGATTGCTTTGACAATTAACAACCCCCCCCAAAAAAAAACCTACTGCCCTGCAACATCTTTTTTCTCCAAAATGTAGATTTAAATTCTCTTATCTTGACAATTCAATGGTTGAATTATACTATATGTTGATGAAGAAAAGACAACAAAAGCTTTGAGTTTTTTTTGGTTTTTGCCTCTTTTATCTTTTATCTTTTGAAGTAGGGATGACATCCCAGTCCGGATCAGACCCTCACTAGTACAGAATTGACGATTTGCGTCGGATACGAGGCGACCATTTGCGTCGAACATGGGTGATAAGTGCATATTCTAACATCATTTAGTTGCATATTAGGGTGCATTTTCATGTAGTATTAGAGCATTTACTTGCATTTATGCATATTTAGGTCCATTTTCGTAAGCTACGATGCTTTCACGGGTTGTTTGGTCTTTTGATGTAATCTCAGGTACTTTGGACTCCTATTTGAGGACATGATGATTTAGGCACGTAGATGACCTTCAAAACGATATATCATGTGCCCAAAACGGATTGAAAGTGAAGAAGATACACATGACTTTGTGTACTTGTGCGAAATATGACACCTCTTCACCATTTCACTCGTAACTTTTGACTCAAGAATGATAATGAGGTAATTCCAACTGGGTTGGAAACTAGACTTCAAGAGCTTTCCAACGATATATTGCATGTGTGAAACAAAGCTCTGGATCAAAAGTTATAGCTGTTCAAAGTTGAGCTGAAGCCACTGTCTCGACCGCACGCCCGTGCGGATATCTGCTCGGCCGTGCAACCTGCAATCAAAAGTCACTGAAGCTTCTGCCTCGCTCGCACGCCCAAGCGAGATCTCGCTTGCCCGTGCATGACCCTGCACGCCCGTGCAATATGTTGCTTGCCCGTGCAATCTGCTGTAATGTCGTATCTTCCGCGTGACCTAACTTATGTCGGTTTATATTAATCTTAGCTTATAAATAGGACTTTAAACATTATTTGGAGCAGCTTAGATAATATATCATCATTATTAGTTTATACTTATGGTTTTTAGAGAGAGAAGTTAGAGAGAGAAACTTGTAGATCTCCATTGTTCTCTAAGACTCCACCTTTCTTCCATTAATTCAAGTATCTCTTTTCTTCTTCTTTTCTCCTTGTTTTATATTATGATGTTTTATTATTCTTCTCTATTTTCTTTATTTATTTCAACTATGCTTACATAGTTTCGTAATCTATGGTTAAGTTGAACCCTAGTGTGAATTAATTCATGATTATTTCTTTAAATTCCCAAACTAATTGTTGAATTGTTCTTGATTGATTGTGCATATTCCAATACTAGATTAGGGATAACTAGTATTGTTATGATTCCTTTGTCTTGATCACAACGGGAGTTGGGTTTTGACGGATTTGAATATTTCAATTAAGGGCATGAAGTTCTCCACGGGAGTAGGTAGAATGGATTGTTAGGAAGTTAGAGTGCCGCGTTTAATGTCTTTAATTTGCATGATTCCACGGGAGTAGGCTTGAGTGCATATTAGAGAAGCCATAGATACTCGGGAGAGATTTATGGTATTTTATAGGGTGTACTTTTCCTTGTGAATATTTAATTGACTACTTTGGGGTAGGAATTATCATTGTATTAATTTATGCTAGTGGGGATACTTAACTATAGAGTCTTTTATTTATAGATTGATTAGTATAGTTAATTCCACCATTATTCTTGATATTAAATCGGCCTTTAGTCTTACCATTACTTAAGGGCTAATCATAGAACAACTTTCTCTTTATGGGATCGACTCTGACTTACCCTACTACATAGTTAGGAGGATTAGTTAGGTTATTTATTTTTGTTAGGTGCGCGACACGCCTATCAAATTTTGGCGCCGTTGCCGGGGAGATAGTTTGTTTTATTTAGTTTTTAATTTTTGGTGAGACTAGACTGTATATATATATTTTTTCCTTTCTTTTGTGAATAAAATTTTTTTTTTTTTTTTCGTATCATGGAGTCATATTATTATTTTGATGGGGATAATTCTTCTGATAGGCACCATAGTCATAATTCTTGTGGTTCTCATGTTTATAGTTTTGATGCATCATATCAAAATTCTCCCAATTTTTGCATGAGTTCTCATGAATTACCATACATGTTCCATGAACCCAATATTTTTGCTAGTAATTCTAGAGCAATTTTTTCTTTTCCTCAATATGAGAATGAATTGTTTTGGAAATACTATTATAGACTTGGCGATTTTGTTGGTCCTAACCATGGAATTGAAATTTGGGATATGTGCCTAGTGATTTATGAGGGTTTAAATGAAGAAACTAGGGAGGTGTTGGAGTCTATGTCTAATGGTCAATTTCTATCTCAATCACCTGATTATTGTTGGGATCAAATTGAGTGGTTGGCTCAGAATAATTATGAGTGGGATATGTCTTTATCTTCTAGACCATCCTTTTCATCCGAGATGCATATTACAACACCTCCTTATTGCTCAAATTGTCAATCTACTTCACATGATTTTTCTTCGTGTGATGTGACGTTAGTGAATGATTTTAACCCCTCACCCCAATATGAATTTGATTATTACACTCAAAATTCTCATCCCCAACCGTATATTTATGATGTTGATGATGTCGGTTGTATAGAGAATGAGAGTTATGAGGATGATGATCAAATTATAGGAGAAAGCAATGTGATGGATATTTTAAAGGAGGAAGAGCCCTTTGTTGAAATTTCCTCTTTGGAGGAAAGTCAAGTCGAGAGTGAAGTGATTTATGAGTCTTTATCGGTACCACCTATAGTTTTTGAGTCTCATGTTCCTTTTTCTAAAAAACTTGATCTTATTCCTTCTTCCCCTATATTATATCATCCATCGTTCCTTCTTCCTCCCTTCTTGAATGACTTTTATGATAATGTAAATAATGTAAATTTAGTTTCTTTTCCTTCTTTTGAGTCATGTAAAAAGACTAACAATTTTTCTTTTTCTTCTTCTTGTAAATATAATTTTTCCTTTGATTTTTCTTTTTGTAGTTTTAGTAATTTTTCAGTACTAATTTTTTTCATTTTTCCTTTCCACTCTTATATAATATGCTCTGAGATGTTTGCAGGAACATATGATAAGCTTCTTAGAGCATTGAACTATTATGAGTGATCTACTAGTCTTAAACGGTCATGCAAGACCTTAAATCATCGCTTATCGGGAGGCAACCCGACTTTGTTCATTTTTTTTTATTTTTTTTGGTTTGACTAACTTTGCTAATGTGTGACGAAGTCTGTTGCTAGGTACAATCATAGTCAATTTTTTTTTGGCTAAGTTCACTGCCTCATTACAACTATCGATTGTGGTGGAGGTGTCGATGCTTTTTGACACTCCCTTTGATTACCCACCCCTTTTGTAAGTTGTACCTCTCCCTCATTTAATTTCTCTTTGTTCACATTGAGGACAATGTGTCATTTAGCTTGGGGGAGGATGTTTGTCATCATTACTTAGCGCATGTTAGTTGCATCTAGAGTTGTTTTTTTTTTCATTGCTTTCGTAGGATGTTGCACGGTTTGTACCGCTCACTAGGAGTGGGAGTTTACGTGTAACCAAAAATATTGTATTGCTTTCATAGTTGCATTGGCATATTTCATCTCATATTAGATTTCATGTCATTTTAGTTGCATCTATGGGACTATTGCTAGCACTTATTGAGAACCTTGCTGATATTTTACTACAATTCATAAGCATAATTCATCTTGTTCATGATTCTTCATAGCACGATTGTTTCGCAATTGATTGTTTGTGGTAAGATTGATTGATCTCTCTCTGGCTCGATTTAACTTTATTGTGCAGACACCTTAAACTAAGTGAGCTTCTGTGCCTATAAACTGACATATCTGTGTCAGTTATGTTCTTTCATATGTGATTAGTTCCTTAGTTGTCGCATTGATCTTGATTTTGACTTAGTACTCCTTGATATTTGCTAGTGCATACATTTTGATATGATTGAGACATTCTATTTCATGATCTCAGCTCCAGAGTTATTCTTGTTTTCATATTATCCTTCCTCTAACCCCGCTGAGCCTTTCTAACTATGTTTGATTGCTACCTACATTACAAGCCATTGGACTCATTCGATATTTGTCCTAAGCCTAGCTTGGGGAAGCGAGTATTAGTTTTGGTTTGGTTTGTATTGAATTGAAGTGCTCTATTTGTAGTTTAGAAGGATGGAAAAGTATGTTTAGTGAGCTTTGAAATTGAATTGAAAGTTCGAAAAAGAAAAAAAAAAGGTGAAAAATGAAATGAAAAAGAAGTATAAAAAAAAAGTTGTGAATAAAGTGAAATAAAAAGGGTTATGATTGAATTTCTTGAGTGAAAAGTGTTGTTGATTATATTTGGAGATTGTTGGTTGTTGCACGGAGTTGTTGTGACCTTTCTTGGTCATGTTTTCAGTTATATAATGCTCCCCCTTCTTGGTTTTTCCACCACAATTCCCAAAATATTTTCCATACCTTTAACCTCAACCCCATTACAACCCTTAAAAGTCCTCTTGATCATTGTGTATTGTATTGTTGAGTATTAAGTGAGTCAAAAAGTCAAAGTTAAAGAGTTTATGTTTCATCTGAGTCGACTTGTTTTAGGTTGAGTGTTATCATTTATCCTTTAAACACATGAGAGATTTGAGCGCACATGACTATAGTGAGGTCTGTCAGGTTTGGTTAAATCTAAATTGGGAGAGATGGTATGTGGTATGATTGGAGAGTCGATTGCGATACATGGCATGCTATGCGACTTTGTTCGAACTTGTATTGATGCTTGGTTTGTGTAGTGATTTTATCTCTTGTGTTTTCAGTTGAGTGTTTAGCCCTGTTGTAGTCCTATATTGTAGGTCGTCATTCTTTTCCAATGTTTATGTCTTATTGCTTGGGGACAAGCAATGGTTTAGTTTGGGGGAGTTTGATAAGTGCATATTCTAACATCATTTAGTTGCATATTAGGGTGCATTTTCATGTAGTATTAGAGCATTTACTTGCATTTATGCATATTTAGGTCCATTTTCGTAAGCTACGATGCTTTCACGGGTTGTTTGGTCTTTTGATGTAATCTCAGGTACTTTGGACTCCTATTTGAGGACATGATGATTTAGGCACGTAGATGACCTTCAAAACGATATATCATGTGCCCAAAACGGATTGAAAGTGAAGAAGATACACATGACTTTGTGTACTTGTGCGAAATATGACACCTCTTCACCATTTTGACTCAAGAATGATAATGAGGTAATTCCAACTGGGTTGGAAACTAGACTTCAAGAGCTTTCCAACGATATATTGCATGTGTGAAACAAAGCTCTGGATCAAAAGTTATAGTTTGTTCAAAGTTTGGTGAAGCCCTTGTCTCGACCGCACGCCCGTGCGGATATCTGCTCGGCCGTGCAACCTGCAATCAAAAGTCACTGAAGCTTCTGCCTCGCTCGCACGCCCAAGCGAGATCTCGCTTGCCCGTGCATGACCCTGCACGCCCGTGCAATATGTTGCTTGCCCGTGCAATCTGTTGTAATGTCGTATCTTCCGCGTGACCTAACTTATGTCGGTTTATATTAATCTTAGCTTATAAATAGGACTTTAAACATTATTTGGAGCAGCTTAGATAATATATCATCATTATTAGTTTATACTTATGGTTTTTAGAGAGAGAAGTTAGAGAGAGAAACTTGTAGATCTCCATTGTTCTCTAAGACTCCACCTTTCTTCCATTAATTCAAGTATCTCTTTTCTTCTTCTTTTCTCCTTGTTTTATATTATGATGTTTTATTATTCTTCTCTATTTTCTTTATTTATTTCAATTATGCTTACATAGTTTTGTAATCTATGGTTAAGTTGAACCCTAGTGTGAATTAATTCATGATTATTTCTTTAAATTCCCAAACTAATTGTTGAATTGTTCTTGCTTAATTGATTGTGCATATTCCAATACTAGATTAGGGATAACTAGTATTGTTATGATTCCTTTGTCTTGATCACAACGGGAGTTGGGTTTTGACGGATTTGAATATTTCAATTAAGGGCATGAAGTTCTCCACGGGAGTAGGTAGAATGGATTGTTAGGAAGTTAGAGTGCCGCGTTTAATGTCTTTAATTTGCATGATTCCACGGGAGTAGGCTTGAGTGCATATTAGAGAAGCCATAGATACTCGGGAGAGATTTATGGTATTTTATAGGGTGTACTTTTCCTTGTGAATATTTAATTGACTACTTTGGGGTAGGAATTATCATTGTATTAATTTATGCTAGTGGGGATACTTAACTATAGAGTCTTTTATTTATAGATTGATTAGTATAGTTAATTCCACCAAAATCATCAAGAAACAATAAATAATAACGGTGACCTGAAATACTTGCAACTGGTGAAGTCCACAAGTCACTATGAATAATGTCAAAAGGAAAAATAGTAAACGACATAGAATCATAAAATGGTAATAAACTGTGCTTTCCAAGTGGACAAGAAGAACAAAAAGTTTGACAAGTCTTATTATAATCAATAAAATTGTTATTGCGAAGAGAGCGTAAAACAGTAGCTTCCGCATGACCTAGTCTATTATGCCATAAACTAGGCGATAAGACAGTAAACTGATTCCTTGAATATTATTGATATGATTAAAGTCATTATATACAACCTTGTTAGCGTCATCTACGGCAATACATTAGCTAGCTAAAGATACATTAGAATATTTACATATTCAAAATAGGAAGCTAATTATACACGAGAATATTTACTAATATAAACATATTCTATCAGTAATCTACGTTAATCTCTCATCTTTTAATGTTGCTATGTCGTACTTTTGTAGAAAGTTGGAGTAACGTCGGAGACAGGCTACTTGCTTTTTGGCCCTCCTGGTTGTGGCAAGACTTTGATCGCCATGGCTGTCGCTCACGAGGCTGGAGCTAATTTTATACACATCCAGGTTTTCCCATTGGTCTTATTTATTTGTGAACACCCATTTCAAACAACAACAACCCCCCCCCCCAAAAACACACACACACACCCACCCACCCCACCGAACAAAAAATCTCTCCTGTCCCTAACACTAGCACTGCTTCAAGTAGACACTTCATTTGTGCTTTCTCTGCACTCATAAGTCCACTAATTAATTCTTGTTTTTTTTTAAAAAAAAATTAGGGCCCTGAACTTTTAAACAAATACGTTGGTGAGAGTGAATTGCATGTAAGGATATTATTTCATCGTGCAAGAACATGTTCTCCATGCATACTCTTCTTTGATGAGGTATATATCTTTTGTTGCTCGTATTTCTTACTATGATTTTTTCTTTTTGATCAGTGTTTTAAGCGATAAAATTTGATTGGAAGTGTTTAGGACCTTAGGTAAATCATTTTTTGTTACTAGATTATATGGTGTTGTTGGAAATTAATGAGGGTTGAGGTGTCATTTCTATACTTTATCCTGTTAAAGATTTAGTTTACCTAAATTATCATGATGTGAAAGAACTTGAGCTTGCGTATGAGCTCTCGTTAAGGTCTTATTTCCGGCGTATCCGTCCCGTCCCGTCCCTGTTTCCGTCACATCCCCGGTACGGGAAACGCCCTCCCAGTGCCTTACCCATGCTTGATAGCTGGAGATTATCTACATCTTATAGAAACAAACTTAGTAACTAGAGATTTCCAGCTAGCCTAAACACAGTGCCTTGCGGTAAATATTTGCAAAACTGATAGCTGCTTTATTCTGGTAGGAATGTACACTATTGTCTTCTACTGGAGCCTTACGTAAAGTATAACCTCCCTAGTTTACGGTAGAACCCTTGCAGCGATCTTAATGGACGTTTCATGGATATACGATGATTTGGGTCCCAAGACATCTAAACTAAAAGCCAATACGAAGTATATCAATATGGGTACCAAAAGATCCGAGCGAAGTACATCATTTTCTTACTTTCTGTTTAAGATCTTTCTTTAGAGATTTGAAAATCAAGCTTATATGCTGTATTTGGTTGCAAAAGGGTACCACGTCCTGGAATCAAACTTGTTCACCAAAGCTCGCAGTGTTGATCACCTGACTCTCTTATTGTTCTCTTTCTCTTCCTTTTGTCCCTCCTTTTCCCTTCTCTTTATTCCTTCTCTTGATTTCCTTTATGTTCTTAAAATCCCCTTATTCTTTTGCTCATTTTGCAGTTCATTCTTTCTTTGATCACATAATTGTAGCAATCATATCTATTGATTTACTGTAAGTAAAACATGAAACTTCTTTGATATCTAACCTTGTTGATATCTGACATTGTTGCAAGGTAATGGTGTTGGTGCTCTGTAAATGAAATAGTTTTCAAATTTCCCTGCTTCAGTTGAATTGTGTCACATACTCTTATGCCTAGAAATTGAAATTATATTGTTCTTCTACACATAACATCCATTTTGTTACTTGTTAAGTTGTGAAGCTCACTTGCATTTTAATTTGTTTTCAAGTACTTCAGTAGTAGAATTTTTCTTTGCTTGTTGTTTTCATGTGATCTAGAGCTAGAGAGGTGTAACTTGCCTTGTGTAACTACTTCATTATACTGGTGGTTTACATAAAGCCATTTTGAATGAGCATACAATTTTCTTTGATAATAAAAGTATGCATTGCCCTTCACATTTTCTAAAGTAATGGACTAGAATTTTTATTTTTTTAAAACAAATTTAAATTTTGACGGGACGTATTAGTAATTAGTTTGCTGCTGAGTACACCAGGAATAATTTATGACATTAGCTATATTCTTATTCAAAACTTTATCTCATGTAGTTTCCCACCAAAAACGATTACCATAAGTTAGTTTCTTACGAGTGATGCATGGGGTAGCCTTGTACGAGAAGTGATGTACAAAAGAAGTGATGTACAAAAGATAGTTACTGAAAAACTTTCCTCTTCGATTATTAATTATGCTTGATCATACAAAGTTTTGTAGCGTGCACCCCTAGGATTTTGTAGCACAGAACTTTGCTTTGAGAAACAGAAAGCTACCTTTTGTAGACCTACGAAATGCATCGGACTTTGGTATCTGAGGTTTTTTTTTTTTTTTAAAAAAAAATTTTCCTTCTTCACGAACCACAAATAAAACCGAGCGGTCATGGAGGGACAGGCGTGTAGCCTTTTGTAGCAAAAGATTGTTATCAGAAAGCTTGGTAATTAATTATATTTATTTCCTCTTCCAATGGTGAAGTAAATTATATGTGAACAAAGATACTTGAAAGTCAAGTAACATTTCTTAAGGTGGAAGTTCAATCACGACTATTCCTCAAATTCAATATACTTCCATTGACCAACAGAAAGGACAGTTAAGTGCTTTTTTTTCGGTTTCAAGCCTCTTATGAGTTGTTATGCAGGATATACAGGGGCTGATGTTGGTAAACTCATTGGATAATTAGATTCGTTGCACTGCATTTAGAAGAAATTAACATGGAATAACAGCAGCAGCAATCGTCGTGATTTTTGCTTTGGGCACTAAAGGAACGTAGCAGCATTGTTAGTCATGTTAAGAAGTTTAGTCTTATTTTTCTGCTTGTTTGTGGTCCCATTACGCGTGCAATCAGCTGGATTGTTCTAGCACTAATTAGAGATGGTTTTTTTTTTGTAAGGCTAGACGGCTAGTATATGCTATACTCTGTATCTATATTCAGTTGTAGAGGGGCTTCATATAAGCCTCACATGTCAAGTGCACTTATATTCATTAAGTAGTGTGATATTCTTTCTGGGAAACAAGTTGAAGGGCTATTGAGGTTCTTTTATCCTGAACTTTACTTATCTGCTAGGTTCATGCTTTAACAAGGGAGCGTGGAACACATGTTGTTGAACGACTTTTGGACCAGGTTGTGATTGTAATTATTATTGAACAGTTGGAATCTATTATCCGTGATTGTTGTTTGGATCTTTAACTTCTGATAATCTTTGCAATTTACTGCAGCTTTTGATTGAGCTAGATGGTGGTGAACATCGTCGGGGTGTTTATGTAATTGGTGCTACAAATCGGTATAGTTTGCTATCAGAATTGATCCATGCTGATTGAATGACTTACCATATAGTTTGTTGAATTTATCATCATATTTTGTGGTTGTGCTAGGCCTGAGGTGGTGGATCGTGCACTTTTGAGGCCTGGGAGATTCGGGAAACCATTGTATGTCCCTCTACCGAAACCAGATGAACGTGGCCTAATACTAAAATTAAAGCTCTGGCTAGGAGAAAACCAGTAGATGTGAGTGTGAATCTACTTGACTTGGGGCAGAGTAAGATTTGTGATAATCTGAGTGGTGCAGACCTTGCCGAACTGGTTAGTCTATGCTCCTTTTCCATGAGTTCCTATGTGGTTGCTGTATACACAAATTTCAAGTCAAAATATATATAAGACAAGAAACAAAGTAATAAAGAAATTATATTTCAATAAATGTATTGAGTACAATCTCTGTAAACAGTTTATAATAAGAATAAACTAAGTCCTCTGATTCTGTTCTGGAGCTGGAGAGCGACACGTGTTGATGTCGACGTGGAGCTGAGTGTAGACTGACGTTTTGTCAAAGTCAACCTGAGTTTGAGTATCGGATGACATTTTGTCGACGTCAACCTGAGTTTGAGTTTTGTTTGGGTGTATTCGAATGAGGGCTGACGAAAGCTTGAATCTCAGTCGAATGTGTTTGAGTGTATCTGAACAGTCGGCACGGATTTGATGTGCTTGTTGACTATTTGCAGAGAGAATTCCAAGAGAGTTTTATGAGCTTTGGAGAATAATGATTTTCTAGTCCCCTCAACTGAAGGAGGTGATGTCTATTTATAGGGAATGGAGAACCCTTCATGGACTTAGTAGCTTATGGGCTTGGGCCCGTTTATGACTTGGAAGTCTTTTTTACCTTTGCCATTTGACCATCTTATTTGGACTATAATGTTGACTGGCCCAAATAGTTGACAACCCAAATTATATTTGTTTAATTTAATTTGGATAATTTATTTAGGCGGGTTAAATTAATTAAATTGGACTAATTACATTTATTTTAGCTAAATAATAATTAATATATTTTAATATAAACACTAATAAATTTTTAGTGTCTACAAATTGCCCCCTCGAGACCATGTCATGAACACGACTTGGTATGTTTTGGTATGATGAGGTCTCGGATTTTGAAGTCAAGTCTACAATTTTATCTTGTTATCAATTGCCTCATCTTTTCTTGTCAAGGGATAATTTGCCAACTCCCTATCATCATCCTATTAGAAGCCGAACTCCTGATGGTAAAGGGTTTACTACCACAGCATATAAATACAATTACCAGGAGACAATCTTCCATCGACGATTCCTTCAACCCTGCCACATCAACAGGTATACTTCAACTCTTTTTTTTTTTTTTTTTTTTTTTTTGCTATGATGATTGTGACATCACATGGGGTGCTTCGATGATTTGTATGCGTATCACCGTGAGATCATGAACTTGTTTTGAATTTTTTTTTTCCTTGAAGTATTAAACTTGATAATTTTAGAAAACCCATGCATACTCTTTTCTTCTCTCTTTCCTATTTGTTTTCTAAACTACCGTTGACAAAGATTACATACTCTCTTTTTTTTGTACGAGTTATATGCCAGGATCATCATCAATCCCGAATAGCACAACCAAAGTGTTGGCTGACAAATTTGTTTAATGGCTTCGCTTTTCTTCATTATTGTTTTGTTTGTGATGAGAATGATCTCATACATGATCCCTTGATTGCTTGTATTCACAATTTGACACCATGAATTACATATAACTGTGACACAAACTCAGCTTTGATCCTTCCTTTTTTTTTTTTGAATTATTATTTGTCTGTTTGTTTGCCATGATCATCACCAACGATCATGATCATCGAATTACTTTGCTTTCTTTATTGCCTTCGTTTTGGTAGTCTACAACACCAAGCAGTGATACTTTGAGTTTTTTTTCTTTGGCTTCCATATGATTTATTTGTTTTTAACAAAAACAAAGGCCACATGAATCATGAATCGGATGATCAGTACCACCACTAACATCTGGATCAGTTAACTGTTTTTTTTATCTGCAGTGTTGTTGATTGATACTGTAGAGGTGTAGAATTTCCTTAGCATAACCTTCCAACTTATTCTCCGAGACAAATTTTAATGTAGATTTTTTATTTCCAACCGTTTGGATTTTGACATACTGTGTTTGACTTACAGTATATCATATTTTGAGATACTGAACTTCTAGTTTTGTCTTTGAAGTCTACCAGAAGCTCAAGACTAGTGAGGTGAAGATTTTTGTTACACCCCCTTGACTCTTATTTTTTTTTGTACAACATCTTTTTTTTGTTGTGCAATTGTTATTTGTGACGTTTTACAGGTGACAAATTTTTTCGACACTTGGCATCGGAAGACAATCAAGTCCACTACTTAAGTGTTCATCGCGATGGGTCAGTGATGATCCATCGGAGTTGTTAGGCTAGTTGCTTAATTGTGCTTATCCTAGCAACTAAAGATGACGCTTTTGGAGTGTGTTCGAAGACAATCAAGTCCACTACTTGAGTGTTCATCGCGATGGGTCAGCGATGATCCATCGGAGTTGTTAGGCCAGTTGCTTAATTGTGCTTATCCTAGCAACTAAAGATGACGCTTTTGGGGTGTGTTCGAAGACAATCAATTCCACTATTTGAGTGTTCATCGCGATGGGTCAGCGATGATCCATCGTAGTTGTTAGGCCAGTTGCTTAATTGTGCTTATCCTAGCAACTAAAGATGACGCTTTTGGAGTGTGTTCGAAGACAATCAAGTCCACTACTTGAGCGTTCATCGCGGACCAGAGTGTTCATCGCGATGGGTCAGCGATGATCCATCGGAGTTGCTAGGCCAGTTGCTTAATTGTGCTTATCCTAGCAACTAAAGATGACGCTTTTGGAGTGTGTTCGAAGACAATCAAGTCCACTACTTGAGTGTTTATCGCGATGGGTCAGCGATGATTCATCGGAGTTGCTAGGCCAGTTGCTTAATTGTGCTTATCCTAGCAACTAAAGATGACGCTTTTGGAGTGTGTTTGAAGACAATCAATGGCGACATCATGTAGCTCATTTGACTTTTTGTTTCTTCTATTTTCTATTACACATTCTTCTCCTTTTTTTTTTCAGGATGGTGTTCGTTAAAGAATTCAATGATGATAAACACTCCTACATTGCTCTTGTTGATCCAGAGTGCCACAATAACTGCAAATTTTTTTTTTGTTTCGCCGTTCACAGTTTAGACTCTTGCGGGCCAAGAGTATTGCATTTTTTTTTGTGTGTGCAGTTTAGACTCTTGCTAAGGCGTTAGAATTTTTTTTTTTTTTTTTTTTTTTTTTTTTGCTTTGATATGCAGTTTATACTCTTGCTTAGGAGTTAGAATTTTTTTTTTTGGATATGCAGTTTATACTCTTGCTTAGGAGTTAGAATTTTTTTTAAGTGTGCAGTTTATACTCTTGCTTAGGAGTTAGATTTTTTTTAGTGTGCAGTTTATACTCTTGCTTGGGAGTTAGATTTTTTTTTTTTTTTGGTGTGCAGTTTAGACTCTTGCTTGGGAGTTATTAGATTGTGTTTTAGTGTGCAGTTTATACTCTTGCTTAGGAGTTAGAATTTTCTTTTTTTTGGTGTGCAGTTTATACTCTTGCTTAGGAGTTAGATTTTTTTTTTTTAGTGTGCAGTTTATACTCTTGCTTGGGAGTTAGATTTTGTTTTAGTGTGCAGTTTATACTCTTGCGTAGGAGAATTTCTTATGTTTGTATCCATGAGGTTTTGTTTCCATGCCCCCTAGGTATTTCACTTAGAATAATTTTCACAATCATGGCGTCGACGGATCCTCTATTGATGCGTTAGATGAGTCTGATTCATTTTCATGACAAGCAATTGTAAGCTCCATGTCGTGCGCTTTACTTGCTAGTTCTTGAAATGTTTTAGGTTTGATCCCTTGCAAGATGTAGGTCAAATCCCAATGCATGTCGTGGATGCACATTTCGACTGCAGAAGTTTCTGACAAATGATCTTTACATTGCAAGCTCAAAGCACGCCAACGATTAATGTAGTCAATGACAGGCTCATCATTCCATTGGTGAGTCTTAGTCAACTCAACCATGCTGGCAATACGTCGAGTGCTATAGAACCTGTTTAGGAACTCTGCCTCCATTTGATACCAACTATTGATGGATTGTGAGGGTAGATCTGTGTACCAATCAAAGGCCATTCCTTTAAGAGAACGTACAAATTGTTTGACGAGGAAATCGTCTGTGGCACCAGCATTGTTGCATGTTTCTACAAAGTGAGCAATGTGTTGCTTAGGATTTCCTTTCCCATCGAATTGTTGAAATTTTGGGGGATGGTAGCCAAAAGGCATCTGCAACTTGTCAATTCTCTTGGTATAAGGCTTTATATAGTGAAGACTTCCTCCAGAGCTTTCCCCAAGTTGATTCTTAACAGCACGAGCTATCAACAATTCGAGTTGTCGAGCTGTTGGTGGACGGTGATGGTTGTCACCACTCTCATCTTTGCTTTCATCACCACCTTGGCTTGATGATCCGTCGCCTGGGATTCTACTAAGCTTCTTATTGAGGGCAGCAATTTGCTCGTTTTGGAGTCTCATCTGAGCATCCTTTTCCTCTCCGTCCTTCATCAATTTCTGGAGTAAGATGTTCATTTCAGCGAGTTGTTCCTCAACTGTTTTAACAGAGGTCACCATAACAGAAGCAGTGACAATATCTTTCTTCATTCTTTTGGTGTGAAAACCAAGACTCATGTCGTCCATAAAGTTACCTAACGTTGTAGATTTTTGTGGGGTGTCAGCAACATTTTCAGTAGATCGAAAAATGTTCTTCTTCGATGCCATTTCTCAAAATTGTTGTTGATAACGAAACAGAGATGAGAGGGAGAGATAGTCACACCGAGCGTGCCAAAATTTGTATACACAAATTTCAAGTCAAAATATATATAAGACAAGAAACAAAGTAATAAAGAAATTATATTTCAATAAATGTATTGAGTACAATCTCTGTAAACAGTTTATAATAAAAATAAACTAAGTCCTCTAATTCTGTTCCGGAGCTGGAGAGCGACACGTTTTGATGTCGACATGGAGCTGAGTGTAGACTGACGTTTTATCAAAGTCAACCTGAGTTTGAGTGTCGGATGACATTTTGTCGATGTCAACCTGAGTTTGAGTTTTATTTGGGTGTATTCGAATGAGGGCTGACGAAAGCTTGAATCTCATGTCGAATGTGTTTGAGTGTATCTGAACAGTCGGCACGGATTTGATGTGCTTGTTGACTATTTGCGGAGAGAATTCCAAGAGAGTTTTATGAGCTCTGGAGAATAATGATTTGCTGGTCCCCTCAACTGAAGGAGGTGAGGTCTATTTATAGGGAATGGAGAACCCTTCATGGACTTGGTAGCTTATGGGCTTAGGCCTGTTTATGACTTGGAAGTCTTTTTTACCTTTGCCATTTGACCATCTTATTTGGACTATAATGTTGACTGACTCAAATAGGTTGACAACCCAAATTATATTTGTTTGATTTAATTTGGATAATTTATCTAGGCGGGTTAAATTAATTAAATTGGACTAATTATATTTATTTTATCTCAATAATAATTAATCTTAATATAAACACTAATAAATTTTTAGTGTCTACAGTTGCATTTTGTCAACTTTCATTGAATGTATTCATGATGAAAAGGCATATTGTGGGATGGTTGACCCAATGTTATGAAAGTTCAATAACTGAGAATTAAAGCTATAAAACCTGACATCTACTAGATTCAAAAGCCGACAATTTCAAACCTTTAAAAATGACTTCAGCTGAGTTTCTATGGTTGTGCTAATTCTTGACAGATGGAACAAGCTGCTATGGCTTTACTTGATGAGATACGACCTTCTTTTATAGTGGAGCAGAAGTCTGGGCAAAGTGTTTTTGCTGCCACTAAATTTACTATCAAGCGTGCCCATTTTGAGCTAGCACGGAGTAGAGTTTCTCCGTCTGTGTCTGAAGAGGTATCATTTTTCATGATCATATTCTAAAGAAAGACGTTGATAGAAGGTCATGTCTGATTTAAAACATCTGATTATCCCAATTTTAATTCTTAATTTTCGAGGAGCAGCAAAAGCAGCACTATGATGAGATATCGAAGGGTTTTGGAAGGACCTAAATTTATTATTCATGACATCGGTGATGCTAGGGTGGCATAAAGCCCTTCAAGGACGATGGATGTTCGAAACATGGATATGGAAAGCATGCTGGCTCCTGCAAGCCTGCAAGGTCTATAGTTCAAGCTGACCTACTCCCTTTTGACTGGCTCCTATAATACATCTGAACTACTACTAATGGTTGGGGGCTGAACTCGAGTAGTTGTACACCCATATTGGCCGTGTACCAAGGTATTTAGGTGTTATAACTTAATGTTCAGCTTTAGTGTGTTATAACTTAATGTTCAGCTTTAGTGTGAGAATGTATGATATCCTGTGATTAAGGCTCTATATGTTCCAAGCTTCTAGATAACAGTTATCTAAGAAGTGATCTACAAGAATCTGTTTATGGAGAATCTGTAAGGGTGTTTAGCATAAAATCTTGTATTTTCACTCACCACCTTCTAAGTATATTATAAGTATTTTTGAGAGGACAAAGAAAAACAGATCTTCTAACGGTATGTTCTCCTCAACTTATAATATCTGATTTTGTTAGAGGGATAAGATCTGATGAGATCTGGTTTTGTTAGAGGGATAAGATCTGATATACTTCCTCCTTTTCAAATTAATAATTATGCTTCTTCAATTCGTGGACTCTAATGCAATTTTTTTTTGGGTGAGTATTAAAGTATAAAGGTATTTGATAGGAGAAATATAGAGAGAAAAAAGTTACGTGTTATAAAATTAAAGAGAAAAAGGAGTGATGGAGGAGAGAATAAATCTATGATCTCTTTATTAAATAATTTGTGGGAGTATATATATATTTATACATGTGATACATCTAGGGTTTACTTGAGGAACAATAGTATCTAAATGTAGCATCATGTTATATAAATAAAATTTTGATATTTGTATATTGTAGAACTGCATAGTGAACCGGAGTAATAAAATGATAAATTTAATTTTACCCCTATTGTTTTTGGTTCTTAATAAGTTTAGATTAGTTCATAATATTTTATTAAAAATAGTGCAAAGCAAATTAATTAAAGAGAACAAACCCCTAATCTATAATTTTTTTTAATAAAATTTTGATATTATATAATATAAATTTCAAAATTTTTTTTATCACCTTATTTTGGCCCGGGTTAAATTTTTCTGTCTTAGATCCTTCTATATAATGGATGCTTGCAACTTTTTTTGGGTTTTGCAAAATTGCAACTTTATTTGTCATTTCTTTATTAATCATTTAATTGTGCATCTTTTCGATTTCTTTTTTTGGGTTTTCTGATTGACATCTTAAATGATCAAGTACTTATATCCTTATTTTTATCACACTATAAAATGAAAATTTGATTATCTATATTTCTCAATAATAGTCATTTGTGTATTCCAAAAAAGGTTACAAAATGTTGATCGAGTGACACATATTTTTTTAAATACTAAACTAATAATTATTTGAATATATCTACTTAACAAATACGGTGTAATTAATATCAATAAGAACCATTATCTGGTTCTCTCAAAAGTTATGGTTGAAAGTGGTCTGTCGCGAGGAGGATAGGAGTGTGCTGGGTTGTGCGGTGATTCAAGCGCCTGCGAGTTGGGAAGTTCGTGTGGCTGAGGCGAAAGCAGTTCTAGCGGGTCTACAGTTTGCTAAGGAGTTGGGTCTCTCAAAAGTTATGGTTGAAAGTGATTGCTTGCTGCTGATTCAAGCTTTGCATAATAAGCCAAAGGGTGCTAGTGAATTTCATCTACTCATAGAAGATATTTTAGATTTCTCTGCTACTTTTATTTCTGTTATTTGGTGTTTTTGTTAAGAGAACAGGTAACAAAGTTGCTCATAGCTTAGCCCATTTCCAACTTTGGGAATTTGGGAAACGTACTTGGGTTGATGATGTTCCTGAGATTGTTGATGCTTTGGCTATTTCTCATATGATAATTTAGTTCCCTGTTGGGTTCTTTTCAAAAAAAGAAACATTATCTGGTTCTCCACATTCAAGTTGGCAGCTCTTGAACTCGTCGTTCTCTGCTCCCTCACAACTCCTCTCTCCCAAAACTTACTCTGTTTATTTAGAGATCTTCATAGGTAAAACAAAATATTAGTTTTATTTGTGAAATGAAGTCTAACTAAGTAGCTTAAAACAAAGAATTGGTGATAGTTGAATTATTTTTCACCCATATTAATCTTATCAAAAATTACTAAATGAGAACAACAAATTGACAACATTGGATACCACAATTGCCTTTTTTGGCTATTAAAAGTCTTTTGTTGTGCCTTGATCACTTTGATCAAATTGTTTAACATGATAAGAATTATTGGTAGTTATTATATGTATGTTTTTTATTAAACTATATACAGGTTGTGGTTTATGAAACATAGAACGGATGTGATTATTAGTCCAGGAGTTTTGGGAGTGTCAACACTTTGATAGTTTGTTGTCATCTCGTCATTTAGAGATACATCGTAATAAGTATTTGTTCCTAAGATAATTACAAAATAATGCTTATAATCTATATATAATATGCAAAATTATGTATACAATAATATAAAAACACAATTGGTTTGCAAAATTTTATCACCTCTTCATTCTCTTTCTTCAATTCTCGCATCCCTTCATCTCCTCTGATACACCAAATCTCTATCTCTCTCTCTCACCTGTCCATTCTCTCTAATATATAAAAATATAGCAATTAAAATAATAAATTTCTGATATAATATCCATAAAAGTACATAAAAACATTGTTTAATTAAATTTTCAATAGAAGTTATGTAAAAGCCAACAAAGAAAATTATTCCCGATCCGGACCGAAAATCAAAACTTCAAAAAATTCGGACCAAACAACTGTTTATTTTTTTCGGTTTTGACCGAAAATTTAAACATTCAAAAAACTTCGACCTAATTAGGGCCCTAATATGTAGGTTTGCCCTTAGGCCTCCAAAATCTCAAAAACGGGGCTGTTTTTTGGTAAAATCCTCACTTTTCATTCACTTAATCCTGTTATTAGGTTTAGCTCTTTCATGGATACGCATTAATTACAGAAGAATTCGTAGTGAACACCCTAAAGATACAACTTTTGGTATTATAAACCTCTTTTCTTCTCTTCTATAGGTGTTTCATGTTTTGCTTAAATTGCTTGTATTGGTATGAGGATGTTTGGTTTGTTGAAAGAATAATTAGTTTTTGGGTTTTAGAAGGCACCAAAACTGATTAAAATTTTAATCGTTAACAAATTCGCCAGATTTAGCGCAAACACGGTATTTAAGAAAGTTCAAGGCAAATTTGAAGATTCATATATAAAAACCTATCAATTTCAACTAAAATTTCAATAAACGCCTTGAGACTAAACTCAAAAATTCCGGGTTGCTTCAAGTGCGCTATTAGAATTTCCATGTTACGCTTTATCGCTGAAAGACCTCCAATATATTCCCATTTTACTTCAGGGATGGGAGTGAAGCCAATATCTTCCCTATTGCTCGCTGCAGATTCAACACTCATTTTTAATTTTTTTTTTGAAGCAGATGAGTTTTTTTTTGGGTAGAAAGAAGGAAGTAGAAGGTGCGAGAAAGAAGGGTGTTGTCCGAGAGAGAAAAAACCCTAGAATGGAAAGTGAAAACCCTAAGCCCCCAACCCCTAAATCATGGCTTTTCATGTTTTGGGATGAATTTTCAAATAATTTTTAAGATTAACCGGGTCAGCGAGTACCCGACACACCAAAAATCTTGACCCTTACCTGACCCGTTAAGAGAAGGTATTTTACGGGGCGGGTACCCGGCCATGCAAAAAATTTTTTGGGGAAAAATACCCGCCAATTAGACGCGGGTCGGCGGACCGGGTTTTTTGAACACCCCTAGTTACAAGCAAGAAATGACGATCCTAATGTGTTAGGAAACTTATCAACAAAGTATATTTTGAACCTATGAGTATATAGATAATATTTTCTATTTTTTTAAAATATCATTCGAAAAGGTTTATGTCTAACGTTTTGTTTATATATAGAACTGTGAATTAGAAATGGTATGGAATATACGACAAAGTGAAATTACAAAAGTGTCTTCTTTTTATCAGTTAAAAATCTAACCAGTAGATAAATAATAATCTAACGAACTCAAACGAATTATCATTTATTATACGAGAAAATATAAATTACTCTGTAGAAATTATCACTTCATTCCCTTTTCCTTACAAAACCTTCCCTCATTATGAAAAAGTATGACTTACACTAACAAGAATTGACCTATTGACCGATCTACAAATCATAACTTTGATCTAAACTAATGCTTACGGCAACCTAAAAAGCTAACAACAATAAATAAATAAATAAATTATCAAGGTTTCAAAATTTCAAGTGCCATCATATCTCGAAACTTATTTTCTTACAGCCATTTTATCTTTTTTCTTCTTCTTGTTTGGGCATTACTATTTACCGTCCGTATTTACTAAAAATCGCCCGTATTTTTTTCAAGATTTTCCTAAACTACCCCTCCCCTTTCACCCCACTCTTACTCTCTCACCTCTCATCCAACTTCACCTCACATCACCACCAGCACCACCACCGGCGGACCACCACCACCACCACCACCACCGGACCACCACCACCGACAGACCACCACCACCACCGGCAGACCACCACCATCGGCAGACCACCCCACCGGTAGACCACGAAACGAAGATATGCTTCGTTTCCTCCATGGAGGGAACGAAATTTTGCTTCGGTTCCTCTATGGAGGAAACAAAATTTTGTTTCGTTTTCTCCATGGAGGAAACGAAAAAACACTTTGGTTCCATTGTTTTTTTTTTTTTTTAATTTCCGAGTGTTTTGAAAAAACAATGGAACCAAAGTGTTTTTTCGTTCCCTCCATGGAGGAAACGAAATGAATTTTCGTTTCCTCGGTCAAAATTTCGTTCCCTCCATGGAGGAAACGAAACAGATCTTCGTTTCCTCCATGGAGGGAACACAATTTTGTTTCGTTTCCTCGGTGGAGGAAACGGAAAAACACCGGCACACCTGGTGGTGGTGGTGCGCGAGTGTGGCTCCGGTGGTGGTTGTCCGCCGGTGGTGGTGGTATGCCGGTGGGGTGGTCTGCCGGTGGTGGTGGTCCGCAAGTGGTGGTGGTGGTGGTCCGTCGGTGGTGGTGGTGGTGGTGGTGGTGGTCCCGTGGTGGTGGTGGTGGTGGTCCCGTGGTGGTGGAGGTCCGAGAGCGAGGTGGAGTAGGTGAAGTTGGATGAGAGGTGAGAGAGTAAGAGTGGGGTGAAAGGAGAGGGGTAGTTTAGGAAAATCTTGAAAAAAATACGGGCGATTTTTAGTAAATACGGGCGGTAAATAGCGAAAGGGTCTTTTTTTGTTAAAAAGAAAAACAAACTATGCGGCCATCACTATGATCATTTTTTATATATAAAAAAAATACATTTGGGACGTTTGGGTTGAATGTCCCAACCATGGTGGAGGCGCCTAAGCTAGGAGCCCAGACCATGGTTGGGGTGTATGTTTAACCTAAACACCCCAATTTTACATCGCACAAATAATAATTAATGGAGTTCTTGATTGGTAGTGGGTTTGGGGTTCGTGGCTAGTGGTGGGTTCGTGGCTCGAGGTGTGGTGGGTTTGGGGTTTGTGGTTGGGTTGGTTGGTTCGTAGTTTGTGGCTAGGTTGGTGGGTTCATGGTGGTGGATGGGTTTGTTGCTGGGTAGCTAGGTTCGTGCGGTGGTTGGGTTGGTGGGTTCATGGTTGTGTTGGTGGGCTTGTGGCTGGATTCTTGGTGGTGGCTAGGTTTATGGTTGGGTTGGTGGGTTCCTTGCTGGGTTGGTTGGGTTCGTGGTGGGGTGTTGTCGGGGGTGAGGCTGCTGGAGTGGGGTGGGGCTGTTGCAGTGGTGTGTAGTTAGAATAGGTTAATTAAGTGTAATTTGGTAAGTATGTATTATACAAAATGTGAAAGATTGATAGTAAAAGCGGACGATGAATAGCAACTCAGTTAGTGGATGATTGTTCCTATTGAAAAGTATTTAAAGTCGATATCCAAAGGAAATGACAACAACATGCTACTTAAAATTTTGGTAAGATAAATTACATTGACGCCCTCTCACAGGGCACCTAAATACAACCTACCCCAAATCCCCCCAAACCCCCCTGATGAGAATCGAACCCACAACCTGTGAGTGGAAGATGAAAGGGCTCACCACCCTTCCACTCCCTCATTCTCGACAACAACATGCTACTACTTAGCCACAAATTTAAATATTCCCATTATACGCTGAACTACGGCCAAATACGCTGTATTTACTAGGTCAATAATTGTCAATGTGATAATAATCATGAGTAACATACATTAGATATTTAACCTGTTTAGAATGTAAAAAGAGTGACAATTTTGCATTTTGACTCGAAAAATTCTCAAGGCTTTTTTTTTTAATCGATCTTCTTATTTTTAAATTCTAAAATTGCATCTTAACCTGTTTTACCATTTTTTTTTTAAAAAAATTCCTATTTAATTTTTTACCTTAATTTCATCTTTATTTTCTCCTTCCTACTTACTAGTACCTTATGCGAGTTTATTCCTCATCCAACATACACAAAATGAAATTTCCCTTCCCCAAAGACAAAATTGCTTAGTTTTCACTTGAAAGAGAGTTTCTTTCTTTCTTTTATTTATTTTGTTTGTGTTGGGCAAAGGAAGAAATCCACTCGAAATCATTAATAGGGAAGAGAAAATAAAGTTGTGTTGGGCACTTGGGCGAATTAGTTTTTTATTTTTTTTGAAAGTGTAATACTTCTATCACAAACAACTTGGAGTTGTGCATTAAAAAAGGGGATTTTTCATGTGGTGCCCCTGAACTTTTGCATATTTCATGTGATGCCCCGAAAAGTTTCAAATTTCATGTGGTGCCCCATTTCAGCAAAATATTTCATAAGTTGGACAAACACTAACGGCCGTTAACTTTCCGTTAGTTTTTAACAATGAAATTACAATATTGCCCCCACTTTTAAAAAAAAATTAAATTAAAACACACAAAAATAAAAATAAAACCCAAAAAAAAAATCAAGTTAAAACTCCCAAAAATAAAACCCATAAAACTAAAAACCCCATATTAAAACTCGAAAAAAAAAAATTAAAACCCAAAAAACAAAAAAACAATTGTTGCTTGCTGCTTCATGTCTTCACGCATTGATCAATCTCTTGCTCCATTGAAATCAGCATCATGTTGGGCGTTTGGGTTTATTTTTTTTTTTTTTTTTTGCAAATTAAAATCATCACTGACGAACATATTGCAAATTGAAATCGAATTTAAGGTTCCGCTTGTGAGGAATGCTTGGCTCTTGCATTCGATTGGAGTTCGGTTGGGGTGCGATTCGGTGTGAATGGGTTCGATTGAGTTTAATTGGGGGTTCGATTGCGTTAGATTGGGGTTTGATTGGGTTCGAATGGTATTATTGTTGTTGGTTCGTCATTATCGATCGTCTTGATTGGGTTGGTGGTGTGCGGGTTTGATAGGGTTGGTGGTAGGGATGTCAGTGGGTAATGGACCCTACCCGGATCCGTGGATCCAGATCCGTTTTTAGCGGATCTGGATCCTCAAATTTTGGACCCTACGGATCCGGGTAGGATATGGATCCTAGTTTTTGAAAATGGATCTGGACCGGGTCCTAAATTATTACCCGGATCCGGATCCATTACCCATTTTTGAAAGTTATTTTAAAATATATAATTAAAAGGGTAAAAACTAATGTTAAACTCTTAATGTTATTTATGCTTGGATTTGTTATATTAAGGTTGAATGCTTGCTTACTTCAACATCGACAAATGAAGATGTTAAATGGCGTTGTTTTATTCTCTAAAATCTCTAATTATTGTGAAAATTAGGGTCGTTTGAAGAAAATAGGTTAGGATCCGTTTTGGATCCGTTTAGGACCCGGATCCATAGGATCCATTGGATCTGGATCTGGATCCTCAATTTTATTACCCAGCGGATCCGGGTAGGATCTGGATCCTTGCCTAAAAAACGGATATGGATCTGGATCCTAGAGGACCCTGTCCGGATCCTACCCATTGCCATCTCTAGTTGGTGGTGTGCGGGTTGGTGCGTTGGTGTGCAGGGTGGTGTGCGGGTTTGATTGGGTTGGTGGTGTGCGGGTTGGTGCGTTGGTGTGCAGGGTGGTGTGCGGAGGTGGTGTGGGGTTTTGTGGTTGGTGTGTGGGTTGGTTGGTGGGTTAGTGGTGTGCGGGTTTGTGGGTGGTGCCGTGGTGGGTGGGTTGGTGGTCACTGGGTGGTTGATCTGGATGGGTAATGTTAGGGTTTGGTTGTTTAAAGTTCCTATTAATTTAGATGTTTTTATATATATATATTTTTTAATAAACTAAGGGAAATATTGTAATTTTATCATAAAAACTAATGGAAAGTTAACTCCAACTGATGAAATACTTTGCTGAAATGGGGCACCTCATCAAATTTGAAACTTTTCGGGACACCACGTGAAATATGCAAAAGTTTAGGGGCACCAAATGAAAAATCTATAAAAAAAACTTGAATTTGAAGTGATTAGTGGATGATGAATTTAAAGGAAACGACGAAATATACGTCAGCATTGAGTACCTCATGCATGTTATTTCTTAGCCACAAAATTAGATTCTTCGTATGTTTGGTCAATTACTCAATTGTCATTATTGGACATAATTTGCTGTGAAATTGTGAAATCATTGTTGTTAGAATCGCGATCCGGATCGTAGGATCGTACGATCCTACGATCCGGTTTTAGCAAAACGATCCAAATCGTAAGCAGAATCACAAGGCTGGTAGAATCGCAGTAGGATCGGTCTGGATCGTAGCAGGATCGGTAGGATCGGACGATCCTGTTTTTCACTTAGATTATTGCAGGATCGATCAAGATCGAAGTTGGATCGATTGGGATCAGTCAGGATCGGTTAGGATCGGTCAGGATCGGAAGATCCTACTTCTTTACTTATTAAAATGATCCCTAAAGCAACTAACTTTTTCTTTAATCCCAATAAATGATAACCCAACTTCATACACGCAAATATATCTCTTCATTAATCTTTTATGACTCTTGCAAAGCCATATTAACTTTGAAATATCAATATTATGTGAGAAAAACTAGGTATTTAGCATCCATATTGTTTGAAAGATGTGTATTTATTCATTTGGAAGCATTTTTGTTACTCTTTTTTGCAATTTGGTAGGATCTTACGATCCTACGATTCGATTCTACCGATTCGATCCTACCCCCCCTTACCGATCCAAAGTGGGATCCCGATCCTAACAACATTGTGTGAAATGATTGTTACAATTGTTACAATCATCTCAATTACTTCAACAAATTAAATTAATTGAAACGTGAAAAATGTTTAATTAGTCTTCACTTATTCAATATTGTACAGTAGATTTTGCCTAATAAGTTTAAGAATCTTGTCCAATGGGATTGCTTGCATTACTGGGCAACATATAATGCCCTAATTATTGATTTTGGAGACAAATATGACCAAAATGTTAATTGTTAAATTACTCCACACCCCTTTCATTAAGCACTTAATTAACCTTTTATAAATATATAATCGTACAAATCAATATCGACATTATGCTTGTCCTTCTTCCTCACTTCTTCTACATCAAACTTTATTATGATCTTCTTCACTGATTTTATGTTGTCCATATATAGAGCCAGACCAGAAGGTCAATGTTGTGAATAAATTAATATTTGCTCTTGTGCTTTGGGCGCCACCATTCAATGGTCGCTTTAATCACCTAACCTAATTAGCATCCACTTTTGCATTAATTAATTTGGAGGCCATTACCTTGCCTTGGCTAATGACAAATCTTTTTTTTTTCTCTTACATAACAAGTTTTTGATTTATGAATTCACTATATAAACTACATAATTCAAATGTAACTATGGAGTTTTTCTAAACATTTATAACCTTATTAATTTTTTTTGATGATCAGAATTTGTGAGTCAATCATTTCGATATCTTACTAAAAATTGATTTGCTTGAAGGAATCTATGGATTCCACAACATATTTGGATTCCACAACATATTTGAGTTCTACCTCTATCATTATTTGAATTGGATCAAAACCAACACGGTCAACTTCACAATAGATCGACGCGTCTTGACTTTATATTATTTGATGATTTGAAGTAATTTATACGGAGAACTCCCTCTATTCCATATGGTTGAACCTTGTAATATAGGTAGAAAATTATTTTATTTTTTTAAAAAAAATAATTAATTTGATTAGCTAAGAAAAGTTGATGTGAGAAAAAAGTAGTAGGACTAAGTAGAATTGTTATACTTGAGAATAAAGTTGTGGTCCATTGTAGTCATTTTCTTGTATGATGTAAACTTTTTGTGACATTTCGAAGTTGAAATTGAAAGTTGGCGGGAAGGAATGATAGTTCGACAAGTTAGGTATAGATAAATGTAAGTGAGCTCACCAATATATGTAAAATATCTATGGATCGAGATACAAGTCAATATAAATTCAAAATAAAAATTCTAGGGGCACATTTGGGTGTCTTTGAAATTTATGGGACTTGCTCGGTTTAATTTTTTACTACCTCCGTCCCAGAATAGTTTGAACACTTTTCTTTTATGTTTGTCCCAAATTAGTTTGAACACTTCCATTCTTGGCATGGTCCCATCATTAATATATTATTTCTTTTACACATCTTTGGCCCACACTGTTGTGCATGTGAATGTTAAGTTTTGATGATGAAAAATAATATAATATGTTATAGTATGAAAGTTTGTGACAGATGGTTGAAAAAGGAATAAATAAATGAAGCTTGTGAAGAAGTGAAGAATCAAGATTGAAGTTCAAGTTTATAATGAATTCCAAGTTTAGTTACTATACGCAAAATGTAATATGATAGAACTAGATGATATATTAGGTGCCAAATATAGAAATATAAAATTAGGATAATTATTATTTTCTTAGAGTTAAGGAAATAAATAATTATGTTAATTTTATATATCTATATAAAAGGAAAAATATTTTTGAAAGAAAAAGATTTTCGAAAACAAAAGATTTTCGAAAACAAGTTTTAATAAAAACCGATTTGGAAAAGGATTGTGAAAAACCGATTGATAAAAGAGTTTTGAAGACAAAAGGAGTTTTAACAAGGAAAACAAAGATAGAGAAAAAAACTGATTGTGATAATAAGTTTTCTATAAAGATAATCACTAGTTAATATCGGAGAATTCTTATCTTATAAGAATTGAAAAGAAAAACCAGTTTTTATGAAAGATAAAATTTGTTTTTAATAAGGAAAAAGTTTTATCCCTTAATTTATGGAGTAAAAGATAAGTATATTTTTCTGAAGGGTTTTCGGTCAGTCAAGAAGCATATAAGGGATTGTAATTCAGTTTCATAACTCACGTTTTCAGAGAGAAAAAATCGGAGATATTAAGAGCTGAAAACGATTTCCTAAGGCACAGAGTATATCACAGAGTTCTAGTCAGATTAGGAAACTAAACAACGTTTGTAATTGTCCTCTAATTTGCTTGAATAAGAAGCACGCCTTTGAGGATCTTTTCTTTCTGTAATCTTTCATATTATAGAGAGTAGCAACACTTAAGGTTAAGTGTTGGGGAGCACTACTAGAGTTAGTACTGGGGGAATCGAATTGTATCAAGGGTTTGGTATTTTACGGTTCAAATAATAAAAGAGTAGTTTGTGTGGACGTAGATCTCAGAGGTGAGATTGAACCACGTTAAATTCCTGTGTCTTATTATTTGATTTCATTGTTTTATTGCTTGATACAATTTCGTTCGAGCAAAAACATTAATCGGAGAATTTACGAGTGAATAACACAGTGCACGGCACTGTGCCATAAGAGTGTTTTTGCGAAAATCGATTAGTTTTAGCCACTCAATTCACCCCCCCCCTTCTTGAGTGTCACCTTGTGTTCTAACAAGTGGTATCGAGCGAGGCTATTCTCGAAAGGCTCATCCCTAGAGAATAGAAGTCATGAACATGCAAGACGACTCTCGAGATAGACACACAAAGTGTCCAATTTTCAACGGAAAAGACTACGGATGGTGGAAGGCTAGGATGAGGATCTACATCCAAGGATTGGACTATGAATGCTGGAAAATCATAAGGAAAGGACCAATCCTTATCCAAGCCAAAAACGCTGAAGGAAAGATGGTCGACAAGGATGAAGACGACTACAATTCAGTTGACTATGCAAAAGCCGAAAAAAACTTCAAAGCTATGAGTATTCTCCAATATGGAATTGGACCTGATGAATACTCAAGGATCTCGGCTTGTACTACAAAGAAAAGAAATATGGGACACGCCTGGAGTTGGCCCACGAAGGTACGAATGAGGTAAAACAATCTAGAATAGATTTGCTTGTCCAACAATATGAATTGTTTACTATGAATAAGGACGAATCTATTAAAGAGATGTTCACTAGATTTACACTAATCACTAATGAATTACGTTCTCTAGGCAAAACATATACTTCTGAAGATTTAGTGAGAAAGGTGTTAAGAAGTTTAACAAATCGATGACTCCCAAAAATAACCGCTATTCAAGAAGCTAAAGATTTGACTAAACTTTCGCTAGAACAACTTATTGGATCATTAATGACTCATGAACTTGTCTTAGATTCTAAAACTAATGAACCAAAAAGTAAAGGTATAGCCTTGAGAACTGAATTGGAAATTGAAAATAGTGATAGTGATGATGATATTGATTTTCTTACTAGGAGATTTAAAAAAATTCTCGAAAAGAACAAAAACAACAATCCTAAAAAAATATGAAAATTTCAAAGGTAAGAGCACTACCTCTAACTTTAAGAAAAGTGCTACTAATTCGGGTTGTTTCAAGTGTGGAGAGTTAAATCACAGGATTAAAGAATGTCCCTTATGGGATGATGAGAAGCCCAAAGAAAGAAGGGAGCAATCGAAGAAAGAATTCAAAAAGGCAATGATTGCTGCCGTTTGGGGAGATACGGATTCTGACGAAGAACAGTCAGAGGCACAGTGCCATGAGGAAAAATTATGTCTGAATGCTGTACAGACATCACAGAGAAAGGCACAGTGCCAGGACGACTCTCACTTGTGTCTAATGGCGAAAAGTTCGAACTCCCAAGATGACACTGAAGACAGTGAGGTAAGTCTTCTTTCTCTGAAACCTTCAATACATCTTCTTTTAAAAAACCAACTTGTTACTTTACTTGGAAATATCATTGATGATTGTCAAGAAATGAATGATGATTTTTCAATTATGAAAAAGGAAGTAAAAAATTTAACTAAGCAAAAGATTGGGTTGGAATTGGAATATAAGGATTTATTAAAGGACTGTAAAGAACTGATGAACAAGAGTGATGAACTTGAAAAAATTATTGAAGAGAAAGATACTGAGATAAACGCTCTAAGATACGAAAAGTCTCTTGCTAACGAAATCGTAAATGACACAAAGGCCATACACCTTGTGTTAGAAGCCGAAAAATCGAGTCTTGAAAAGCAAATTGAATCGCTAAATCATGAGTTAGTTGAACTAAAGAATTCAAGACAGAATTCAAGAATTGTTCCACTAATGCTGCCTAGTGATGCTAAGATAAGTGAAGAACTTGATAAAGTTAAGAGAGAATTAGAAATTTCGAGAAAAAGAAATAGTGATCTAAATACTTCTGTTGAATTCTTGGAATCACAATTGACTATTGCTCGAAAAATGTATGAAAAGTGGTCGTATGGTCTAAAAGCTCTCGATTATTTGTCTAGTACAACTAGCAATCGAGATAGAATTGGTTTAGGATATACAGACCAGAGGCACAGTGTAAGGCACAGTGCCAAAAATTTTGAAAGAGACTTTCGTAAAAGAAAATATGTCGATCTACCTGAATATTTGATTTGCAACTTCTGTGGAAAGAATGGACATCTTATGGATAATTGTAATGTCAAGAAAAAGAGTGTTGCGAAAAATGTAAAGTATGTAACTCAAATATGGGTTAGAAAAGACTTATTAGAAGCTCAACGAAAGAAAAAGGGACCCAAACAGATTTGGGTTCCTAAAATTAACAAGTGATCTTTTTGCAGGCACACGTGAGAGGAAGCAGCCTATGATATCTCGATAGTGGCTGCTCAAGAGATATGACTGGTGATAAATCTCAATTCCTCTCACTAGTAGCCTACCATGGAGGTTGTGTTACATTTGGCGACAACAAAAAGGGAGAAATAAGTGGTATTGGAAACGTCGGCAAATCCCTAAAACACTCCATAGAGAATGTGATGTTGGTAAGTGGTTTGAAAAAAATTTGTTAAGCATATCCCAATTGTGTGATCATGGTAATTCTGTTGAATTTCATGCATGAATATTTTACAAGACAATTTGTGTCTTTGGGATTAATTTCTGGAAATTAGTAGTATTATGCTTGTTGTCCTCCTTTAAATATGTTAATTGGAGTAGTTGATGCATGTCTTTGTGAAGCTTTGTGAGTAAAGGTATACTTGATATAAAAAGGACTCGTAATGGTCTAATGATGCTGTCCTAATGTCATGATCCTAAGTTGCCGAACTAATGAGCTTTTATAATCCTAAGTTGCTGAATTATTGAGCTATGAAATATTAATTCTTTCTCCTATGGCAAGCTTGATCTTTATCCCGATATTCTGATTTTCTATTTATGAGTTTGACATTCGTGCCTCATTATTTCTTTCTTTCATATGTCTCACCTTATCGTCATTTTCCTATTATTATCTTTTCCTCACCCATTGATCCAAAGTTCAACAAGTGCTTTTAATCTTGATTAATGATAATTTATGGGGCAAGAACATCTTGATAAGATGATGGAAGAAAAAGACGCATCAATTAAGGGGGAACATGAAAAGGTTGGAATGAAACACAAATACGTGAAAGAATGAAAGGTGCGATTCACACTTGTGCAAGGCACGGTGCCGGGAGATGCATCAAAAAGAAAATGAGGTCCGAATTAACTTATTATCTTTGATCTCTTATTGATTGACTCTAGTAGTATTGTATGGTCTGCTTTTCCTTCATAAAAAAAAAAGAAAAGAAAAGAAAAAAAAAAGAAAACAAAAGTAAGACACTTATTTTAGATAAGTCCTAGAGTTCAATTCAAATGTGAAGAAAATTATCAAAGTTTTGAAGATCATCATTTTGGATTCCAGTATTCCGAAGATTAGTTATATTTGGAAGGGAATAGATTGTTCACTGGCACAGAAACACACACAGTGCCACAGTGAAGAAAGTTCTATGATGCTATTTGCGGAAGTGGAAAATCTTTAAAGAAAGGTTTAAGCACTTGTTGAGCCAATTGCCATTTCAAATCTTCAAGCTTGCATTACCTTTCTTTATCTTACTTTCTTAGCTATCACCCATGATCCTTCATGATTATTTCTTACTTCATAATTTCGGATTGTGAGTTGGATTATTTTTTGCTTAATGACTTCGGATTGTGAATTGGATTATGACATAGCACCAGCATCCTTAGTATTTATTGCTTGAGCTACTTGCATTATTTTGCTGACTATATATCACTTTGACTCGCGAAACATGTTGATGCTCTCCTTTTTGATAATGTCAAAAGGGGGAAGATGGGTATAATACTTAGACTAATGAATAATTGGTTACCTTGGTTACCATGTTACTTGTGAATGATGTTGAGTTATTTTCCCTTATGTGATTAATGGTGCATAGGTGCATATTTTGAGGGGGAAAAAGTGATTACTTAATAATATTATATTGAGTGTTTGTCATCATCAAAAAGGGGGAATTTGTTGTGCATGTGAATGTTAAGTTTTGATGATGAAAAATAATATAATATGTTATAGTATGAAAGTTTGTGACAGATGGTTGAGAAAGGAATAAATAAATGAAGACTGTGAAGAAGTGAAGAATCAAGATTGAAGTTCAAGTTTATATTGAATTCCAAGTTTAGTTACTATACGCAAAATGTAATATGCTAGAACTAGATGATATATTATGTGCCAAATATAGAAATATAAAATTAGGATAATTATTATTTTCTTAGAGTTAAGGAAATAAATAATTATGTTAATTTTATATATCTATATAAAAGGAAAAAGATTTTTGAAAGAAAAAGATTTTTGAAAACAAAAGATTTTCGAAAACAAGTTTTAATAAAAACCAATTTGGAAAAGGATTGTGAAAAACCGATTGATAAAAGAGTTTTGAAGACAAAAGGAGTTTTAACAAGGAAAACAAAGATAGAGAAAAAAAACTGATTGTGATAATAAGTTTTCTATAAAGATAATTACTAGTTAATATCGGAGAATTCTTATCTTATAAGAATTGAAAAGAAAAATCAGTTTTTATGAAAGATAAAATTTGTTTTTAATAAGGAAAAAGTTTTATCCCTTAATTTATGGAGTAAAAGATAAGTATATTTTTCTGAAGGGTTTTCGGTCAGTCAAGAAGCATATAAGGGATTGTAATTCAGTTTCATAACTCACGTTTTCAGAGAGAAAAAATCGGAGATATTAAGAGCTGAAAACGATTTCCTAAGGCACAGAGTATATCACAGAGTTCTAGTCAGATTAGGAAACTAAACAACGTTTGTAATTGTCCTCTAATTTGCTTGAATAAGAAGCACGCCTTTGAGGATCTTTTCTTTCTGTAATCTTTCATATTATAGAGAGTAGCAACACTTAGGGTTAAGTGTTGGGGAGCACTACTAGAGTTAGTAGTGGGGGAATCGAATTGTATCAAGGGTTTGGTATTTTACGGTTCAAATAATAAAAGAGTAGTTTGTGTGGACGTAGATCTCAGAGGTGAGATTGAACCACGTTAAATTCCTGTGTCTTATTATTTGATTTCATTGTTTTATTGTTTGATACAATTTCGTTCGAGCAAAAACATTAATCGGAGAATTTACGAGTGAATAACACAGTGCACGGCACTGTGCCATAAGAGTGTTTTTGCGAAAATCGATTAGTTTTAGCCACTCAATTCAACCCCCCCTTCTTGAGTGTCACCTTGTGTTCCAACACACACTCTACCTTTTATCAATAAAAAGTTACCCAACTTTCTCTCTCCTCTAATAAAAAAATACCCCACCAACTCCTATCACATCTACTTTTTAAATAAAATAACATTTGATAACCACACCACAACTTATCACCTTAAACTACGTGTCCCAACAAATGTTCAGATCTTTCTGGGACAGAGGGAGTATTTTTTTATGGTTTTCTGGCTTGATTTTTGTCATTATTGAAATTGTGGTGGTGTTGATGATGATTTTGTGGTCGTTGAAGATGATTTCGTGGTGGTGTTGTTGGTGATGATTTCCAGGTAGTTAACGCCGGTGGACAGTGGTGTTTGGTTGTAGACATTATTGGTGAATTGTCTTGGTAAGATGGCTGGAGTGGTGTTTAGTGCAGTGGTTAAGGGTGAAGGTGGTGTTTGATGGTTGGCTCAGAAACCTGTCTTTCTTTCTCTTCAAGAGACTAATTGTCTTCATAATATCTCATTAGCAAATTTTCCCTAGGATTCCATGTCCAAAGGAAATGTTGCATTAATTTTGTTTTGGAGGAAGTAGAAAAATAGTAGAAAGGATGGGATGACCAAGTTAGATTTGGTTAATTTTATATGGTTGGCACTTGGCATGAGTTGGTTCTCATTATTATTGGTGAGGTAACTTGGCTCATTGCTTAATTCAAGGATCTAGGGGATTACATAATTTGCCTCCTAGTGTCCTAACATATGACAATCAACTTCAAGAGCTGCCCTATCTCTCGCTTAGTTTCGACTACATCCAGATCCAACTCGGGGCGTTCACTTGACTTATAATGGGTGGATCTCCCAACAAAAGTTAGTTTCTGCATATGCTGAGGCTCGAACTTAGGATCTCCTTAAAGAACACCAAACTGCTTACCACTTGATCCAACTTTTCATTGGTTGCAGGATCCCTATCTATTGCTACTATACATTTTGTTCTTTATGAAATTTTAGAAGTGGAGGTTTGAGTGTCACTACATTAAGGATCAATAAGTCATTTTGCCCAAGTTTGTACTATGGTGCACTAATTGCATGCTTCAATAAAGGGAGTTAAATATTTTCTTGTGTCCTCTAGCTTGTGTTGCAAAATATGGTCCGTAAGATTCTTTTTCTGTTAAAGGCACTGGATTCTTTGCATTTATTCAAAATTATAATGACTTATTTTGCTCATAAAAAATAGTTCATGATAGGTCAATTTAAAATTGGAATGTTAGTGTACCCTCACTTTGATATGACTGACCCACGACAAGTAATGTTGCCAAATAGGCAAATACTACTACTTTCTCTAAGGGGTGTAAATGAATTTTGAAAAGCCCAAGTCCAATCCAATCCAGTCCAAATTGTCGGACTGGATCGGACATTTACGACCATTGGATCGGACTTGGACTTAAATTTCAAAATCCAATTTTTTTCGGACTGGACTTGGACTCAACCATTTGGAGTCCAAAGTCCAAATAAGAGTCCAAATTTTTGATACATATATATAGATTTTTGGTACCCACATTTCATCAATGGCATTTTAGTAAATATTGAAAAATTTGATATGAAATCTACATGTACCCCTTTGATTGTAATATATATCCCTTCAAACCTAATATATGTACCTTTTTTTTCAAAGCTTGTGGTTTTTAGCAGAGCATCACCCTATATATTTATATATAAAATCTCATGCACACAAGTGAAATGGGCTTGATGATCCTAGTAAAACCCTAGCTGGACACCTACACCCTTAATTTTCTGTTAATAATCATAAGTATTATTTGATGATAAAGTAGATGACGAAAGGTTGTTGAAAAATTGGATCGGATCGGATTGGATTCAGACTTTGAGAAATTTGTTTGGATTGGATTGGATCGGACTACAAAAAATTTGGATCAGACTCGGACTAAAAAATCCAATTCCAATTATTTTCGAATTGGATTTGGACTTGGCAAAGTCCAATCCAATCCATCCAATTTACACCCCTAACTTTCTCCGTAAATTGACATTTGCAACAAATTTACAAATTATTTTAATTCGCACGCGTTAAAAAAATTTAAGGGTCTAAACAAATGAATCAAAATATATTTATAAGTAGTAACCTATAATCTCATTTTTGAATGTATTGATTTTTTAATTATTAATCTAGCAGTTTATACCCATAAATATTTTTCTCAAAATGCGTAAATTTTTTTTTATTGCAAACATTCGTTTACAGACGAAGTATAATGAAATATTGAGTGACCAACATCTATCTATTCTATTATTAACTATTACTAAAACAAAAACCGCTGACATCAGCATAGAACACATTGCAACTTCTCAAAAAAAAATATCCCTCCAAAATGAAGAATGACATCATTTGTGTATTTTTATATTTATAAACAAGGTTTAAGTCATCCCATTTTTTTCATTTCTTAATTCTTAATCCTCTTAAGTTTTAAAACCAAAAAGTAACAAGTGTTTCCCCATGAATTCAAAGAAATTATGTCTACACCTTTTTTTTCCAAAAAAGTAAAAAATAATATTTTCTTATTTAAAGGAAAAATTGCAATTTATAGCCAAATCAAGTACGGAGTAGTTAATTTTAAATTTACAGACACTTAAATTTAGTTTTTTTTTTTTTTTTTTTTTTTTTGTGTGTGCATCCATATGGTTGTTTTTCAATAACACATTTTTTTTGGGAAAAAAGGTCATATTGCTGCAATTTAATTAGCGTTAAACTTTAAGTGGCTATAAGTCGCAAAAAAATAAATAAATAAAAAATAGAGTGGTTGTAATTTGAAAATTGACTACTTTATTTGGTTGTAAATTTCAATTTTCCCTAAAAAACTATATTAAAAAAAAGAGCTGATTGGCGTGTCGCGCACCTAACAAAAATAAATAACCTAACTAACCTCCTAACACTAGTGGAATAATTGCTTATTGCTGCGGTAGTATTGCTGCGGTTTTACCCATACGCAGCAATATATCACGTAGAAAGAAAAAGTAAAATATAAAATAAACATATTGCTGCGGTTTCGGGTAAAAACCGCAGCAATATGGTTTCAACGGAAAATTTTTGAAAAAAAGTTGACTTTTTGACCAGACATATTGCTGCGGTTTGTGGCAAAAACCGTAGCAATATGTCTGCGCCAGATATTAAAATATTACTTTTTTATATTAAAATTTGAACCTATTGCTGCGGTTCCTACTAAAAACCGCAGCAATAGGCTGTTTTAAGTATAAAAAAAAAGTGTGCGGCCCAATTAGGGTTTTGTTCCTCTTTTCTTTTAACTCATCAGCCGTTTTACTATTCTCTCTCTCCTCTCTCTCCTCTCTATATCTTCTCTCTCTTCTCTCATTCGCTGAAGTTTAATGGGACTTCGCCGGACTTCATCGGACTTCACCGGACTTCCCTCTTCGTCGCTGCGGTTCGTCGCTCGTGACTCGCCTTTGCTCGTGGCTCGTCGTCCTTCGTCGCTAGTGGCTCGCGTCCTTCATCGCTCGATGGTGTTGGCGAGTCTCCGTCACGACCACTTCCGACAACGACGACGAAGAAGACGCCATGGATCGTGGCTTGATCTTTAACCACTCAACTCGTCATGATGATCCTCGCTTCAATCTCCCTGCTCCTCCTGCTATTCTTGCGTTGCCTAACACTTCTCGCTCCGTTGATTCTCTCCCCGTTTGATCGATCTCCACCGTTCGATGTAGATCTTGATGCGAGGTGGTTTGATTTGATGTGATGTGAAAAACACAAAAAATCTGTGTTTCGTGATATGTATGTAGTTGTTTCTTTCTTTCTTTGTCATTTTTTTGTTCGTTGGTGTGATGTTGAAGAAAGAATTCGATTTGTTCCTGGATATGATGATCTTAAGTTTGATCAATTTTATGCTACTATATGCGTTTTCTGAAATGAAATCATAGATATTTTCCTCCATTAAAGGTTTGCTGTTTCGTTTTGTTGATATCTTGTGTTGAAGAAAGAATTCGATTGTTTTATTTTGATTTTTTTGAATCGTTCTCAACTTTTTTTTCGGTTTTTTTTTCGTTTTTCCTTTTTTTTTTGTTTTTTAGATCTGTTTGTGATTTTTTGTTTTAAGATTTTTTTTTTTGATTTTTTTCGTTTTTTTAGATCTGCTTTTAGATTTTTTTGTTTTAGGATTTTTTTTGATTTTTTTCGTTTTTTTTAGATCAGTTTCTTATTTTTTGTTTTTATTATAATTTTTGTAATTAGTCATTAAGTTGTAATAGTTGTTTTGTTATTTTTGCTTTTTCATTTTACTTTTTGATCTTTTGTATTATTTATGTAATTAGTTTTTTTAGCTTTATATATTAATGAAATTCATGTTATTTAATCTTTAGTTTGTCTGCGAATGTGGTAGATAGTGGATGGGTTAGTTGCATGGTTTTAATCTTTCAAATTTAATTGCGAAATTCCAAAAAAAAAAAAATTTTTTTTACCTGTACCAGGACCTATTGCTGCGGTTTTGGGCAATAACCGCAGCAATAGGCCAAACTATTGCTGCGGTTTCTAGCCAAAACCGCAGCAATACGTTGTACGTTTTTAATAAAAAATAAATATATTGCTGCGGTTTTGGCTAGAAACTGCAGCAATATGTTCAAATATTGCTGCGGTTTAAAACCGCAGCAATATATTAATTACCTATTGCTGAGCCCTTTATTGCTGCGCAGCGAAAACCGCCGTAATAGGCCACTTAATGACCGTAGCAATAAACAATTATTCTACTAGTGTAACTATGTAGCAGGGCAAGTCAAGGTCGAATCCACAGAGACAAACAGTATTAAACACTAGATATCTTGACTCAATTTAACTAAACAAGTGACAAACAACGGTGGAAGAGATGTTGAACTAATACTAACGCTAAACTATAACAACTACTAATAGCACACGAGGTAAAATCAATTAATAAATGCATCTAGAATTAAGTATCCCCACTAGCACGAGTAATACATGAATAGCTCCCATCCCAAATAACATAATCAATAATCCAAAAAGGAGTAATGCACCCTAAAAATACCAAAGACCTCTCCCGAGTACCTGTGGCTACTCTAAACAAGCAATCATACATATTCCCATGGAATCATGCAAGAAAAAGACATTAAACATAGCATCACAAACAAATTCCTAGTAATCCTATCTACTTATTCCCATAGTGATATTCATACTCTTGATTGAATCAACAAATCCATCTAGATTCAATTCCCATTGAAAACAAGACATAAGGAATCAATTCAAAATCACCTATCCCTAGTATGATAATGAAAATAAGCACAATTCAATCAAGCAAGGATAATTAATCACATTAAAATTGGGATTATGGGAAAATTCATACATTAATCATTGCTAGGGTTCAACTTAACCCTAGATTATAAAACTACTCACTCATAATTGAAATAACAAAGCAATTGAATAATAAATAAGTAAACATGATAATAAATAAAGAGAGAGAATTAGAAAACTTAGTCTTTTACTTCAATGAAAATTAATCCAAGGTAGCCAAATTGTAAATCTCAAAGTTAACAATGGAGTTTTTCTCTCAAAAGATCTCTAAAAACTCAATAATGAAACCTCAGTGCCGAAATAATATTACTAAGAAGCTATTTATAGTTTCCTAAAATAATAAAACAACTTAAATAAAATCGACGGAAAAACAGGTCGACACGGACGTGTCGATCTGATATTACAATATCAGTCGTAACAATCAAAGTTCCTGATCTGGGAAAAAAGGAGCAACACGGACGTGTCACATATGACACAGACGTGTTGCCCTGGGAAACTAATATCAGTTTGAAACTGATTTGCTGAGAAGAGGGTGACACGGACGTGTCAAAATTGACACGGACGTGTCGAAATCTGAGATCAGTGGCGCTCCTTCGTGATCCAAGGAAATGACACGGACGTGTCAAATATGACACGCCCGTGTTGACCTGCTTCAGCCTACCACCATGCTCATGCATCCCCAATTCGTCACAAGATATCCAATATGCTTGATTAACCTGAAAATTAACTCAAACACCACATAATACCTCGTGAAGTGCCATAGAACAAAAAGAAGCCAAAATGATGCAAGAGTTAGTCCTAAATGCTCTAAACTAGGCTAAATGAGACTTGGAAATGCACCTAAAATAACAACTATTATTGACTTATCAAGAGCAAACTATATAAATCGTGCAACGCACGGGGCTAATCTAGTTATATTATAATACAATACAACAATTTATAAATCTCTTACGTACGAGTTATAACTTACAAAGCACACTACATTTTAAGTTATACATAAGGCTCCATTTGGTTTGATTTAACACAATTTCAATGGAAATAATATTCCGTTGAATGTTAAAGATTTTGATGAAAATTATTTTAAATCCCCTAAGATACCCTCGAACAATTAAGACATGAAACAAAAACACTCATTTTATTTCAAGTAATCAATAAAAATATAAAAGGAACTGAAACAAATTAATATCTATTTCATTTAAGTTCCTAATTGCTCGATGGTAAATATCATATGATCACTACTAGAAAAAAGGTTATTTACAAGGGAAAATCCCATCATAAAAGGTCAACTACGATAGGAATTCCCATTGTGAATTTGTCCTAAAAAAGGTGTCATAATTGATTTTGCCCGTCGTAAATATCATATATAATCTCCTTGGAAAAACACAAGTGTGTGAATAATTTATGGGTCAATCATCCCCAACAAACCATGAGACACCAAAAAAGATCAAATTGAGTCTGCCACCGAAGATAACCCTCAACCACATTTAAAACAATTGTCACAAAATTCTTAATATTAATATTTGACAAGGAAGAGTTATTGGGCAACATAGGGGAGGTTGTGGTGTCAGAAACAGATCTGACCACTGGGTCAACCTGATTCTGACCTGACTTGAACCTGGTTCGACCTGTGAGGGTCAGTCCTCAGACCTGATCGAAACCTGACCTGGGATTACCCAGATCTGACCGACACCTGGCAAGATTATATTCTGACCAGACCAGACAGACCTACATTCAAACCCGAACCCGACCGTACTCAACCAGATATTACTAAAATTCAATTATTTTTTTATATCTACAAAATCATTTAAATATGTTAATTTATAAAATTGCTTACATTTAATAATTAATTAAATAAAAAATTAAATTACATTTAATTTAAGAGTTAAACTTTGAATATCATGTACTTATTTATATCTTTATTTTCATTTATTTTTGAATTATTTGTGTACATTGCTCTCTTGTTTTGATTTGACATCTATTGATGTATATATCATACAAGCTACAACTCACAAGTCACAAGATGTATGTATATACGTAGTATTTTAACAGTTTTCTAAAGTATCTAATTTTTTGAGTGGAAGAAGTGTTGGAAAAGAAAGCTATACAGGCTTGAACGGTTAGTTAACATTGGAATTTTTTTTTCTGTTTCACCACTTTATTTTTTTATGCATTTCTTTCAAATTTAAAGTTCAAAAAGTCCAAATATTTGAATTTCCAAACAAGTGAATAACCAGATAGAATGAACTAAATGAAGAATAGATGAGCAGTGAGAATTACAATTTCAAAATTTTTCAATAATGGTACCACTGATATATATCAAACTTGGAATACAAAATGCAAAAACCAGAAAGATTAAAGCTAGGGGTGTTAACGAGCCGAACCAAGACCGGACCTAACTAGGCTCGGCTCGGCTCGAGAACATTTTTAAATGGGCTCGGCTCGAGCTCGAAGCTCGTCGAGCTTGGAATATTGAGCTCGGCTCGAGCTCGAGTCCATAAATTGCAACTCGGCTCGAGCTCGAAAAGCTCAAAATATAACTTCAAAGTTCAACCCTAAGCAAATCCAAGGTCAGATTTCTTTAGGCCCAAACGTTTTGTAGTTTAAGCCCAATACCTAATACTTGTTATTTGCATGGCTAAGCAGCAGTAGCAAGCCAACGGTAGAGATTTAGCAATTGAAATATTCCTTTTATAAAGCCTCCAACTCACACCCTCATGCTATCCCACCAATGTGGGACTCTAGAAACCAAATTTCTTATTCATACTTACTTCCGTCTTCCAACATTGCTGCCCATTGTCCACGTATGAAGAATCGTCTCTTCGGTAATTATTCGCACTTTCTCTTTCTCTTTCTCTCTCCTCTTTCTATTCCAAGTGTGATAATGATCAACAATCACACCTTAATGAAAATACCCAATCCAACAATAATCTGCTTCTAGTATGACCATAAGGTTGGATCTTAGGAAATTTTGTGGAACCTTGAAAAAACCATGATTAGAAGAAGCTCATGAATTAAGTATAGTAAGGTGTGAAAATTGAAATGATATACAATATCTCAATTTTTAAAATATTATTATTATTAACATGGCTGATTTTATCCATAGTAATTAATTATTATTTTTATCATATATTAAACATTAATGAAATATTTTTAGTAATAAAAAAACTATCGAGCCTGTTCGCGAGCTTTCGAGCCGAACTTAAGGTAGCTCAGGCTCGACTCGTTAGGGTCTCGAGCCGATCTCGGACTCGAATCGAGCCCACTCGTTATTATTGTCGACTTGTTAGTATTCCTGTTCTTATTTGTATTACTATTGCTATTGTTAGCCTTGTTACTATTACTGTTATTATTTGTATTTTTACCTATTATCATTGTCGCTTTATGTTTATTAGTATTATTATTCTCATTACCATCATAGCTATTTACAAACTTTTATATCAGTCATAATGCTTATAATAATAAATCATTTTTATAAAGTTTGGAATTGATCGTCTACTCGTTATTATTGTCGTTGGTTATAATATATAATATTAAAACATATGAAGAGTCGTTCTACTCCTTTACTCATTAGAGTGGTTTTACGCAGTTGATTATTCGAAATAAGAGTTGACTAAGAGAATACACTAAACATCACGGTAATCAATATAGTGTTTTTATTGATTTTTCGTTGTCATCCATATATTTATCGCACACACACATATGTATATATATGTCAATCTTAATACTTTTATTAATATGATTCGTTTACAAAATCCATAACAAAATCAAGATGGCCCGATCAGGGGTTACCCGAAGTTGAATTGTCGTTCAATAGCGAATGGACCCGATGTTTCACAATGATCGAACTAAGGTCATTACTAATTCAACCCGAGTACATTTGACTTAACTCAACCGTACATGAAACCTAAATACGACCTGCGCAAACCCGGCAAAAAAAATGTCAACGGGCGATCATACCCGGGAATGGATCGACTTGTAAATGGAACGCTCGGACTGTCCCAAGACCGGGAATCCCATGATTCAAATGTGTTCGACCCAGTTGAACAAAACCTGACCAATCATGACCTGGGGCACTGACAATCAGAGTCCTGACATGTCCGGGTCTGACCTGGTTCGCCATGGGTATACCCAGAACCTGTTTGATAACCTGTTTTGACACCACTAAGGGGAGGCATAAGTGGCAGGCGAAATATCAGCAGAAGAATTCAGTAAACCAAAACTAGAAATTCCAGGTTGAGTAAGAAAAGTAGAGCCGTGAAAAGAACCTACAGAATTGGTGCTCGATTGTACCTGGTCCCAAACCTGGAATTGGTTTGAAACTGGTGGGTCCAGACCTAGAACTGGTTCAACCGGTTCCAAATCTGGGTCCAAAATATCGGACCTGGTTAGAACCAATTCCAAATTCGGGTATTGATTATTAAGACCTGGTACCTGATGGGTACCCATTTATGGAAACAAGTGTCCATTATATTAAATATGTAGGTTAGGTTATGTAAGTAATAGCATGCATGATTCACATTTTTTTCTCCAAATGTCTAATTTACTAAACCTGACTTATGTTCATTTTGTATTAAATTGACTTAATAGAATTATAGTATCTCAAATTGAAGAAAATAGAGTTTACATAGCCTAAGTTAAATTAACATTTAACGTTTACTTAGCTGCACATTTTCTTTACTTAGCTGCACATATTCTTTTGTATTCTTTTCACCTAGGATCCTGTTTTTTATTTTTTTTGTCTCTTGTACAGCTGTATTTTTCCTTAGCTTTAATTGGTTAAGGTTGTTTATATATAGTGATGTAAAGTTTCCTAGGTTAGGCTGTAAGTTTTTGATTGCGCCGTCTTAAAGGTGTAATAGAAAAGGAGAGCAAATTTTGCTGCTTGATCAGAAACATTTTTCTGAGAAAAGATTTGAACTTTGATATTCACCTTGATTAGAAAGTGCTTACTATCTTCATGGTATCAGAGCTTTAAGGTATCAGCAACTTTAAAACTCAAAATTGTTCAAGGTGAAGATCATAAAAGAGTCAGACATGGCTGGAAAGGAAGAAGAAACCGGAGCAGCAGGATACATTGATCCATTGTACCTGTCAAGTGCAGATGGACCACAAATGCAGTTGAGCACGATGTTATTTGATGGAGGTAATTTTCTTAATTGGAGTAGGAACATAAAAATGGCTTTAGGTTCTAAAAATAAAATGGGTTTCATAGATGGAAGTTGTGCTAAACCTGAAAATACCTCTAAGGATTCCAATAAGTGGCTCAGAAATGATTATATGATTAGATGTTGGCTTTTTAAATCTATGACTGTGGGTATGGCTCAAAGTTTGATGCTTATGGAATCCTCTAAGCAACTTTGGGATGAACTTGTGGAGAGATATGGGGAGAGTAATGCACCACGCTTATATCGCCCAAGAGAGAAGTGTCTAAACTGGAACAAGACAAACTGACTGTGTCTGAGTATTACTGTCAGTTGAGAAAGTGTTGGGATGAAATACAAGCGCTTGAAATTCTGCCTTCATGTGAGTGTGGGGCTATGAATAAATGCAGCTGCAATTTACTAAAGAAGTTGTTGGAGATGATTGAAAGAAATAGATTAATTGATTTTCTTATGGGGTTGAATGAGAAGTATGAGAATGTGAGGGGTAATATTATGGGAATGGACCCATTACCTACTGTGAACAAGGCTTTTCACGTTGTACAGCAGGTGGAAAAACAAAAGGAGGTTACATCTAGTATTGGAAGAGGTGTTGGTGAGAACACAGAACTGAGTGCTTTTCAAACTAGAAAATATGAGCAGAAGGATTTTGGGAAGAGAGATTACAAGAGGGAGAAAATGAACAAGAAATGTGACCACTGTGGATTTAAGGGTCATACTAAGGTTGAATGTTTCAAGTTGCACGGGGAACCACAGTGGTTCAAAGAGCTTAAGAAAGGAAAAGGTGGAAGAAGATTTGCTGGAAATGTGGAGAAACAAAATGATGATGTGGGAGATGATACGTACAAGTAGGAAGCCAGATGCAGGAATGATTTCAGCAGTGGTCAAGGAAGTGATAAAGGCATTTTCTGCCAATCAAGGAGGAAGCAACGCTAGAGGAGAATCAAGCCTGTATGCTTCTAATGTAAATCTCTATTATATAAGGCAACTCTTGAGGACTTTGGTGTCCACTTGAGTTGCCCAAAGTACCCCCAACTATAAACAAAAATTACAGTTGCAACCATTTAATAAATTTAAAAATCAAAAGTAAATAAGGAAAAAAAAGGGGGGAAAAGAATCCTAACATTTGTGTTAAAATAGACAGCCAAGCAGTTACTTTACTTCACTGTGTTCACCTTTTCCAAATTTTTTTTAATGCACTAATTAATTGTAAAGGCAGTTTTTTCTACTTCTTCAGTTTCTCCTCTTCTCCTTCCTCTTATTTCAAAATCTCTCATGAATGAGGATAAAATTGAAAATATCCACAAAATCACGCATACGTCATGTCACGCACGCATCGCGTGCAAAAAATACTAGTAATTATAATGATAACTATGATTGTGGAAGTTGGATAGTAGACACAGGAGCTTCAGATCATATGGGAGGAAACATTAAAATGTTTTCAGAACTCAGAAAGCTTGAGAAAGGTGTTAATGTGGGGCTCCCTGATGGTAGTGTGAAGAGAGTAAGTCAAGTAGGAACTGTGAAGCTTACTCCTGAGATAACTCTCAAGAATGTGCTTTACATTCCTGAGTTCAAGAATAATTTACTATCTGTAAGTAAGGTGGTGGAAGGAAGTGATATTAAGGTGAGTTTTAACAAACATGGTTGTGCTTTTCAGGACCTCTGCAGTAATGAAGAAATAGGATATGCAGAAGAGAGACATGGACTCTACAAGTTTCAGGAGAGGAAGAAAGGTGGGAAAGAGATGAAGAAAGTAGATGATCAGAAGTTTGTAGGGAATGTTAGGAGTAATTTAAACAAGGTTAATTTGAATGTAATGCATGCTAGACTTGGACATAGTTCCTTGTCTAAGATGGAACACTTAGAGTTTTGTAATTGCAAAGGAATTAAAGAGTTTTTTAGTGACACTTGCCATCTTGCTAAACACCATAAATTGCCCTTCTATCCTAGCAAGAACAATGCTTCTCATGCTTTTGATTTGATACATGTTAATTTATGGGGTCCATACAGGACCAAAAATATAACTGGAGCTAGTTACTTTCTCACTATAGTTGGTGACTATAGTAGAGTAACCTGAACTCATCTTTTGAAAAATAAAGAGATAGTGAAGGATGTTCTTTCAGGTTTTCTTGCACATGTAGAGACTCAATTCAATGCAAAAGTGAAGGAGATGAGAAGTGATAATGGTACATAGGTAGTTCAGGAAGAATGTGGAGACATGCTGAGGAAGAAAGGGATTGTGCATCAAAGAAGCATACCTGGGAATCCCCAGCAGAATGGGAGAGTAGAGAGGAAACATATATTTCTTCTTGAAACCGCTAGATCCATTAGGCTTCATGCAGGTCTTCCTAAGTATCCATGGGGAGAATGCATTCTTTCTGCCACACACTTAATTAACTTGTTGCCTAGTGCTGTCATCAATTGGATGACACCTTATGAAAGGTTAATGGAAGTGAAACCTAGCTATGAACATCTAAGAGTTATTGGATGTTTATGTTATGGAACCAAAAATAACAAGAGGGGTGATAAGTTTGAGGAGAAAGGGGTGAGAAGTATCTTGGTGGGGTATCCATATGCTCAGAAAGGATACAAGTTATATGATTTGAATGAAAAAAAATTGTACTTGAGTAGAGATGTTGTATTTCAGGAAGAAATATTTCCATTTCTGGATCCTTCAGTTGAGAAGGATGCCATGAAATTGAGATTTAACCAAATGCCTGGATGTAAGTTTGATGTTGTGCAGGAAACTGAAGAGAAGATTGATGAAAACAATGAAGAAATGCAAGAATCTGTGTATATTGGTGAACACACAGATGAAAGAGCAGAGAGAACAAGTTCTGCAGAACCTGAAACAGAACAAGAAGATAGAAACACAGTGACTGTTCCAGCTGATGGACATGATCTAGTGGAAATCATTCCTGAACCAGAGACTGAAGAACACAGTGAGGTAAATGAAGAAGTAGTACGACCTGCTAGGGTGAGAAATGTGCTAAGAAGGTTAGCTGATTATGAGTACAAGCTGCCTCCCAGCAACTTGAATGCAGCACAGAAAAATAGGAGCAGCTTCAATGTGCAAATTGTGGATGACAGTTTTGCATACCCTGATGATTATTTGTGTTCTTTGAACAATGTCTTGCAAATCAAAGAACCAAGCAGTTATAAAGAAGCCTCACGAGACTTAGGATGGGTTGCAGCCATGAAGAAGGAGATAGAAGCTTTGAAAAATAATGAGACATGGGTAGTGACAGACTTACCAACTGGGAGTCATGCTATTGACAGCAAGTGGGTTTATAAGACCAAAATGAGGCCAGATGGAACAGTTGAGAGGCTTAAAGCCAGACTGGTAGCCAGGGGAGACAAGCAACTTAAGGGTAAAGAGTATAAGCATACTTTTTCACCTGTTGCAAAATTTACCAGTGTGAGAATCCTTATTGCTCTAAGTGCTATGATGGGTTGGAAATTGCATCAACTTGATATTAACAATGCATTTCTGCATGGTTATATAGAGGAAGAAATTTATATGAGACCTCCTCCAGGTTCTCAAGAGAGACTAGATGGAAAGGTTTGCAAATTACAGAGAAGCTTGTATGGGTTGAAACAAGCATCACGACAGTGGAACATCCAATTAAGAGAATTTCTCATTGCAAGGCAATTCAAGCAATCTAAAAGAGATTATTCTCTCTTTTGCAGAAAACAGCAGGGGAAGTTATGTATCATTTTGGTGTATGTGGATGATCTTTTGATCAGTGGGGATGATATGGAGTATATTGATGTGATAAAGATAGAATTGAATGACACTTTCACTGTCAAAGACCTTGGTGAAATGAGATATTTCCTTGGTCTTGAGGTTGCAAGGAACTCACAAGGCATTATGTTGCACCAAAGGAAATATGCTTTGGATATAGTAGCGCACTCGGGACTTCTACATTGCAAACCTCGCTAAATTTTCTTTTCCTAAGGGAATTAAGTTATCTACAGATGAAGGGGAAGTCATGAAAGACCCTGAACAGTATAGAAGGCTCATAGGTAGACTTCTCTACCTTAATCTTAGTAGACCTGATCTATCTTACTCAGTTCAACAACTGAGTCAATTTATGAGTTGTCCTAGACAACCTCATTGGGATGCTGCTATGCATGTGGTAAAATATTTAAAAGGCAGTATCTCACAAGGATTGTTTTATCCAGCTGATTCTGCATTGAACATGAATGGTTTTTGTGATGCTGATTGGGGAGCCTGTGCTTTCAGTGGAAGGTCTCTTACAGGTTACTGTGTGTTCTTAGGAGGGTCTCTGGTCTCTTGGAAGACTAAGAAACAGAAGACAGATTCAAAATCCTCAGCTGAATCTGAGTATCGATCCATGTCTCAAACTACTAGTGAGTTAGTGTGGATAGATGGTATCATTGAAGATCTTACTCTATCCATTCCTCATCCTGTGACCTTGTATTGTGACAATAAAGCTGCTCATTACATTGCTCAGAACCCTGTGTATCATTGTAACACCCCGTATTTTTATATCCAATTAGTAACTATTTGTATTAAATTATTTAATGAAAATAATTTCAGATTTCTTTTATTTAAAATATTTTTTTTATTAGCTTTGACTTTACTCTATAAGTGGTAAAAAATAAGCTCCTAAATTTACTAGGTTAAGTTAGAATCCAATACCTAGTTGTTAGTATTATAAGGAGAGAGGAAATTAGAAAAAAAAAAAAAGAAAGAAAGGAAAAGAAAGTAGGAGTTGTACTGCTCCTAGTTCCCAAACACCAAAACCCACGTTTTCAATCCCTTTACTCTACCTTTATTTTCTTTCTTCTTCAACCTTTTGCTCCAACCAAATACCTCCATTGAAGCTACAATTTTTATTATTTACCACCATCAAACATCAACTCTGTCCATCCATCTTTATCATATCTTGATTTTGGGGGTATTTTGAAGAAGGAGAATCGAGTTTTGGCTTTGCGGTTTCGGGTCGAAAATCGGGTCAAGGAGACGAAATTTTGGGTCTTTTTACACTCTTCTACATTCCAATTACCTTATTAATCAAGTATGTGTTAATTTTCAAATTGGGGTTTTATAAAATTAGGGTTCTTGAGTAAATTGAATTGGGAAAATTTTTTTATTGTACGAAATTTGTGTAATTGGTTTATGATTGATGTTTAATTCGTTTGGTTAACATATTTTTGAGTTGGGCTTGCGAAATTATTGTTTCCGAAATATATTCTGAAATTCGTGATATGTTGGATTATTTGTGAATTTGCCTAGTTCGAATTACCATTATTATAGTGGTTGAGCAGAAAAATTTGTTGGAAGTAGTATAAATTTTATTGTAGTATACTGATGATAGGCAAATGTGGTGTTCTTATATATATGTTACCATTATTCTGATGGGTTGTTATGATTGTGGACTGAAAGGAATTGAATGAGTTGTAATTCAGAATGGCGTCAAGTATGAGTAAAATTTGTTAAATAAAAAAAACAAGTCATATGATAGATCATCCCGGTTACTATCTAAGTCTAATACCTTTGACCACCACAATGTATATCAACCAACATCACGTTGACTGCAAACTTTGGCAGACCATCATGTCTTCAACTTGGTTCACATTTAATTTGCTTAATTTATTGTTGAACAAATTAACAAATAGTAGAAACTAGTATTCTAATCCATCAGATTGGCCGGAGTTGGATGATATGCTCAAATGCTCTATAGTAGGTACTATATCTTCAATAAGCTCGGGTAAACTAGATTTTATATCATTATTAAGACCATCCAAGTGTAATAAATTTGCTCAGTTTAGTATCTTGACCTTTAACCTATTGATTTTTGTGATCTTTGGATTAAGTTAATTTAATTGAGATATTTTTATAATCAGTTAAAGCTCATTAGCTAGGTAATGGCATTTATAGGTGAATTATGTGAAGTATAGTCAAGTGACTTATACTATATTACTATATTGTAGATTGCGGGTTCGTAGATGAACCTTTTTGACTTGAGATTGAGATTTATTGATTGTGGTTGCTGATAAGGTAAGATTTCTTACTTTGCTTGTACAGATGAGTTCAGAAATGTTTTCACATTGTTTGGAAATTTATTTTTACAATGAGATTGTTTTATGAAGTTTATACTTTGAGATTTAATTTATTCTCGATATTTATATCGAAAGAGGTTATGAGATTATTTATGGGATTTATATTAAAAGGAGGAAGTTCCTCAATGTTACCAAGTTTAATGAAAATGTGGGGTTGCCGGTAAGCGGTATTCCTCGAGTATGGAAGTATGTTGAGTTAACAGTGTCTCAACCATTTATTTAGTAGTTGGGAGTATATTGATCAATACTCTTGCCATTTGTCTTCCTTCTTGGTACGTTATCAAGTTAGGGGTATGCATACTAGGGACTTTGGTGTTTACCTTATCTAGTGAGCCTAGCTAGCTCATTGGATTTTTATTACTTCCTACTCACAGATTACGAAAGGTTATATTTGAAAGTTTTACAGAATAGTTCAGAAAGAAAGAAAGATTTGATTTGAGGTTGTTAGAAAGTTAATACTGTACAACTTTTAAATGAATTTGTAAGATATTCCTATATATGTTACCTGCACATTGAATAGTTTTGTTTTATTATAATATGAAATCTTGCTCAGCCTTTGGCTGATACTACAGTGTTTAATGTGCTGAAGATAGTTAGCTTTTGGTTGGGTTAAAAAGTGCGTTGGATCTCCTTTAGCTTAATAGACTTTAAAAAGATTTCCGCTGTTATTTATTTGACTTTAGAATTTACATTCTGGTTTGTAATAATTAATTACTTTCAATCTAGTTGGTCTGTAATAATTATTTAAAATTTATTGTCTATTATTTTAGTTAGAACCATTAGCCTTACGGTTATTATTATTAATTATCGCGGTGTAGCACCTTTGGATTTTCGAGTTTATTTATTATAAGTTATTTAAGAAGTATTGAAAATTCAGGGTTGTTACAATCATGAAAGGACCAAGCACCTTAAGCTTGACTGTCATTATGTGAGGGAGCACATTGAAGAAGGGTTCATCAGTACAGCTTACATCAAGTCCTCAACATAATTATTTTTGCCTCAAGTTAGGCCTTTGTATCTTAGACAAAGTCCTACTTGAAGGGGGGGGTGAAGAAAATAGAGTTTACATAGCCTAAGTTAAATTAACATTTAACGTTTACTTAGCTGCACATTTTCTTTACTTAGCTGCACATATTCTTTACTTAGCTGCACATATTCTTTTGTATTCTTTTCACCTAGGATCCTGTTTTTTATTTTTTTTTCCTTTTGTACAGCTGTTCTTTTCCTTAGCTTTAATTGGTTAAGGTTGTTTATATATAGTGATGTAAAGTTTCCTAGGTTAGGCTGTAAGTTTTTGATTGCGCCGTCTTAAAGGTGTAATAGAAAAGGAGAGCAAATTTTGCTGCTTGATCAGAAACATTTTTCTGAGAAAAGATTTGAACTTTGATATTCACCTTGATTAGAAAGTGCTTACTTTCTTCACAAATACAAGAACAAACAAGTAATTTAACATGCATCGAAATACAACTGGGTACCCAGGTTTTGGAACCTGGACCTCTTTGGGTCCAAGTCCGGTTTTTAAAATTAAATACCCGGTTCAACCAATTCCAATTCTAAGTCCGAGTTATAAGGACCTAGTGGGTCCGGGTCCAAATCATCAAAATATGGCCGGGTGCCGGTTGTGCTCACCCCTAGTCACTGATACTCTTCATCTTCGTTCCCTATTGGCTGAACTTGGGTTGACAGTCCGACATACAGTCAAACTTCTTTGTGATAACGTTTTTGCTACTGATATGTCTGTTTTTTATGTGTAACATGATCGCAGTAAACATATTAATATTGATTATTACTTTGTTAGGGAACGTGTTGCTCATGGAGATATTATTGTTCGGAATGTTCCGACTCAACTTCAACTTGCAGATATTTTTACAAAGGCGTTGTATGGTCAACGTTTTGTATTTCTAAAAGTCCAATCCGCATACGTGGTTTCCCCGCACGATTGAGGGGGTGTAATAGAAGTAATATGCCTAAGGACACTCTTGTAATTATACAATTCTAGGTTGTAATATGATTTTCTATATATATAACGCCAGGATTCGTTGTTTAGGGTGAGTCATACAATTATTCACACACTATCAACAACTCTTAATTAAGTATTTTGGGAAGGTGGATTCAAAATTTCCAATCATACCGACAACACATTTATATTATGTTCTTCGACTTAAATAATTATCACACGCGAAAGTTGGAAAGTTAGCATACACTTGATCCAATAATGTTCAAATTTCACGTTTTAAAAAATAAAAAGAGTGTTCTAATTCAATTCATGTTGATGAGATGCCAAGATGGCACCTTTCCATGTTGATGAGATGGCACCTTTCCATGTATGTTAGTTGCTTTAGCAGTTTCACTACTAGTTGACGACCAAAATATCTTATTTGTATGGTGTATCGTGTATGTATGCTGTTGTATTTGGCGGAACTGTTGATAATCAAAATATCTCTATGTTTACTATCTCCTCCATTTGTTGCATCAAAGCAATTTTAATTTGTACAAGTTTTAAGAAGAAAAACAGAGAGAAAGAAAAAAGAGGTCCCATGTGATAGGAAAAAGATAGAGAGAATATATTGCTCAAAATGGAAATGATGCAAGTAATTTGAAACTTCCAAAAATAGAAAAAGATGCAAGTAATAAAGAATAGAGGAAGCATAAATTATGTGTTCTATCTAAATTATTGTACACCAGCCTCAAATAAGAATTTGTGATCAAATTCATTCTACGTAATCTAAATGAAGGTCGTTGGGGCCTAATATACTCTATCATGTCTTCTCATATAAGAGTCTCTAACTAAATCATAATATATGTATGCTACACAAACCTTTCTTAAATCTGGCGTTTAAAATTCCACTATACAAATGTGAGGTGAATATATAGGATATGAACCCTAAACATTCTCTAGCATGTTAGCTTTGATACCATGTCAAAGAAGCATCCAGCATAATATCTATACTCTATCAATTAGCATATCGTGATCCAAGAATGTTCGAACTCAACTTATTTAGAATGTGCTTTCTTTTTACCCATTTTCGGGCATCGTCGGGTCAGGAAAACTAGTTATTCATAAAATGAAAGAATCTTCTAATGTAATACAACTCTATAAGACATAACATATTTAAGTGGGGTCTTATTTAGTTCGTCTCGACACTTTATTTCTATTCAATCGTTATTATTTTTACTACTTCCTCCGTTTTTCTTACTCGCTACACTTTCTAATTATGAAAGGTTATGATTACATGCTACACTTCTATTTTGGGCAATAAACTCTTCTATCTCTCCTCTCACATGGGTCCCATTATTTCGTTCTCTCTATCTCTTTCCTCTCCAAAAATTGTCTAGGAGTCCGTGAAATAAGAAGTGTAGCAAGTAAATAAAAACGAAGGAATTAATATGCAATGAAAGATATTTATTGGCAAACAAGTGCATTGACAGATGTGCAAAGTCAAAGTGGTGAGAAAAACTTAAAACAAAAGGAACAAAGGGAGTACATTCTTATTTGAGATATTTCAAAACTTATACAACTTTTAGGAGTTAAGCATACATTTGGGACCCAAACTATCACTTTTTTCACTCTTTAGGACCTGTTAACTTTTTTTTCACCTTTTGGGACCTGTGGTTGAGATTCCGGCCAGTTAACCCAATGTTAACTCACCTGAGAGCATTTACACTTGAAAAAAAAATATTAAAAATAAAAAAATAAGCTCGCTCTGGGAACTTCTTCCTTTAGTTTCAAAGCCATATCATATGACGGTCTTTTATCAACTAACCTCCATCTTCATCAGTCCTCTCTCGTCTTTCTGTCTCATCTATCTACTAGAACGAAGAACCCATCGACGCTCTTCAATGGCGGAAGAACCCGAGGTAGAATTTCCAGTACCCAATTTTAGAAATTTATTTTTTTACCCAGTTTTAATTTTTTTTAAAAGAAAATTTAATTTTTTAAAGAAATTTAATTACCGAGTTGCAAATGAAAATAGAAGCTTTAAGAAAAGCATATGTAGAGATGGTGGCAGAACGCAAAGCTCATTGCTTTGAACAGCAATTTGTTTTTAAGAAATTTTAGGATCTGTTATTTTTTTTTTAATGATCATTTCATTTTTTTTTTTAAGAAATTTCAGGATCTGTTTTTTTCTTTGGTGTTGTATGTCTGCGCTTGATCTGCAATTTGGGATGCAACCATGAAAGAAGTTGAAGAACTGGTTTCGAGAGATAGTTGTTAACTAGAAAAAGTAAGTAGGTCTAATTTCTTATTTAAAGATTTAGATTGAGATAATTGGCTCAAGTTTATTTTTCATGATGATAAGCAAAAATTAGATGACGAGAATATATAGCTCGATGATTGTTGTGTTCTTGAACAAAAAACGAGCTTGAAGGACCATCAATGGAGTTCGTCAAGGGGAGTCGTGAATGGAAGCTTGTGGAAACAAAGAAGTAAAATGGGATGAAGTTGCAGTGGCACATTTTTTTTTTGAAACAACAGATTAATAAAGTATGTTTTTTTGGGTTAGTGTATCAAAATAAATAACTATTGGGGTCCATAGTTAACCATGGTAAACATTTTCCACCTGAAACTCATTCTGGGTCCTAAACGGTGAAAAAAAATGTTTTAGGTCCCAAACGGTGAAAAACCCAATATTTTGGGTCCCAAACTTATGCTTAACTCCAACTTTTTGAAACGGGGGAGATATTATTTTCAAATAAAATTTAAATATCATAATTGTAGTTTTTTTAGTAGGGACCCATTTAAAAAAATAGAATAGGGCCCGAAACCATATGAGACGGCTCTGCATAGTATCAAAAATCAAAATGTTGTGATCTACGCATAAGTGACTAGCCTATTACATACGAGTAATATATATAGTGGACTGATACAGCACAATCTCATTGTGATTGCATGAACTGCATTACATACCAAATACACAAACAGAAGAAAAAAAGCAGCAAATATGAGCATGATTTCTTCAACTAGTAGTCTTTTAGCCACCCCATTATTACTTGTAAACTCCTCTGAATGCCCAACAATTACTTACATGAAATCAAAAACTCATCAACTAATTACCAAACATAAAACTTCTGCTGCTATATCATTGTACACTACTAAGAAGATGTATAGTAATAATCGCATTCTCCCGTTCATTGCTGCCTGTTCGAAGAGCGAAACTATTACCAATCATGATCATATATCCTTCGCCCCAGTTGAGTCTCAACTAATTCTTCGTATTTTATCTTCGTATATATTGATTATTCACAAGTGGTCTGTTTCAAATTAAATGTCATAAGTATTTTTTTGGCCAATTAATTTTCTTTATCTCTCTTCTGTCACACGAATCTCCACTTTTATTCTCTGTATTTTTCTTCCCTCTAAAAATTCTCTACGAATCCACATTTCAAAAAATGTGACATATATTTTGAACCAGAAGAAGTACTTCTTCTTTTTTCAAAAGATTGCAACAAATTAATGTTTTTTTTGTGAGATATAAAAAATTAGATTGTTTACATTTTTGTGTGTAAAATGGAGGAAGTGTATGTATAATTGTGTACGTAACAAAAATGCTTTTACTATGCTGCAGGTACTCTTTTATTTTTTTATTTTTTTATTTTTTTTGATAAGGAAAACAGACTTAGACTAACACCCTAGTCTGGGGGCCAGCCTAAAACATCCTTTCGGATGATAAGGGAAAGATCCATACAGTACGGGGGGAACCAGTATAGTAAAGAGGGGTAGCCGTGCGCCTTCTTGGCCATAAAGTCAGCAGCCTTGTTTGCTTCCCGAAAGCAATGACGAAACTGACAATCCTGGAACCGACGAGAATCCACACCTGCATCTTTCACAATATTAGAAATCTCCCACGGAATACGCCAAGAATTCTTTATAGAATTAATGACAACTAAGTTATCTCCTTCAATAATAATATGTGAGATATCAAGAGAAATAGCTCCTTTAACACCTTCTCTGAGGGCCCAAGCCTCAGCTTGAACAATAGAAATGTGAGGCCCCAAAGACTTAGCACCAGCTAGCAAAACCTCACCATTACTATTACGAATAACAAAACCTAAAGAAGCATTACCATTGCTTCCTTTAGAACCATCAAAATTGAGCTTACAATAATTAACGGGAGGTGGGGACCAAACAAGATTGGGACCTGCTCTGACAACCTTAGAAATAGGCCTGTTGATAGTAGGGGAAGGAACAACAATATCATTCCCAACTTCAACAGCCAGACTTACTCCACCGAGCAAAAAACCCGCTAACCATAAAGCTAACCCGGCGAGGGGAGAAACCCTCATCATTGAAAATAACTTTATTTCTGATGAACCAAATAAACCACCACACAATGGCCAACTTAGAAATAGCATCAGAATCAAGAACAGAATGATACACCTCAATCTAATGCCGAAAAGAGGAGTAGTTAGACAAATTAATATTACCAGGGAGACTATGCCAAGCATCACACTCCTGAAGACAAGCGAAAACCTGAAGAGTAAATGGGCACTGAAAACAAAGATGAGAAATAGACTCTGAGGCGTTACAACATAACACACATTGCTGAGGAACAAAAACTTTGCATTTTTCAAGTCTATCCTTAGAGGGAAGCCCATCATGACAAGCTTTCCATAAGAACATTTTGATTTTAGGGGGGACATGAAGCTTCCATAACCAAGCAAATTCCACTTTCTCAAAATTTGGATTAAAAACCCCCGAGCTAAAAGCGACCCCTGTCTTGACCGAATACTCACCGTCTGCGCAGTCAAGCCCCAAACCGAGAGAATCTTTCGGGAAGACGAAGGGAGATAATAAGAACATATCCCGGAAACAATATGTGAGGGAACTAGAGAATCAATCTTGATTCGGTCCCACTCCCCAAACGCATCTATAAGATCACTAACTCTAAGGTCTTCTGACCCAGGGAGAGGACTAACCACCATCCTAATAGGATACTGGAACACCCAATTGTCATCCCAAAAACTGATATCTCTACCATTCCCTACCTGCCATCTTAAACCCTTTTTAAACAAAGGCCTAATAGACATGAGCTTTCTCCATTGCCAAGACGCAACTGAGGAGACTTTATGAGTAAGAATATCTTGAGATTTAATATACTTCTTTTTAACCAAATTAACCCATAAATTATCTTTTAGCTTGATAAGTTTCCAGAGAAGTTTCATCTGCAACGCTACATTGTTGACATCAGCTTTTCTGATGCCCAAACCCCCATACTGTTTAGGAAGACAAATTTTGTCCCAACCAATCAAATTTGCAGTCTTATTAAGATTATCTTTATTCCAAAAAAAATTTCTATAGGATTTATCCAAACTAGAGAGAATTGACTTAGGAAGATAGAAACTTTGCATCTGATAATTAGCTTTAGTAGCCAAATTAGCTTGAATTAGGATCGTTCTACCTGCTTGAGATAGGGAATTTGCTTTCCACTTAGGCAACTAGCTAACCACCTTACTGCAAACTTTCCTAAAAGTTACCTTTGTGACTCGAGAGTCTATAATTGGGCAGCCTAAGTACTCCCCTAAATTGTTTACTTCAATCATACCCAACATAGAAGCAAAATTAATTTTGGAAGAATCTGGGACATTCGGGGAACATTGAAAAGCGGACTTATGAAAATTTACAAGTTGACCCGGACATAGAACAATATTTATCAAGAATCGCTTAATAGTATAGCAACTAACTTCAGAGGCCCTAGCAAAGATCATAGTATCATCTGCAAAAGTAAGGAACGGGATACGAACACCAGATTTTCCTATAGAGACTCCAATTGGCTTGTCTCTTTGGGCATTCGCCGTAGAGAGTTGCCTAGCAAGGAGCTCAGCACAAAGGATAAAGAGATAAGGAGAGAGAGGGTCACCTTGACGAATACCTCTAGAAGGGATAAATCTATCACCCGGGATACCATTGACTAGCACCGAGAAAGAAGGAGTTGAGATACAACATTTTATCCATTCAACCCATTGAGAACAAAAACCCAACTTTCTAAGAGTAACTAATATATAATTCCATTCTAATCTATCATAAGCTTTTTCCATATCGAGCTTAATAGCTATCCACCCCTCGAAACCAGATTTTTTACTGAAAGAGTGAAACACTTCATGAGCTATTAAAATGTTATCTTGAATAAGACGTTCAGGAACAAAGGTACCCTGAAGGGGGTGAATGATTTTTCCAAGGACTGATTTTAAACGATTAGTAATGACTTTAGAAATAATCTTATAAATTGTGGAACAAAGACTAATAGGTCTAAAATGATTTGCACTTGAAGGATTATCTATTTTAGGAATAAGAGCAAGGAAGGTATGATTAATTTCCTTCAAAATATTCCCAGAATGAAAAAAAGCTTTCACTGCTCTAATGACTGAATTTACAACAAGGGTCCAATATTTTTGAAAAAAGAAAGGAGGAAATCCATCAGGTCCAGGAGATTTATCAGGAGCAAGATCAAAAACTGCATCTTTAATTTCTTCGGGTGAGACTATTGCTACGAGAAAAGCATTATCTTCATCTGAGATAATAGGAGAGAGAAGACTAAAATCAATCTCTTCATCAAAGCTACATAAAGGGTTTGAGAGAAACCTTTTAGAAAATTCCTTTGAAATTTCACTAGAAATAATCGCCGGAGAAGTTATTATTTGATCCAATTCTGTTGTAAAACTTTTAATTTGATTTTTATTTCTCCTTATAGACGCATGAGTATGATAATATCTAGTATTAGCATCCCCAAGACGAAGATAATTAGTCTTACTTTTTTGTTTCCAATATTCATGACTAAAAGATAACAATTTTTCTCTTTTTTGAAGAAAACGATCTTGTTGTAACTTGAGAGAGGAACACAAAGGATTAACTATTAGTTTAGCTTGAATATCAACCAGTTTAGAATCTACAATTCTAAGTTGTCTAAAAACATTCCCAAATTGAGACCTATTCCATTTCTTTGATTCCTCCTTTAATAATTTACATTTCTTTACAAGATTAAACATATGAGATCCATTAAAACGAGTGCACCACGTTTTCTTAACAAGAGTATCATAATCTTTACGTTGGCACCACATTTTTTCAAATCGAAAAGGGGGTGCTTTTATACTTTTATGCTTCGTTAAATCTAGGGAGACTTGACAGTGGTCCGACGAAGTGAAGGGGTGATGAATTAATTTTGCTTGAGGGAAGCAATTAAGCCACATGGGACTAGCTACCCCTTTATCAATACGCTCCAAGATATTATTTGGGCGTGCTCTTTTTTTTCGCCATGTATATCTTGAACCCAGGAAAGGAAGTTCAACACAAGAAATTTGGGATAAAACATTTCTCATATTTCGAAGTCTATTAGAGTTGAAAGAAGCACCCCCTAATTTATCTTGTTCACAACTAATATCATTAAAATCGCCAAGAATAACAAAGGGGGAAGTTAAAGAGTTTACATAAACAAAGATCTCATCCCAAAATTCTGCTTTGTGCTCATTTTTGGGAGGTGCATAAACAAAGATAATAATAAAGGACAGATTATCATTTAAGAGAGTAATGTTACTAGCAATAAACCGAGAAGCTTTATATAGCACTACTAGATTAAAAGGAGACGATTACAATCTTTCCAAAACAACCATAACCCACCCGCTAGGCCTAGGGTGGGCACATAATCAACATACTGAAACCCACATTGAGTTGCTGTGATAAGGGAGGGGGGAGTTTTAGACTTAACTTCACATACCATGAATACTTTAATTGAGTTACTAGTACAAAAATCTCTAATATCAGTCAAAGAGTTCTTTTTTGACACACCTCTAATGTTCCAAAAACCAGCAATCATAATTATTTAATAACCAAAAATCCGAAGCAGATGTTATCTAGCAGGGGGCGACTATGAAAAGCACTAAAGTGAATGACAACCTGTATAGTAATATAGAGATGCTTAAAATGAGTATTCAGTAGAAGATGCTTTCTTAAGAAAATACGACTAAGGAACTTTAGCATCCTTCGAATAAAGACAAAGTTTATCCAGGAAGCCTTCTTTAGGCGCAATAGAGCTATAATATGCAACCTCAGATTAGCTCGATGTCTAGAAGTGGAAAACATCCACCCGATCATCGAAGAGAATAAAAGGTCATAAATAATAAACAAAACTCTAATATGCAACTTCAGATTAGCTAGATGTCTATAAGTGGAAATCATCAACCCGATCATCCAAGAGAATAAAGGATCATAACTTTTAACCCATCTATTTTCATATAAAGATAAAACAAACATTCTTTGACTATAATCAGATAAAATTTCTGAAAGAAGGACCTTCTTCAAGACAAAAGTGGACATTTTCCACTTGATCTTATGAAAGAGAAGGATAACATATATAACAGAACAAGCACATTCGCTTACAAAGTTATAGGATGAAATAATAATGAAGGAATCTACTAATTTTATATAAATTGAGTAACAAGCTAATAATTGTATAACTAAGCAGATGACAAATAGAGCCAAAGAGGGAGACATCTTTTGCTGCCCATGAACCCAAACACCAATGGGCGCCATAACCAAAGAGGTAATACCAATGCTAAATAAAATATCACACTTAAGAAAATTTGCTCTGGAGAGGTGTTGACAAATAAAACAACCAATGCTGCACCAATCCTTCAGATTACGGATAGATAACACATTAAGATATCCTATATTAACAAACAATAGGCAGAACATGAATATTGCCTTTAACTTAACAAGTTTGCTTAAGATGGAAATCTTCCTCATAATATTTTGAAACAGAGGGAGATTATCTATATCAAACAAGCTAAGATTAAACAACCATAGTTCAATAGAGAATTGAATATACTCAAAGAGATTTTCCTTAATAGGATCCTGTTGCAGAAAGAATGAAAAGCCTTCTGAGGGCAAAAGGTAATAAGAACACTCTTCTCCATTCCAATAGCTTCTAGGACCTAGAATGGAGTATACGAAAAAGTTCTTAATTGAGAAGAATTTTTTTTTTTTAGCTAGCAAAGTAGAAAACATAATAGGACTAGAGAACTTGCTTCTGACTATTATAGATAAAGGAATTAAACATCCTTCACTTATCAAAGTGAAAGGATATGGAGTAAGGGAATACCTTTGCGATACCACATAATCTATCTACTTTGGCTTGCTTGAGTTCTGACAAGGAGGATAAGGCACATGAAAATTTCGTCCCAGGTGCAAAACACCTGAGGTCTTCAAAGGAAGATGACCAACTGAAAGATGATCTCCACATCGCACCAACACACACCAGCAATACGACAAAGGGTAACACAAACTCGGAAGAATTCGAGCCAAATAATGAAACTGAACTCCTTACAAAACCACCAATTGCAATTTTTGCAAATAAGCTAAAAATCCTAGCCAGGGGACCTAATTTGAATTTAAATGGAAGATAGAGGAAACCTTTAATCCATCTTACAGACTGAAAAGGGATATGCAGAATTGAGATAGACAAATTTATCTGAAGAATACCAAAGAGAGGAGGATAAATACTCTCATAACTTGAAGATTGATTTTGAGGAATTGATAATACAATTGGGGGAAAGCAAATAACTTTACACCCACATATAACTGCTGCAGTGAGAATAATATACACTGGCAAGAGGATTAGTATTAGAGTAGAAACACTGATTAAGCGAATTTCAACATGAATAGAGTCGAAATTTGGGTCTGGAATGCGAAAATGGCTAGGGTTCTTGCTTGCGAATTGGGGCTTTTTTCTTTGGCTCTTTTCTCTTTCTCTCACTTCTTTCTCTCTCATCTTTTGGTACTCTTTTATTTTTGGCCACCATTATTAGTGGTTAACTATTTACTTTAAATAGATTCTACACTGATACTGATAAACATTACAAAAGTACAAAGATGGAAAATCATTTTCTTTTCCAACTTGTGAGACTAGGCTATATATAGTTCAAATTATTTCATAAATAAACAAATCAGATCAATTAAGAAACATTTTGGTCATATAAAAAATACACTACGAATAAAAAACAACTATAATTAGTTATAATCAAATAAGATAATAAATTTTTTGAGCAAATAAAAAAGATCAGAGTCAGATCAGTTCAACATTTAGCCTAAACGAGTTAGGTAACAAAAAACTTGGGTGCATCTGGTGCACAATAAGTTTATTGTGCACTAGATTATAGTGACCCTTTTGCTTAATATAATGACCCTTTTTGCCGTATAAAGGGTCATAATATAATGACCCTTTATACGGCAAAAAGGATCCTACACTAGTGTGTATGATCCTCATCGTACACTACGATGAACAATAGAATAAAATAGATGAACAACTGGATAATATAGATGAACATTGGTGTAAAAGATCATAATTATATTTTCCTTTGAAAATTAATTCGTACAATAAATTGATCATTAATTTTGCAATGTTCATTATATCAAAAGTATAATTCCATAATGTGTATGATGTGCACTATGCACCCTTGTGTATAATCTACTAATTGCACCAAGGACTCTTGGGTTCAATGGTATGGCTTCCTATCTCCCACATGGGAGACCAAGGTTTAAATCTTGGTGGAAGCAAAATTTCAATATTGTTGGGGGGAAGGGGGGGGGGTTTGGGGCTTGTTGGGCCTCTGGGTGAGTGGCTCTGTGCGAGGGCAGCCCAGAGGAAATTCATCTTACCATGGGTTCCCGAAAGGGGCCCAAAAAAAATTTAATTAATCTACTAATTGCCCTTTATACCCTTTATATCAATATAGTGATTAATAATAATGGTTACTATATCAACCACCACAAGAGTCCGAGGATGTACACTAGGGGTGCTAATGAGCCTGAGTGGCTCGCAAACTGTTCGAGCTCGGCTCGGTCAAAGCTCGGTCAAAACTCGGCTCGAGAGGGCTCGGCTCGAGTTTGGGCTCGGCTCGCGACCTTAACGAGCCGAGCCTGAGCCTAGTGGAGTTCGGCTCGAAAGCTCGCAAACATGTTCGAAAAAATTTTAAATACAAATTTTATACATTGATTTTTAACCCAACTTGGATTTTCACTTTAAAAAACATAATGTCCAATTTCAAGCCCACTTTAAAAATATAAACCAGTTTAAAAGTTTTAGCCCAATTAAAACATACTTCTTTTTAGCCCAATTAAAACATACTTCAGCCCAATTAAAACAAACTAAGAAAGAGTAGGACACTATGACTGTATGAGTGTAGGACCCTAAATCCCAATCTCCAGTTGAACGCTTCAACTTCAACTTCAACCCATTTTCCATCATCTCTTTCTCTCTCCTCCAATCAACAGATTCAACACCACCACGGCACCACCAAACTTCACTTTCTTCTTCCATTTTCAATTTTCAACTTAACTTCACCTTTTTCTCTCTCCTCACTTTTCTCTCTCTCTCATAACTCAGATCTGCTCCACCTCACCGGATCTCCTCCTCGAAACCCTAACAATGGAGGAAACTTCTCGTCGTCCATTAACGTCCTCTGAAGTTACTTCTCTTGTTGATACTTGCACAATCTTCTTAAAGATAACAATTTCAGAGTCTCTCAAGGTGGACTTCTTGCTCTTGCTTCCGCCGCTGTTCTCTCCGGTGACCACCTTCCGTTGAGCGTCTTGGTGATGCTAAACAGCGTGTTCACTATGCCGCTAGGCGACTCCTGCTCACTCTTATGGAGGTTTTATTTTCGTCTTCTCGTTTTTCGATTCGAATTTGCGATTGTAAATTATTGTTGTTGTGTGATATTTTTTAGTTTATTAGTTTGATTGTTTTTGAATGTTTGAAGATTAGACTTGTTTTGCAACCGAAAAGTGTGCTGAAATGCATTGGAAACATTCTCGAGCTTTTTCGAGCCAAACAGTTCGCAAACTCTCTCGAGCCGAGCCGAAGATTTTTTTTTTCGAGCTCGAGCCGAGCCCGGATTTTCGAGCTCGACGAGCTTCGAGCTCGAGCCGAGCTCGGACCCTCACATTCTCGAGCCGAGCCGAGCCTGGCCATGTTCGGTCTCGGCTCGGCTCGTTAACACCCCTAATGTACACTATACAACTGGTAGTACCTTGCAAGGTACCACCAAGGGGTAAAAAAATTCTTCATTTTAACTCAAATGAGCAAAATAATAGTTTTTGCTCATTTGAGTTAAAATGAACAAATTTTTTATACTTGGTGGTACCTTGCAGCGTACCACCAGTTGTATAATAAAATTTGCCCAAGAGTCTTTATTGTGCACCATATACACCCAAGTTTTGCTCGAAATATGCATCATAAACGTTTATTAATAAAATTAAATTGACACTGCTTGATTGACGCAATCAATCTATATAAATATACTAATGCAATAACCACTACCCACATTTTCCCTCCTAAACTTACTCTTAATTGCCCTCCCAATACAACCCAAAATTATTGATTAAAAAAATAAAAAGAAAAAATTGATTCTAATAATCCAACCTTTAGGCCATTCGCTCAAAATAATCCCACCTTTTGATTATTTTTTAATAATCCAACCTTCTAACACTATCCGCTCATTTTGAACCACAAAACCGGTTACCTGATGAAATGGTAAAATTTATTTATTTTTTTCATTTTTCTCCTTCCTTCTCTAATCTCTCTCCTAATGTTTCTCCTTCTCCCCTGCACCAACAACTGCCATACCTCCCGTCGGCCGAAAGCCTGCAACCACCCCTCCCCCCCACCCCCACCCCCACCCCCACCCCCCCTCCGCCGCAACGACCCCCCCCCTCCGCGCAACGACCCCCACCCTACTAACAGCCCCCCCCCCCCCGGCGAACAACCCCATCCCCCGTAAACAACCCCAACCCCCACGAGCAACCCCGTCCCCACCCCCCACCCCCACCCCCACCCCAACAAACAACCTCCTTCCCACCCCCACCCCCATCGAACAACCCCCACCCCACTAAAAATCAAATCAATTTCAATATATTTTCAATTACCCTACGGTGGTGGAATCGATTCGTGGTGGTGCTGGCAAGGGTGAGGTCGAAGGGGGAGGGTGGTTTCGGGAGTGGTGGTGGCCGGGCAGGGGTGAGGTCGAAGGGGGAGGGTGGTGGCCGGGTGGGGGTGAGGTCGGAAGGGGAGGGTGGTTTTGGAGTGGTGGTGCGGCAGGGGTGAGGTCGAAGGGGGGGTGGGTGGTACTGGCAGGGGTGAGGTCGAAGGGGGAGGGTGGTTTTGGAGTGGTGGTGCCTGGTGGGTGAGGTCGAAGGGGGTGGGTGGTGTTGGCGGGGGTGAGGTCGAAGGGGGAGGGTGGTTTCGTGGAGTGGTGGTTCTCGCAAGGGGTGAGGTCGAAGGGGGAGGGTTGTTTCGGGAGTGGTGGACTGGTGGTGCTGGCAGGGGTGAGGTCGAAGGGAGATGGTGGTGCTCGCAGGGGTGAGGTGTGGTGTTGTTGGCAGGGTGCCTTGGTGGTGTTGGTAGTTATATGTTTTAGTCAAGTTAATTAAAATTTAAATTAATTAATTAAATCCGAACGAATCAGAACAAGCAAGACAAGTGTGCGATTAACCCATTCTCCTGGTCATCAACCTATTTCAACAGGTCACGGTTCAAAATGAGTGGATAGTGTTAGAAGGTTAGCTTATTAAAAAATAATCAAAAGGTGGGATTATTTGAGCAAATGGCCCAAAGGTTGAATTATTAAAATCAATTTTTCCAAATAAAGGGGTTGTTTGGCAATCGGCTGTTGGCTGTTGGCTTTTGGCTGGTTTAGTTGGCTTGTTTGACTGGCTGGAAGCATTGGCTGTATGTATTGGCTTTTTAAGTTGGCTGTTTAAGCCAGCTGTTTGTAAAAGTGTTTGGCAAAATTAATTGTGGTTTGTTGGTTGTTTATTAGAGAGTTTGTGGGCCAACAAGCCAAAAGCCAATCAAAAAAGCTGCTCCAGGCAGCTTTTTCATTTTGGCTTAAAAGCCAGCTTTTCAGCCAACCAAAAAGCCAATAACCAAACACTTTTTTTGGCTGTTTGACCAAATTGAAAAGCCAAAAGCCAATGAAAAAGCCATTTACCAAACATGGCCAAAAATAAGGACAATAATTTTTTCCTCTTTTTTAGAAAACTCTTCAACTTCCGTGTTCACCTACCCATGTTTATTAAATGATTTTCAACATTTACTTTGGAGAATGAAATCAAGTTTACTTTGGAGAATCAAGTACAATATGAATCTAGATTTATCTATTCAACTTAACTCTTCCACTTCTATATTTAATCATCCCAAAATAATGATTAAATCCTTTCATCTTTCTCACATCACATTTACACACCTACATAAATTGATATTAGCTTTTAACAACATCACATATACTTCTCCTTGCACTCCATTGTTAAAAACCACAAAGTGCATGTGACTTCTGATATTTATGTTTTTCTATATTATTAACTACATAAATCGAGTATTACTCGGGGTATTATCTAGTAGTGATAATATTATTAGTCGGTAACAATGTCTCTTCCCCGTTTTCAGGGTGAGCAAAATTATCAAGTGGAGGAGGCTGTGAAGAAGATCAAGAGCACAATAGCAAGATACATAAGGGAAGATGATGATCATGTTCAAGAGTTGGTTATAATTGATGCCATTCAACGATTAGGCCTTGATCACTATTTTCGCGACGATATTCGTGCTGCTCTTGAAAAGCATTATGTGCTGTTTAATATGGATGAAGGTGGTGATGATCTTCATGATGTTGCTCTTCGCTTTCGACTGCTGAGGCAACAAGGCTTCCATGTATCTGCAGGTTAGTTTACCATGTAAAGGCCTAAAGGGTACATCATCATAGGCTCATAGCATCTTTGGTGATTATCTAATTGTTAGTTTTTTTCTAATTCAACTTTGAATGTCAAAGAAGTAAAGATTAACTACTTCTCACTTAGTTGATTTTTGTCCAGTTGACGACTCATGTCAGCCTTTATCACCTCCAATTTGATTTTTTTTTTTTGGGTTTTTTGTCAGAAAGGACATAATAAAATACAAGTTTTGTAAGGAAGAACCTAATAATTTTTTTTTTGTCTAAAATGACCTATTAAAATATTTCCGATTGTTAAAAGGAACCAATTTATGAATTTCAGGCCAAAATTACTATGTTTTGTTTTTGGGTGCCTTAGGTTTGTTGTTGTAACTACCACTTTAGTGTAATTGGTGTTTAATGTAGTCAAGATACAGGTGTTTAGTGTAGTTGTTGTAAGTGGCAGCTTAGTGGCACCACAATTGTTGTTTCAACTTCTTTTGGATTAGCAATGGCGAAACTTACGTATATGTATGACAATTCCACTTGTTGATGCTCATTGATAATACATTTGGACAACAAAAAAAGTATTCATGCGCATAGTTTTTGTCTCAAATATATTTAATTTCATAGATTGCAATAGAAAGGGGATACAATTTCATTCATTACATACATATTACAAAATGAGTTGTTACAACTTGGTTTTTTCAAACCTAAGACACCCAAAAACAAAACATGGTAATTTTGACCTGAAATTCATAAACTGGTTCCTTTTAACAATTGGAAGTATTTTAATAGGTCATTTTAGACAAAAAAAATCTATTAGGTCCTTCCCTACAAAACTTGTATTTTATTAGGTCTTTTCTGACAAAAAACCCTTTTTTTTACCATTTAAAAATTAAATTATACGTTAATAAGTGATCTTTAAAAACTTGAAATTTGATAATGCAAGTGGAAATCATTCAGCAAGATTATACGCAGTGAGAAGTAGGGGTGTAAATGATGCGAGTCGAGCTCGAGTTTGGCTAAACTCGACTCGAACTCGAAAACTCGAAATCAAGCTCGACTCGACTCGACTCGAAAACTCGCGAGGTTGAAAAAATCAAACTCGACTCAAACTCGAAATCCTAAACTCGAGCTCGAGCTCGAACTCGAATCAAGCTCGAACTCGAACTCGAGCTCGAACTCGAATCAAGCTCGAACTCAAATCATGGCTCAACTCAAACTTGAGTCAATCCATGTAACTTGAGTTAGGTACTTGGAGTAGCCTTTTATAAAGAAAAAAAAGTTGGGTGTTTCATTGTCCAACCAATGTGGGACTTTATGAAACAAACTTTCATAGAAAAAAATGGTTTCCAACCAAAAAAGTTTTTGTTCCATTTATAAAGAACACAAACTTAAACTTTTGTTTCCCAACCAATGTGGGACAACTTTAATTCAAACAATAAGTATAGCTAGAGTAGTAACATTTTGTTGAGAAAAAAAGGCTATTGTTTATACTATAAACTAATGTGGGACATTTAGTATTTTACATAAAAGATCATTTTTAATAGTTTTCTAGTTTGTTCATGAGATTTTGAGCCGAGCCAAGGCTAAGGCTTGTTAAAATCTTATGCTCGACTTGTTAACCATAACCTAAACACAAACTATAATTAATGTCCACTATGAAAATATTTTCTATGAAAGTGTTTATTACATTTCATGGATAAAGTTCTTTGAAAAAGTTTGAGAGTTATTTATCGAAATTGCAAGTATTATATATAATTTTTTTTCGAGTTTCTCGCGAGCTTTTCGAGTCGAGTAGGTAGTAGCTCAAGCTCGACTCGTTAGTCATCGAGTTGAGCTCGAATTCGAGTCGAGCCTACTCGAGTCGAGTTTTGACCGAATTTTGACCGAGTCGATCTCGAGTAGCTCGCGAGTTGTCTCATCTCATTTACACCCCTAGTGAGAAGAGAGCAATATACCAAATGGAGATGAATTGCAAAGGTGTGGTATGTTAATGCATTATGAGGTTCTCTCTTAGCTTACAGCCACTTGTATGGAAAATATAAAATGAAAAAAATAGCACGCGTCATTAAACTTATAAATTGGTTCCAGCCTTCCTCTATTTTCTTTTGTGTGGGACATATTATTTCAACACACGTGAAAGAGGGAGTGTAAATAATTCGAATAACCCATTTATAAATTGATTTTTTATAAACAGACAATTTCAACAAATTCAAGGACAAAGATGGTAAGTTCAGACTAGAGCTTGGACGGGATACCAAAGGATTGCTAAGTCTTTTTGAAGCATCACACTTGAGCATTCCAAACGAGGATATACTTGATGAAGCTGGTGATTTTAGTTTGGAACTGCTTAAGACCACCTTGAAAACAGTCGAAAACATTGAGACCGCTATAATCCGAAACACACTTAGCAACCCATCCCAGAAGAGCCTTCCTAGACTAACCGGAGTTACAACAATGAATCAACTACACAATTTTGAATCTTCGACTAAAGTACTACATGATTGTTTTGGTTCACAACATTGGATAAATGATGTAAGAAATCTTGCTATAATTGATATCAACCTATCTCAAATCACTCTTCAGCTTGAGCTAACTCATGTTTCGAGGTAAAATTTGGAACTCAATTTTCCTAAAAATGACTACTTGTTAAGAAGGAACACGTATGAAAGTAATTCGTCTGTAACCAAATATGTGCAACGAAAGAAAATTTTACATCGCACAAATAATACACTTTTGTTGCACATATATAATTGGTTCCAGAGGAAGTATATATCTTTTCGTGTAGTTGCTACTAACTTTTATGTTTGACCATCATTTATAGATGGTCAAAAGAACTTTGCACGGTGGAGGTGAACCTTGTACGAGACCGACCTGAAAAATGGCACATGTGGTCATCCAACATTCTCCCAGGTCCGAATAATAGTGATCTAAGGACTGACCTCACAAAATCAATAGCGTTTATATATATAATCGACGACATCTTTGATGTATACGGAAAAATTGAGGAGCTCAATCTCTTCACGGAAGCTGTCAATAGATGGGAATATGAAAACATCAATGGATTACCAGATTACATGAAAACATGTCTTACGGCACTCTATGACACTACAAGGGAAATGAGCGAAAAAGTTTACATAAAACATGGATGGCACACAGAAGATTGTTTGCGAAAAGCGGTTAGCATGCTATCCATCTAATCTTTCATTCTTTGTACTTCCTCTATTATTTTAGAAGCCAAACTTTTGTTTTTGCAGACTTTTAGACAATTTTGGGATACGGTCATTATTTTAAAAAAAATCAACCTTTTGTCCCTTCAACCTTATTATTTTTTGCTATGCGGCGTTGGTTATGCCTGCAGTGGGCAGAGTTATGTAATGCTTTCATAGTCGAGGCAAGATGGTTTAAATCAAAGCATTTGCCTACCACCGAGGAATACTTGAAGAAAGGAGTTGTTACTACAGGAATTTATGTTGCTTTTGCAACCCTATTATGTCTCTTGGGTGAAGAAGTTAACAATCAAAAACATACACATCATATTTGCGACAATCATCCAGATATTGTAACTTTAGCGGGTACAATACTTCGTCTTTCGGATGATGTGGAGTTCGACAAGGTATGTATCAATCTTATTGGACTTGATAATTGTTCATAAGGTATCTTGTTATAAACCTCATTGATAAATCCTAATTGATGATCTAAAAAACAAGAAGAACAAAAAGGAACGAAGGGAGTAATATATAAGGAATTCAAAATTGCATTGCAAAGAGAAATCAGTCTACATGAAGTAATGTTTGGCTGAGAAAAATAATGATAATATGACTATATGAGTAATAATTTCAAGCAATTTCAATGTTACAATTTCATCTTGTTTGACACCCGACCAATTTATTTAATTTTAAGTTTGTTATCTTTCAGACATGCTTTAATTGAGGGGAATAATTAAGGAGTAATAAAAGTTAAAATAAGAATAATTAAGGTGAATTATTTCAAAATAATCAAATGTTTCAAGGATAAGGTAACATTATTAAAAGTTTAATTAGACTAAATAAGCTTAAATTGTCATCTTAATAAGCTTAAATTGTTTTGTTTTAGTGTTTTGCAATTGCGTACGTGGAAGAAATATTATGACATCAGATTTTAGGTATCACTTTTCAAGAGTTTAACCAATTAATAAGCTTGAATTGTCGTCTTAATAAGCTTGAACTGTCGTGTAGGATGTGAATCAAGACGAGCATGATGGGTCGTTTGTAGCATGCTACATGAATGAGCACCAAGGCAGCTCAGACGAAAGTGCACAAGAATGTGTTTTTAGGATGATTTCAAATGCATGGAAGCGTCTCAATGAAGAGTACATATTAGACTCTAGATTTTCAGAAGATCTCAAAACTGCTTTCCTTAATTTAGCAAGGATGATTCCAATCATGTACAAATATGATCAAACTCATCATCTACTAATTCTTGAGAAACACATGATCAATATGATGCTTTGAGATAATTTATGAGTCAATTAAGCAAAGCAACCAAGTATCTATTAGGCTATTACAAAGTAGTAGTTATTGTTATTACTCGGTAATAATATTTAAGTGAGGGAGAAAGCATGAAGAAAAATATGTAAATTGTAATATTGTCCCAAAAATAATAAGTCAAGTATGTAAATATTAAATGTCGGAATCATGAGATTTTCGTCCCTATTCTAACGTTATTGTTTACTTAGTTATATATAGAATTTTGGTAGGATTTTAAGAAATTAGGTTTTACAAAAATGGAGATCAGCAGAGAATCTCAATCCAATCAAAAGTAACATTTTTTTTTAACTCATTCATAGATAGAAAATAAAATTAAAGGACAAAAGGTGGGATTATTGTCAAGAAACATGTCCGATAAAGTCACAATTGTAACTGTTTAATATTTAAATATATTTATTATGGAATTACTCAAAATAGGTAGATCCATTTTTAATGTACCAAAATGAAAGATAAGTAAAACCATTTGAAATATAGGGGAAGGAGGGACAACTTAATCAAGGTCCACCTCAAAATTCCAAATTACAGTACCTGATTATCTCCACGATTTGTGGACAATGTTGGATTAAGGATGATGAACGCTGGAAAATAACAATTATCTAGGGATAACTTAGTTGGTAGAGCTTTTCTTCCAGTTTCAGGGGAATTTGAGATCGATTCTCATCCCGCCTTTGAGGCTCTCTAAACACACACAAAAAGATGTACACCTTCCGTCCATATATACATAATACATACAGAATTTTGCAAAGGCCGTCGATCTTGAAATTATAAGAATGTAGATTCTTTTTCAGAAGTTGAGGGATGAATAAGTCATTTATATTATAATATATGAAAAATTGAAATTTGGTGGCCCTTATATAATGGGCCCTGTGAGACTAGAGCCTTGATCTCTAATCTGATGACCTATGTAGGACCGAAAATTCTAAGGTGATCATAGTTAAAATATGATTACTGAAAATGTGGGGCCTCAATAAATATGAGCCACAAATTTCACATGGCCACTTTTATTTTCTTTTTCTCAAAAATATTTCTAATATTTATGAAAATACCTTAAATTAATTTCTAAAAATTCTAAAAACTCAAAAAATAAATTTTTCAGAAAATAACAAAAAATTAAAATTTAAAATTTTTTTCGGAGATTTTCTCTGTCTGAAAAAGACGATAGTTCAATGGCAAAAAACGTTCAGAAAAGACGTTTCAACCATGGCCCAAACGCTTTTAGGTTACGTTTGGGCTATTTGCATCGTTATTGGGCAATTTAGAGAATAACTATTAAGACAGATGATCAAAACAACCTCTTTTACTATTTTGATTCACTTTTGTATGAATGAAACCGTAAAACCATTATTTTGTGTATGATAAGATACGAGAGGAATGGTATTAATGTATTTTAGGAACGATTTGTATTGTTATTGGTCAATTTAGAGAACAATTATTAATATGGAGGATCAAAATAACCCCATTTCGTACAGTGATTGACTTTTGTATGGATGAAACCCATAGACCATTGTCTTGTATAAGATAAGATACGATGAATGGTATTAATGTATTTTAAGAATAATTTAGATTACTAAGTTTTGTATAGATGAAGCCCTCTTACCACTATTTTGAACAAAATAATGTCCAAAAAACTACTAATTTTATTTAGAAATGAATTGTGAGTCAATTAATTAATTTTGAGATACGGCTTACAATTTAGGACATGTCCCAAAATTATAACTAATAATAATAACAATCAATAATAATAATAATAATAATAATAATAATAATAATAATAATAATAATAATAATAATAATAATAATAATAATAATAATAATAATAATAATAATAATAATAATAATAATAATAATAATAATAATAATAATAATAATAATAAAGAATATTAGTAATAACATTGCAAACAATTCTTTTTAAAAAAAACATATGTTACTCAAACGTGCAGAGATGAAATAACAATGATTATTAGGACGCTATCTTAGGACAATGAAAAGTTAAATGTTTATTAAGTATTAAAAATTCTTAAAACTTATCAAATATGAATTAAGCGTATCGATATGTTTATGAAGCATTTAGCATCCATGGTACATTTACAATTGTTGAGAACAATTCAATGTGTTGATACCCCTGCCAACATGGTCACTACTCCTGGCACAAAACACTCTTATTCGAATGTGGCCCAGGTTCTAATCCTCTTACAATCCAACAAATTATGATTTTTTTTTTAACTATAACTCTAAAGTTACCAATGACTACTTGGTAAAAACCAATGTGCTTTTTTAACAATTTTATCATCAATTTTTACCTTAATCATCATATGAATACAAATTAAATTAATTTTAAATTAATCATCAAGAGCGTATTTTAGGAACTTAATTGATTTTTATGGATAAATACTATTTTTGTAATTGCAATTTAGAAAGTAATTGTTAAGCAAACATATTAATATTATTATTAATTTATTGATATTATTGTCATTATTATTATTATAAAATATTCTTAATATTGTTGATTTCTAACAATTTTTTATTAATAATAATTCAAAATCACGTGAAAAAAGACAAAAAAAAATACAATGAAAGGCATTTGTTGAAAAAAAAAACAAAAAAAACATCCAGAAAAGACGTTTGGGCCATGGTATAAACATCTGCTAAAGACGTTTGAACCATGGTCCAGACGTCTTTAGCATACGTTTGTACCATGGCACAAACGTGTCATAAAAGCGTTTGTGCCATGGCCCAAACGTCTTTTCTAGACGTTCATGCCATTTAAATTACGTCTAGTCCAGAAAGAGAGAATCTCTAAAAAAAATTAAAATTAAAATATTTTTATTTTTCAAAAATTTTATTTTTGGGTTTTTTAGAATTTTCATAAATTAATTTAAGGTATTACAATGTTTAGTAGCTTTTCAAATATTGTCCTATTAATACAATTATGTTTATTTCCGAAAAATTAGTTCTCTATTACCATGTTTAGTTGTGATAAGTGCATATTCTAACATCATTTAGTTGCATATTAGGGTGCATTTTCATGTAGTATTAGAGCATTCACTTGCATTTATGCATATTTAGGTCCATTTTCGTAAGCTACGATGCTTTCACGGGTTGTTTGGTCTTTTGATGTAATCTCAGGTACTTTGGACTCCTATTTGAGGACATGATGATTTAGGCGCGTAGATGACCTTCAAAACGATATATCATGTGTCCAAAACGGATTGAAAGTGAAGAAGATACACATGACTTTGTGTACTTGTGCGAAATATGACACCTCTTCACCATTTCACTCGTAACTTTTGACTCAAGAATGATAATGAGGTAATTCCAACTAGGTTGGAAACTAAACTTCAAGATCTTTCCAACGATATATTGCATGTGTGAAACAAAGTTCTGGATCAAAAGTTATAGCTGTTCAAAGTTGAGCTGAAGCCACTGTCTCGACCGCACGCCCGTTTGGATATCTGCTCGACCGTGCAACCTGCAATCAAAAGTCACTGAAGCTTCTGCCTCGCTTGCACGACCGAGCGAGATTTCGCTCGACCGTGCATGACCCTGCACGCCCGTGCAATATGTTGCTTGCCCGTGCAACCTGCTGTAATGTCGTATCTCCCGCGTGACCTAACTTATGTCGGTTTATGTTAATCTTAGCATATAAATAGGACTTTAACCCTTATTTTCGAGGGGAGTTTTGGGAGTTTGTAATTATATCATCATTATTAGTTTATACTTAGGGTTTTTAGAGAGAGAGAATTTAGAGAGAGAAACTTGTAGATCTCCATTGTTCTTCAAGACTCCACCTTCCTTCCATTAATTCAAGTATCTCTTTTCTTCTTCTTTTCTCCTTGTTTTATATTATGATGTTTTATTATTCTTCTCTATTTTCTTTATTTATTTCAATTATACTTACATAGTTTTGTAATCTATGGTTAAGTTGAACCCTAGTGTGAATTAATTCATGATTATTTCTTTAAATTCCCAAACTAATTGTTGAATTGTTCTTGCTTAATTGATTGTGCATATTCCAATACTAGATTAGGGATAACTAGTATTGTTATGATTCCTTTGTCTTGATCACAACGGGAGTTGGGTTTTGACGGATTTGAATATTTCAATTAAGGACATGAAGTTCTCCACGGGAGTAGGTAGAATGGATTGTTAGGAAGTTAGAGTGCCGCGTTTAATGTCTTTAATTTGCATGATTCCACGGGAGTAGGCTTGAGTGCATATTAGAGAAGCCATAGATACTCGGGAGAGGTTTATGGTATTTTATAGGGTGTACTTTTCCTTGTGAGCATTTAATTGACTAGTTTGGGGTAGAAATTATTGTTGTATTAATTCATGCTAGTGGGGATACTTAACTATAGAGTCTTTTATTTATAGATTGATTAGTATAGTTTATTCCACCATTATTCTTGATATTAAATCTCCTTTAGTCTTACCATTACTTAACGGCTAATCATAGAACAACTTTCTCTCTGTGGGATCGACTTTGACTTACCCTACTACATAGTTAGGAGGATTAGTTAGGTTATTTATTTTTGTTAGGTGCGCGACACGCCTATCAAATTTTGGCGCCGTTGCCGGGGAGATAGTTTGTTTTATTTAGTTTTTATTTTTTGGTGAGACTAGACTGTATATATATTTTTTTCCTTTCTTTTGTGAATAGTTTTTTTTTCTTTTCTTTTTTTCGTATCATGGAGTCATATTATTATTTTGATGGGGATAATTCTTCTGATAGGCACTATAGTCATAATTCTTGTGGTTCTCATGTTTATAGTTTTGATGCATCATATCAAAATTCTCCCAATTTTTGCATGAGTTCTCATGAATTACCATACATGTTCCATGAACCCAATATTTTTGCTAGTAATTCTAGAGCAATTTTTTCTTTTCCTCAATATGAGAATGAATTGTTTTAGAAATACTATTATAGACTTGGCGATTTTGTTGGTCCTAACCATGGAATTGAAATTTGGGATATGTGCCTAGTGATTTATGAGGGTTTAAATGAAGAAACTAGGGAGGTGTTGGAGTCTATGTCTAATGGTCAATTTCTATCTCAATCACCTGATTATTGTTGGGATCAAATTGAGTGGTTGGCTCAGAATAATTATGAGTGGGATATGTCTTTATCTTCTAGACCATCCTTTTCATCCGAGATGCATATTACAACACCTCCTTATTGCTCAAATTGTCAATCTACTTCACATGATTTTTCTTCGTGTGATGTGACGTTAGTGAATGATTTTAACCCCTCACCCCAATATGAATTTGATTATTACACTCAAAATTCTCATCCCCAACCGTATATTTATGATGTTGATGATGCCGGTTGTATAGAGAATGAAAGTTATGAGGATGATGATCAAATTATAGGAGAGAGCAATGTGATGGATATTTTAAAGGAGGAAGAGCCTTTTGTTGAAATTTCCTCTTTGGAGGAAAGTCAAGTCGAGAGTGAAGTGATTTATGAGTCTTTATCGGTACCACCTATAGTTTTTGAGTCTCATGTTCCTTTTTCTAAAAAACTTGATCTTATTCCTTCTTCCCCTATATTATATCCTCCATCGTTCCTTCTTCCTCCCTTCTTGAATGACTTTTATGATAATGTAAATAATGTAAATTTAGTTTCTTTTCCTTCTTTTGAGTCATGTAAAAAGACTAACAATTTTTCTTTTTCTTCTTCTTGTAAATATAATTTTTCCTTTGATTTTTCTTTTTGTAGTTTTAGTAATTTTTTAGTACTAATTTTTTTCATTTTTCCTTTCCACTCTTATCTAATATGCTCTGAGATGTTTACAGGAACATATGATAAGCTTCTTAGAGCATTGAACTATTATGAGTGATCTACTAGTCTTAAACGGTCATGCAAGACCTTAAATCAGCGCTTATCGGGAGGCAACCCGACTTTGTTCATTTTTTTTATTTTTTTTGGTTTGACTAACTTTGCTAATGTGTGACGAAGTCTGTTGCTAGGTACAAGCATAGCCAATTTTTTTTTGGCTAAGTTCACTGCCTCATTACAACTATCGATTGTGGTGGAGGTGTCGATGCTTTTTGACACTCCCTTTGATTACCCACCCCTTTTGTAAGTTGTACCTCTCTCTCATTTAATTCCTCTTTGTTCACATTGAGGACAATGTGTCATTTAGCTTGGGGGAGGATGTTTGTCATCATTACTTAGCGCATGTTAGTTGCATCTAGAGTAGTTTTTTTTTTCATTGCTTTCGTAGGATGTTGCACGGTTTGTACCGCTCACTAGGAGTGGGAGTTTACGTGTAACCAAAAACATTGTATTGCTTTCATAGTTGCATTGGCATATTTCATCTCATATTAGATTTCATGTCATTTTAGTTGCATCTATGGGACTATTGCTAGCACTTATTGAGAACCTTGCTGATATTTTACTACAATTCCTAAGCATAATTCATCTTGTTCATGATTCTTCATAGCACGATTGTTTCGCAATTGATTGTTTGTGGTAAGATTGATTGATCTCTCTCTGGCTCGATTTAACTTTATTGTGCAGACACCTTAAACTAAGTGAGCTTCTGTGCCTATAAACTGACGTATCTGTGTCAGTTATGTTCTTTCATGTGTGATTAGTTCCTTAGTTGTCGCATTGATCTTGATTTTGACTTACTACTCCTTGATATTTACTAGTGCATACATTTTGATATGATTGAGGCATTCTATTTCATGATCTCAGCTCCAGAGTTATTCTTGTTTTCATATTATCCTTCCTCTAACCCCGCTGAGCCTTTCTGACTATGTTTGATTGCTACCTACATTACAAGCCATTGACCTGATTCGATATTTGTCCTAAGCCTAGCTTGGGGGAGCGAGTATTAGTTTTGGTTTGGTTTGTATTGAATTGAAGTGCTCTTTTTGTAGTTTAGAAGGATGGAAAAGTATGTTTAGTGAGCTTTGAAATTGAATTGAAAGTTCGAAAATAAAAAAGAAAAAAAAGGTGAAAAATGAAATGAAAAAGAAGTAGAAAAAAAAGTTGTGAATAAAGTGAAATAAAAAGGGTTATAATTGAATTTCTTGAGTGAAAAGTGTTGTTGATTATATTTGGAGATTGTTGGTTGTTGCACGGAGTTGTTGTGACCTTTCTTGGTCATGTTTTCAGTTATATAATGCTCCCCCTTCTTGGTTTTTCCACCACAATTCCCAAATTATTTTCTATACCTTTAACCTCAACCCCATTACAACCCTTAAAAGTCCTCTTGATCATTGTGTATTGTATTGTTGAGTATTAAGTGAGTCAAAAAGTCAAAGTTAAAGAGTTTATGTTTCATCTGAGTCGACTTGTTTTAGGTTGAGTGTTATCATTTATCCTTTAAACACATGAGAGATTTGAGCGCGCATGACTATAGTGAGGTCTGTCAGGTTTGGTTAAATCCAAATTGGGAGAGATGGTATGTGGTATGATTGGAGAGTCGATTGCGATACATGGCATGCTATGCGGCTTTGTTCGAGCTTGTATTGATGCTTGGTTTGTGTAGTGATTTTATCTCTTGTGTTTTCAGTTGAGTGTTTAGCCCTGTTGTAGTCCTATATTGTAGGTCGTCTTTCTTTTCTAATGTTTATGTCTTATTGCTTGGGGACAAGCAATGGTTTAGCTTGGGAGAGTTTGATAAGTGCATATTCTAACATCATTTAGTTGCATATTAGGGTGCATTTTCATGTAGTATTAGAGCATTTACTTGCATTTATGCATATTTAGGTCCATTTTCGTAAGCTACGATGCTTTCACGGGTTGTTTGGTCTTTTGATGTAATCTCAGGTACTTTGAACTCCTATTTGAGGACATGATGATTTAGGCGCGTAGATGACCTTCAAAACGATATATCATGTGCCCAAAACGGATTGAAAGTGAAGAAGATACACATGACTTTGTGTACTTGTGCGAAATATGACACCTCTTCACCATTTCACTCGTAACTTTTGATTCAAGAATTATAATGAGGTAATTCCAACTGGGTTGGAAACTAAACTTCAAGATCTTTCCAATGATATATTGCATGTGTAAAACAAAGCTCTGGATCAAAAGTTATAGCTGTTCAAAGTTGAGCTGAAGCCACTGTCTCGACCGCACGCCCGTGCGGATATCTGCTCGGCCGTGCAACCTGCAATCAAAAGTCACTGAAGCTTCTGCCTCGCTTGCACGACCGAGCGAGATTTCGCTCAACCGTGCATGACCCTGCACGCCCGTGCAATATGTTGCTTGCCCGTGCAACCTGCTGTAATGTCGTATCTCCCGCGTGACCTAACTTATGTCGGTTTATGTTAATCTTAGCATATAAATAGGACTTTAACCCTTATTTTCGAGGGGAGTTTTGGGAGTTTGTAATTATATCATCATTATTAGTTTATACTTAGGGTTTTTAGAGAGAGAAGTTAGAGAGAGAAACTTGTAGATCTCCACCTTCCTTCCATTAATTCAAGTATCTCTTTTCTTCTTCTTTTCTCCTTGTTTTATATTATGATGTTTTATTATTCTTCTCTATTTTCTTTATTTATTTCAATTATACTTACATAGTTTTGTAATCTATGGTTAAGTTGAACCCTAGTGTGAATTAATTCATGATTATTTCTTTAAATTCCCAAACTAATTGTTGAATTGTTCTTGCTTAATTGATTGTGCATATTCCAATACTAGATTAGGGATAACTAGTATTGTTATGATTCCTTTGTCTTGATCACAACGGAAGTTGGGTTTTGACGGATTTGAATATTTCAATTAAGGACATGAAGTTCTCCACGGGAGTAGGTAGAATGGATTGTTAGGAAGTTAGAGTGCCGTGTTTAATGTCTTTAATTTGCATGATTCCACGGGAGTAGGCTTGAGTGCATATTAGAGAAGCCATAGATACTCGGGAGAGGTTTATGGTATTTTATAGGGTGTACTTTTCCTTGTGAGCATTTAATTGACTAGTTTGGGGTAGAAATTATTGTTGTATTAATTCATGCTAGTGGGGATACTTAACTATAGAGTCTTTTATTTATAGATTGATTAGTATAGTTTATTCCACCATTATTCTTGATATTAAATCTCCTTTAGGCTTACCATTACTTAACGGCTAATCATAGAACAACTTTCTCTCTGTGGGATCGACTCTGACTTACCCTACTACATAGTTAGGAGGATTAGTTAGGTTATTTATTTTTGTTAGGTGCGCGACACGCCTATCAAGTAGATTTTCAAATATTGTCCTAACTATACAATTGTGTTTTGGGGAATTAGTTTAATTATGAATTAAAATTTATGACAAATATTAATTAAAATGATATAACTCCGCCTGTGAGTGTCTGTGTGACATTCACTGCCGGTCTCAAGCCCGGATAAAGGAGGAGAGTTGCGGTAGGTTTGGGGCGGCCAGCATAAAACATAGTCCCATATCATGACATGAATCGACAAATGAAAAACGTGGGGGCGTCCCCTACTCAGCGACGCGCTGCACTTCATAGACCCGGGTGTAGTGATAAGTATGCAAGGGTTGCTAGGTCGTCGCCCGGAAGCGGCGCGCCATCCCGGCGCCCGGGGGTGGTGTCAAATATGCAAGGGTTCCCGCATCAGGGACGGGTGCGGGTAAAGAAGTTAGTCCAGGGTAGTGGTAGTGGTAGGGGTAGTAGGTTGCGCTTTGGAACATGGAACATTGGCTCTTTGACGGGAAGATCGGCGGAGGTGGTGGAGGTTATGAGGAGGCGAAAGATTCACATAATGTGCCTTCAAGAGACTAAGTGGGTTGGTGGAAAAGCAAGAGAACTAGCCCCGTGGGGTTATAAGCTTTGGTACTCCGGAAAGGATAAGTGTAGGAATGGAGTAGGCATCATTATTGATAAGGAATATATTGATGATGTGGTGGAAGTTTCGAGGAAGAGTGACCGCATTATGAGTATCGAGGCTAGTATTAGGGAGTAATGCGGTGACTATCATAAGCGCATATGCGCCGCAAGTAGGATTGGAAGCATTTATTAAACAACAATTTTGGGAGGATTTGGAGGAGGTTGTGCAACGAGTGCCTATTAATGAAAAATTGATCATTGGTGGGGATCTTAACGGACATGTGGGCACTAGTCGAGTTGGCTTTGAGAGCATTCATGGAGGTTTTGGGTATGGGGAGAGAAATGAAGCTGGAAGTGATATCTTGGATTTCGCATTAGCCTATGGTCTTAGTATTATGAACACTTGGTTTGAGAAAAGAGAATCTCACCTTGTGACGTATAGGAGTGGAAGTAACGCGAGTCAGATTGACCTCTTTTTAGTAAGGAATGGTTGGCGGAAGAGTTATACAAACTGCAAGGTGATACCGGGTGAGAGCGCGACCACCCAACATAGACTAGTCGTGCTTGATTTCCGGGGTAGGGAGTCTTTAAGAAAGCGAAAACCCAATGTGGAGCCGCGAATCAAGTGGTGGAAGCTCCAAGGGGAGCACAAAGAGAACTTCTTAGCTAAGATGGCTAATAAAGATATTTGGGCTTGTAACACGGAAATGGATGTAGATTCGATTTGGACAAAGATAGAACTTGGTATAAAGGAAGTGGCGAAAGAGGCCCTTGGAGAATCTAAAGGAACTGTACCATCAAGTAAGGACACATCTTGGTGGAACGAGGAGGTGAGACAAGCGATAAAAAACAAACGAGAAAGTTATAAACTTTTGGGAAAAGATAGCAGCGATGTGAACTATGAGAAGTACAAAGAGGCGAGAAAAGAAGCCAAGAAGGCAGTACGGGAAGCTAAAGCACAGGTAAACAAAGAGCTTTATGCAAGATTGGATACGCCAGAAGGTGAAAAAGACATTTATAGAATTGCGCGTATGAGGGACAAGAAGACAAGAGACATAAGAAAGGTAAAATGTGTCAAGGGTGTGGACCAAAGAGTGCTTGTGGAGGATGAAGAGATAAAGGATAGGTGGAGGTCGTACTTTGATACCTTGTTCAACGGTGATAAAGCACAAGACATCGGGGATGTACACATTCCGCCAAGTATGTTAAATCGAGAGTTTATGAGGAGGATTCAAAAGGGAGAAGTCGTTGCAGCATTAAAAAAGATGGGATTGAAGAAAGCTACGGGGCCAGATGGCATACCTATCGAAGTTTGGAGGTGTTTAGGGGGGAGAGGAATCGAATGGCTGACAACATTCTTCAACATGATTTGGAGACACAACAAAATGCCATTAGAATGGAGGAAGAGTACTTTGATTCCTTTGTATAAGAACAAAGGCGATGTACAAGATTGTACCAACTACCGAGGAATCAAACTAATGAGTCATACGATGAAACTCGGGAAAGGGTGATTGAGCAAAGACTTAGGAAACATGTGAAGATATCGGAGAACCAATTTGGATTTATGCCCGGAAGATCGACTATAGAGGCCATCCACCTCTTAAGACAAACAATGGAACATTACCGTGATAGGAAGAAGGATCTACATATGGTTTTCATTGATTTGGAGAAGGCATATGATAGAGTACCAAGAGAAATACTTTGGTGGGCGTTGGCAAGGAAAGGTGTTCCACAAAAATATATAGATATCATCAAGGATATGTATGAGGGGGCAACTACGAGTGTGCGGACTACGGTGGGGAGGACGTAAGAGTTTCCTATTACGATCGGAGTGCATCAAGGTTCGCACTTAGTCCCTTTCTCTTTGCCCTAGTCATGGACGAACTAACGAGGTCAATTCAAGATGATATACCATGGTGTATGATGTTTGCGGATGATATTGTGTTGATTGATGAAACAAAGGAAGGTATTGAGAGAAAGTTGGAATTGTGGAGACATACATTAGAAGCCCAGGGGTTTTAGATTGAGCAGAAGTAAGACGGAGTATATGGAGTGCAAGTTCAGTGGGGTTACAAGCAGCGAGGCGAGGGCGGTCACTTTGGATAGCAAAGTGGTTCAAGGATCGAACGTCTTCCGTTACCTAGGATCCATTCTCCAAAAGGATGGAGAACTGGATGGAGACGTGGCTCATAGAATTAACGCGGGTTGGTTAAAGTGGAAAAGCGCCACTGGATTCCTTTGTGATTAGGCATTCCCCAAAGCTTGAAGGGAAAGTTCTACCGTACGGCAATTAGGCTGCTTTGTTATATGGCACCGAATGTTGGGCGGTGAAACAATGCCACGTCCATAAGATGAACGTGGCGGAGATGCGTATGTTGCGGTGGATGTGTGGCCACACAAGGAAAGACCGATTAAGAAATGAAGTGATCCGGGAAAAAGTTGGAGTTGCATCCATTGAAGAAAAGATGAGGGAGAATCGGTTAAGATGGTTTGGTCATGTGAAAAGGAGATCAGGTGATGCACCGGTGAGAAGAATTGAAGAGTGGAGGAGTAACCAAGTTGTAAGGGGTAGGGGAAGACCTAAGATGACTTGGATGAAGGTAATTGAAAGTGATATGAGGTTACTTGGGATTGAGGAGAGCATGACGTTGGATAGAAGTGAGTGGAGGGGCAGTATCCATGTGGAGGAAGGGGTGTGATTTCTGCATTTATTTGTTTTTCTCAATTGTGTTGGTATTAAAACCTTTTGTTGAAAACCTCTTTTAAAACTTGTTGGTGTAAACCTTGCTTTAAAAAAAAAAAAAAACCTTTTTATCACTCTTGGCGATGCCATCTCCTTTGGTGACGGTTTCAGTTGACGATTCATGTTAGCCGACCCCAAATCACTTTGGGAATAAGGCTTAGTTGTTGTTGTATTAATTAAAATGATATCGTATTATTCATAGAAAACTGTCATGTTTGGTATAAAAATATCATTATTAACGATATTTGATTAATAATAATTCAAGATAACATTAAAAAGGCAAAACAAATATAATCAAAGGCAATTATAGTTAAAAGAAAATTATTTGCTGGCTTGTAAGAGGATTTGAACCAAGCCAAATTTGAATATGAGTGTTTTGTAGCAGGAGTAGTGACCATGTTGGCAGGGGTATCATCACATTCAATTGTTCTCAATAATTGTAAATGTACTAGGTATGCTAAATGCTTCATAAACATATCGATACGATTAATTAATATTTGATAAGTTTTTAAAATTTTTGATACCAAATAAACATTTAACTTCTCATATGCGAATAAAACTTATTTGCAGTGTTATGACTAATATTCTTTTTATTATTGTTATTATTATTAGTTGTTATACTTTTGGGACATGTCCTAAATATGTTTGGATGAAGTTCTCAAAGAGGTTAGGACATGTCCTAAATTATAGGTCATGTCCTAAAATTGACTAATTAAAGCACAATTCATTTCTAAATAAAATTAGTAGTATTTTTGGATATTATTTTATTCAAAATAGTAGTAATAGGGCTTCATCCATACAAAACTTAATAATCTAAATTATTCTTAAAATACACTAATACTATTTCTCGTATCTTATCTTATACAAATAATGGTTTAACAGTTTAATCCCTACAAAAGTGGATCAAAGTACTAAAAGGGGTTATTTTGAATATCCGTCTTAATAGTTATTATCTAAATTGACCAATAATAATACAAATCATTCTTAAAATACATTTATATCATTCGGCATATCTTATCTTATACAACATAATGATCTATAGGTTTCATCCATACAAAAATCAATCATTTATCGTACTAAAGGGGGTTAATTTGATCATCCATCTTAATAGTTCTTCTCTAAATTAGCCAATAACGATATAAATAATATATAACACATTAATACCAATCTTCGTAACTCATCTTATAGTAGATTATAATGGTCTAATGGTTTCATCCATATAAAAGCATCACGATAGACATATCTGGCTATATTTGTATCATGATTTTTTTATTATAACTGCAATTAGAAATTAATTATTAAGCAAACATGTTAATATTATTTTTAATTTAATGATATTATTGTCATTATTATCAATTAATATTCTTAATATTTTTGATTTCTAACAATATGTGATTAATAATAATTCAAATCACGTGAAAAAAAGACAAGAAATACATTCACAGGCGATTTTTGAAAAATAAAGCACCAAACATCTAGAAAAGACGTTTGGGCCATGGTACAAACATCTGCTAAAGACGTTTGAACCATAGTACAAACGTCTTCTTCAGACGTTTGTACCATGGTCCAAACGTCTTTAGCAGACGTCTGTACCAAGGCACAAACGTCTGGAGAAGGTGTTTCAGACATGGCCCAAACGTTCCCTAAAAGCGTTTGTGACATGGTCCAAACGTTTTTTCTGGATGTTTGTGCCACTGAACTTACATGACATGATATATTACTCACCACACTTAATGATTGAAATTCTAGGGAGTGAAATTTACTAACGAAACAATTTTGGCTAATTCATAGGAAATAATAAAAATGGATAAAATTTCCTATGAATTATAAATTCCTATGTGTTTTGTCCACTTGTCCAACAAGTAAGCTGTAGATGGTGCTTTCTTGTCGAGCAAGTAAACTAGTATCCCTTAGATGTTCTTCTTTGGAGACTTGTGCAACAATGTCTGAATCAACCAAGTCCAAGCCTGAGCTTCGTTCCCGAACCTGCAAAAAGGGACCCACCTTGGAGGTTTGGGTGGTGGTTCCCCCTCCGATGCTTAAGTCAGATATCAGGAGTTGTAAGAGAAAGTAGAGATAGAGAGAGAAAGTGAGAGAGTAGTTTTACAGAGTAACTTTGCACTGTTTGCATTGAATGATCTTTCTCCTGATTTCAGGGGTATTTATAGTGATAGCAAGATGACAGCTAACCTTAAAATCTGACCTAGAATAGTGGCTTCTGATTGGCTGAAGAATCAGATCATGACACGTGGCAGGCCATGATTTGGGAGAGTTTACCAACCACTCTCATCAGCCACCTCACAGGGCTGGCCTCTGACTTCCTTTTGGGCCAGAAAAGCAGCCTTTTAAACAACTGAGCCTAGCCCAAAGGGTAGATCTTTTTTCTTCCATTTATCAGAGGACACGTGTACGGCTCAAATGAGCTCAAGTGTCATCAGAGGAACCGTAGATTTCAGGCTACAATATTTGCCCCTAAAAGGGTTTTAACTGTTGGCCCATCTGACGCTTAAGGCCCTTTTACCCAAGGTAGCCTCATTAGGCCCATCTGACAGTTAAGACTTTTTAACCCAAGGTAGTTTTATTTGAAATAATGAAAGGACCCGCCTTTTTCTGGGTTTTACCGGTCATAACCGACCGTTGGACCCTTTCTTCGGTCATTCTTGACCGGCTCCACAGGTTTCTTACTCCTCTATAAATAAACTTGGTGTGAAAACATTTGATCATTTCACACCTTGAACGAATTTTTCTAGAGAGAGAAGCTCTGCAAATTTTCTAGAGAGAGAGGGAGATCGTCCAACTTCAGCATTCTTCACCGAATCGTCCAGACGTTCTTAGCAGGTATCGTTTCATTGTTCTTTTCTTTCTTCTTTATTCTTTATTCTTTCTTAGAAAAACAATAAAATGGAATCTTCTTCGTCAAACAATCCTAGCCGACCAAGAGCTTGTCTTGACCCTAGAACCGATACTTCTTCTTCGGCACATTCTAGAGTTGGACCTCTTCTGGCCGAGTACATATTTTTTCATAGTTTTGGCCGAGAAAGTCAGACGACCCAGTCTTTACCTGTGCAGGGTAATCTGACGCGCGTCAAGCAAACGGCCCGTCAAAGACGAAGAGTAATAATCCCGTCAAACAGTTCAGATATGGAGGAATCTACTGGGCGAGTTCCAGATGAGACGAGGGAGGTCCGAAGTGCTGGGCCTTTAGACGGCCCCCTTTCCCCTAGCCGCAGCTTTGAGGAGTCCCAAATAAACCGGAAGCCGAGTCCTTCCGGACGGGACCGAGATGGAGGAAACCGGCGAAGACGATAATAGCGGGGATTCGGGGTCGTAGATGAGTCAGACGAAGCCTCCACTACTTCGTCTGAGATTAGAAAACGATTAGGTCCTCTCTCTGACCCCGCATTTATTTTAGCCAATCGCAAATGGCTAGAGAAAATAGGGCCGGACCCTAGCTATTTATCCAACTTCATGCCCATGCCGGGCTTTTCCTTCGTCATCCCTAATAAGGAGGCCACTATTTTGAGCACTCCCAAAAATCATTTTTACCGTCTACAAGGCGCTCCGGACGCGGGGTTGAGATTCCCCCTTCATAAATTAATAGAGCAAGTGCTTCGTTATTACAACATCGGCCACAACCAAGCGGCTCCCAACGCCGGCACAACGTCTTGACGTTCATAGCCGTCGCTAGTTGCGCGGCTCTCTCTCTCTTCAAGCCTTTACCCACATTCATTACGCGGCCAAAATTCCTGGTGCCGTGGATGGAACATGGCTCAAGCATTCGCAACCGTCCCGGCTTTCCTAACGACTTGTGGTAAACCGTCAAAGATGCATGAATGGAAGGCCGATTTTATATATCTAAGGGCGGCCAATGACTACGCCACGGAGAGCTATCGTTTCTATAAGCGAGCCGTCACAAATACTGGACGAAAGCAATCTTGGCTGGAGCTGGAGGATAAGTATGACGAGGAGGTAGTGGAGTACTTTAAAATAAAGAAGTACTCCAGGCCCGGCCAAAAATCCTTTAAAGGGCCAGCTAACTGGATACCCTTTAAGGAAATGTTTTATAATGACGACTTCTTGGTTGCGCCGACTGCGGTTAGCCGATGATAAAGGTATCCATTCACATCCCAAGTAAAACTCTTCGTCCATAACTCATTAGACTAACCAATCTTTCGTCTCTTTCTTTGCAGACTCGGCCGGAACACGTCTCAAGGCTTCTTGGACGGGAGACATAAGCATGTCGAATTCACGGACAATCTTTGGAAGGAATATGCCAAGAGTAGTGCCGAGAAAGAGGGCGCGCGGCCGGTAAGAAATTTTTTTTTTTTTTTTTTTTTTTTTGGACGAGGATCATTTCGGCTCGTCTGGAATTGGCATCCAAACTTTGGACGAGAATTACCCAAAGAAGGAAAACGTCCAAGTATGGACGTTCACCTTTTGGAATTTCCCGTCCGAGATTTTTATAGTCGCGAGACGAGTACCATTCGGACTCGTCTAAGGAATTGTAACTTCCTCTGGGCGAAGATAGCCCGAAGAAGGAGAGCGTCCATACTAGGACGGTCACCCTCTTGAGGCCATGCTCGTCTAAGGAATCTTGCAGTCTTTGGACGAGTACCATTTGGACTCGTCCAAGTAATAGTACATATCCCTGGACGAGGGTAGGCCGAGATAGGAGAGCGTCCATGCTAGGATGGCTACATTCTTGGGACCATACTCGTCTGGGAGGTTTTGTAGTCTTTGGACGAGTACCGTCTGGGCTCGTCCAAGTTATAGTACCTAACCTTGGACGAGGATAGCCCGAGAAAGGAGAGCGTCCATGTTAGGACGGCTACCTTCTTGGGGCCATATCCGTCTGAGAGGTTAGCCTGTCCAATTTTTGGACGTTTTCTTTCTTTGCCTCGCTTTCGTCTGAATTCAGATTTTTGTTTGGACGTCCCTAAGGAGGGGAGGTGTTCACTTTAAGACGCCTTCCTTCTTTGGGTGATTTTCGTCTGAAGGCTTGCACTTTGATTTAGATTTCGATCTGTGGACGTCTGTCATTTTAACTTGATTCTTTCTCGCAGAAAAATGCCCCAACCAACAAACTCCCTCCTGGGAAGTCATCTTCGTCCAAGAAGAGGCCTACAACGGCCACAGACCAACCTCAAGCCAAAAAGCCGAAGGGCTTTGTAAGAAAGAAAACAGAGAAGGCTACTCCGAGTGGGGGAGTGGAAAAGAAAACCATGCTTCCCCCTAAAGACAAAGCTCTGAAGGAGGGGCCTTCTACTGCCGCTCCTAGTGGGGGAGTGGGAGAAAATCCTGTCCTCACTGGTCAGTTGGACGCTTTGCTTTCTGACTCGGCCAATGTCAGACCAGACTCGGCCGAAGTTAGACCAGAGTCAGCCTTGGCTTTGGTGGTGCCGGGGCAGGAGACGGCTGTCGAGAACTATCCGGGCTTCAGCGGCTCGGTAGCGAAGCTGGTCTCCCAGATGCCCCTTGCTGTAAGGACGGCATCCATCTCGTCTGGTGAGTCGTTTTATTCCAATAGGGTTAGGACGGTGCGGGTCGGCGGACAGTCTATGAGTCCGTCCAATAGACAAGCCATCATCTTTCCCATCCAGAGAACTGACTCTCCCCCTCTTTCAGATAAGGGCAAAGGCCCAGCTCTACCTTCAGCTGCTCCCACCTTAGACTCGGACGAGGAGTCTTCTCCTGCTTTTGCCAAAATGTCAAAGGCAGAAAAGGAACGGCTTAAGCAGGAACTCTTCAAGTGTTACCCTGAATCCTATATCAAAGGATTAAGGGGAGCATCGGCCGGGCACGTGGGCCACATGTCTCAACTGGCTGCTGAGGTATAACTTATTGCCGCTTTTGTTTAATACTTGTGTATATTTATTTCTTTTTGAAACTCGTCTAATAATTTGTTTTGCTTTCATTGCCCCAGCTTTTTGCTCGCAGCATGCTTACTGAAGATTGGGCCAGAAAGCTGAGGAAAGAGAATAAGAAGCTCGTCCATTTGGCTACAACGGCAGGCGACAAGGCCATCCATGACATTGAGATGGTTAATACCCTTCATCGTTAATCCCTGGATGCTTTGGAGAAGAGGTCAGCTAACTTGGAGTCCGAGAACAAGAACTATCATGTTACCATCCAAGACCTATACAAGGAGCTGTACCATTTGAAGATGGTTATTGATACTGTTTCTACTGAGCTGAAGGGTGAAAGAGATGTTGCTCTCCTTGCCGCTGCTGAGTTGAGAAGGGAGAACATTCTCCTAAGGGCGAAGACTGCCCGTCTGGAAAGGGAGGCAGCTCAAGCTTTTTGCGATGCCAAGGAAGGATTGGCTCAAGTTGTTGAAACATCTAAAAGCTGGGCCGTCAAGGCCTTTGAGATGCTGGCGGAAGCTGATGAGGTCCCCAGCTTCGTGCGTCGTCTGGAGTATCAGCAGAGCGTTCATCGTGCTATGGTTTGTGCCGAGGAACCTCCGGAGTTTTTGGAGTCAGACGACGAAGCTGCGGCTGAGGAGAACCCAGAAGACGACCAAGAAACTCGCTATGAAGACGAAGCCTAATTTTAGGTTTATTTTCATGTTTCTTGGCTTGTTTGCCGCTGTACCTTTAACTCTTCAGCTCTTAGGTTGTAATTCTTGATCAATCATATAGGAAGGAGAATTTTTGTCAACTGCCTGTCTTTTATCTTTCTGAATTCCAATTTGACTAAGTATTGAATGAGCTTCGTCGTGAATGTTGGACGATCATCACAGATGTTTAAGGAAATAACAACGTGCTTGCCTTTAGACGACAGAAAATGCATCCAAAAGAAGTGACTCATCCTGAACTTTTTGGACGGTCTACGATATTTAATTGAACTGCGCATGCCACTTCTGATCCTTGCTCTTGGACGATTACAAATTTCGCAAAAAGTGCCCAAGTGCTTATAGAAGATCGTCCTGGAACTTTAGATGGTCTTCTCCTTTTAAACGAGCCACACTTTAGCCGCTTTTCTTGAGTTGGTAACACTCGTCCTGTAGTATCAAAATATCTCAAAGGCATTTATGATTTGTCCTGGTTTTTTAGACGACCTTCTCTCTTTAGCTCGTCCTATAGGCCTGTCTCATCCCCCCCTTCTTGGGCTAAGCTCAACCATATATTATGGACGAGCCATAGTCTAAGAAGGAGAGCGGCCAACTTTGGCCAAGCCCTGCTGAAATTGCCAAGGACGAGCTTTAGAGACATGGTCTAACAATTGCCTAGCCGCCATCCTTGAGCGAGCAATACTCGTCCGAAAGTAGCGATCCCTTACTAGGGTCTTTACTACTTAGCTGCCCGTATATTTGAAAATAAGTATTCTTTACCAAGGGCTTATTTCTGGTCAGCTTTCTCTTAGAGACTTTGACGTTTCTCTTACTAGAGATTTTGTCAAATTGATTGCCAATGTATGTTATCAACCTTTAGATCGTTATACTTTTGGCCGGTCTCTTCGAGGGAGTGATGTTCGGCATAGAAATGAGTATTTTTGTTCCAAGTTATTGTCACTTTTACACTAATAACTGATTTAATGCCCCAAAGTGAACCAACTTGGTGAAAATAAACATGAAAATACTGACGGTAAGATAGTAGGATTGTATTATATGAATTTTGCTTGACAAAGTGCCAAGATACATGTATACAATTCTTTTTTTTTTTAGTCTGTGCCGTGGCACATTGGACTTACTACAACTTTCAGCTGGATTCCTGACGACGATTGAGTTAAACGTGGTACTTCTTCAAATTATCTGAATTCCAAGTACGCTGTATAGGTCGTCCATCTAGAGCATGGAGACGAAAAGTCCCACTGCGCAGCTCTTGGATAATCAGATAAGGTCCTTCCCAGTTTGGTGTTAGCTTCCCTAGCTCCTTAGCTCGTCCAACCGCCTCCATTTTTCTTAGGACAAGATCCCCCACCTTGAGTGGTCGTCTAACAACTCTTTTGTTAAACTCCCGAGCCATTCTCAACTTGTACAATTGCATTCTCAGTAAGGCATTGCCCCTGACTTCTGGTACTTAGTCCAAAGCCGTGCGTAATGCAGCCCAGTTGGCATCTTCAGTGTACAACATGACTCGCAGGGTGGGTTCATCAATCTCAATGGGCAAGACGGCTTCAGTGCCATAGACTAACATGAAAGGCGTCTCGCCTGTTGAATTCTTAGCGGTTGTTCTAATGGACCATAACACTAATTGCAGCTCTTCAACCCATTGTCCCTTGGCGTTTTCCAGCTTCCTCTTGATTCCATTTGATAGAATCTTGTTGAAGGACTCGACTTGCCCATTGGCTTGTGGGTGGGCGACTGCCGCAAAGTGAGCTTTGATTTCTCTTTCTGACAACCAATCTTTCAGCTTAGGCATTTCGAACTGTGGACCATTATCGAAGACGATGGACTGAGGCATGCCAAAACGAGTTATAATGTTTTTCCAGATGAAGCCCTTGACGTCGTTGGTGGTTATTCCTCGCATGGCTTCAGCTTCTATCCATTTAGTAAAATAGTCCACTGCAACTATCACAAACTTCTTTTGCCCAGCTGCCACCGGAAAAGGTCCTAATATGTCCATGCCCCATTTGGCAAAAGGCAGGGGGAACAAAATAGGAGTTAGATAGTTGGACGGCTTCTGATGCAGGTTCCCATGCTTCTGACAACTATCACACTTCTTTGCATAGACGAGGGCATCCTCCTTTAAGGTCGGCCAGTAGTACCCCGTCCTTAAAGCCTTTTCTCCTAAAGCTCTTCCCCCAATGTGCGATGCACAAGCTCCCTCATGGAGTTCTTTCAAAACCTCTAGGCCATCTTCTCTGGTGATGCACTTGAGGAGAGGACGGTTGAATGATTTCTTGTAAAGGGTCTCATCCCATAGTTTAAACCACTTGTCTCTAGCCTTCACATACTTGGCCTCTACAGGGTCAGAAGGTAATCGCCCCGTCTTCTTGTATTCTATGATCGGCTCCATCCAGACTGCTCCTCGGCTAAGAAACATAATCTGCTCTTGATCAATGCTCTTTTTGGATTTGACTTCCCAAAAAACTGTTCTTGGCACATCTCCTTCAGCCGAGCTGGCCAATTTAGAGAGAGCATCTGCTTGATGATTTTCCGACCTTGGCACTTGGTCGAGAACAAATCGCTTTAATGACTCAATCTCATCCTTGATCAGTCGCATGTATTTGCTCATTGATGCTTCTTTGCATTCAAAATCTCCATTGACCTGACTGACGACTAAGAGAGAGTCCGATTTGGCCTCAATCTCTACAGCTCCAGCCGCCTTGCACATTTTGATTCCAGCTAAGAGTGCTTCATATTCAGCTTCGTTATTGGACGCTTTGAATTGGAATCTTAATGCATATTCAAACTTGTCCCCTTCGGGAGACTGACAAATGATTCCTGCCCCACATCCATTGACTGTGGACGACCCATCGACCATGAGCGTCCAATGCTTCCTTCCTTCAGCTGGATCTGATATTGGCTCTATATTGGGCCGAGTAAGCTCAACTATAAAATCTGCCAAGGCTTGCCCCTTAATGGCTTTCCTTGGTTCAAATGATATATCAAACATGTTGAGCTCAACTGCCCATTTTAGCATTCGCCCGGCGGCTTCCATCTTCTGCAGAACTTGCTTCAAAGGTTGATCAGTATAGACGAGTATGCTGTGCGCCAAGAAATAGGGCCTTAACTTTCTGCTGGCCATGACGAGGGCCAATCCAAACTTCTCAACGGGAGTGTAACTATTTTCCGGGTCTTTGAGTACGTGACTCACGAAGTATATTGGGACTTGGACGGATTCTCTTTCAGCCAGCAGAACAGCACTCACAGCTTGAGTGGACACGGCCAAATATACAAACAGCTTCTCCCCCTCGGCCGGGCTGACCAACCTAGGCAGCTGCCGAAGGTGGTCCTTGACCTGCTGTAGTGCTTGCTCCGCCTCATTTGTCCACTCAAACTTAGCTTTTTTCTTAATAGTGGCGAAGAAGTGATGGCACTTGTCGCCTGACTTAGACAAGAAACGTCCAAGGGCGTGACAACCCGTCGGTCTACGAACTTCCTTTACCTTTGACGGAGACTTCATGTCTAAAATAGCTTGTATCTTCTCGGGATTTGCTTCAATTCCCCTCTGGTCTACCAAGAAGCCTAGGAACTTCCCTGACAAAACCCCAAAAACACATTTTGGGATTCAACTTTAACTTGTATTTCCTGAGAGTCTCAAAGGTTTCTCTCAAATCACCCACATGACTTTCTTCTTGACGGCTCTTGACTATCATATCATCAATATACGCTTCCATGTTCCTTCCCAGTTTGTGGCCGAAAAAAAAGCATTGATCAATCTTTGGAATGTGGCCGGAGCATTGCGCAGACCAAATGGCATTCTCAACCAGCCATATAGTCCTTTTTCAGTAATGAAGGACGTTTTGTCCTGATCCTCTGGCCACATGGGAATTTGATGGAAACCTGAATAGGCGTCCATGAAGCTTAGTAAAGCGTGGCCGGCTGTGGAGTCCACCAAACGATCCAACTTCGGCAGCGGGAAACTGTCCTTGGGACAAGCCTTGTTGAGATCGGTATAGTCTACACACATCCTCCAGGTGCCATTGGGCTTGGGCACCATGACCACATTTGCTATCCATTCTGGATAATAAGTTGTTTTGATGAATTTTGACTCCAACAACTTCTGAACTTCCCGGTCGACCGCTTGATTCCTAGCTAGGCCCCAAATGCATTTTCTTCTGACGGACTGGCTTTAATTTTGGATCAACATTTAGCCGATGGACGGCTACTTCTGGATCAATTCCAAGCATTTCTTCAACACAATAGGCAAACACGTCTTGAAATTCTTTCAGCAAGCTGATTAAGAGGTTTCTCAAGCCTAAAGAGAGTGAAGAACCAATTTTCAAGGTTCGTTCTGGACGAGCCTCATCCAGACAGACGTCTTCTGGGGCCTCGACTGGTTCTGGATGCTCTATTGCTAGTCCCATGATGGCCATCACTTCTTCAGGCAAGGGAGGCTCTTCCTTGATGATTTCATATTTTCTCTTCTTGCTGGGAAGATGCTCAGACGCCTTCCTTGAGGGAGCGAGAGGCGTCTGAGGGCTCTCAATGGCCGTCTTCAATGAGGCCAAGTGGTCCTTGACTATCCCGGACGTTTTCCTCTCGCTAACCACCTTCGTCTTATCTTTCTCTATTTCAGACGTTTTCCTTTCACCCAAGAACTCGCGTCGATCTTCATTGCATATCTTCCATGATGACGGCTTGAGGGTAGTCGAGATAACACTCCCTAGCCACTCTTTGGTCCCCATATAATGAGCCAATCTTGCCATCATCACACTCATACTTCATCAACATCAGGTGAGTAACTATTACGGCTTTGACGTGATTCAGAGTTGGTCGCCCAAGAATGACATTGTAGGCTGTCAAATCTCGGACTACCAAGAACTTGATAAACAGAGTTCTAGCGGCATCCTTTTCTCCCACTCGAACGGGCAAAGTAACAGTTCCCATTGGGTGGATGACTCCTCCCCCAAACCCTATGATGGGATGGTGAACGGGAACCAAGTTCTTCTCATTAAATTTTAATCTGGACAAGCAGTCAGCACTGATGATATCCGTCGAGCTTCCAGTGTCGATCAGAATTCTTCTTACTCTCAAGTTTGCTATTTTCATTTCTACAACCAAAGGATCATCATGGGGAGTCCTCAACCTGCCCCGATCTTGCTCACTAACTACCACCCTTGGGAAGGGCTCAGCCTTTGTCTGATCAGCTAACAAAACTTGGCCAAGATCTCTAAGGTAGTTTTTGTGTCCTCTATTGGTTGGTCCTCCAGCAGTAAACCCTCCAGAAATTACGAGAACAACATCCTCGTCTGTGCTCTCACTTTCCTTCTTCTTGGTCTGCCAATTGTCTTTCCTTTGAAACTTCCTTCCCCCTTGAGGCATATAGGAGTTCATCTTTCCCTTTCGAGCTAGCTCCTCCATAGCCTTCTTGAGGTGCTTACATTCATTAGTTTCGTGACCGCAATCCTTGTGGAAGTGGCAATACTTGCTCTTATCCCTATTTCTATAAGGGGTTTTCATCTCAGCAGGTGCCTTCAACTCATATTGATCCTTAATCTCCATGAGAATGGAGTATTGGTCCTTGTTAAATTCAATAGGATTGCATGAGGCTGGCTCAGCCTCTTTTCTCTTGCTCCTTCTGGACGAAGTGGTGGTGGAGGTTATAGCCCAAGTCTCGGCCTTCTTGGGGTTGCTCTTCTTTGGCTGAGCAACCTCTTCAGGCTTCTTAGACTCGGGATGCTTTGCCTCAGCACACACTTCGGTAGCGTGAATAAACGCTTCAGCTTCCCTTAAGGCTTCGGCAAGAGTGGAGATTTTCTTTTTAACAAGATCAAACTTAAAGCTCCCTGGTCTTAGACCCCTAATGAAGGCGTCAAAGGCCACTCCAGCATTAAGATCTTGGATCTGAAGGGCTTCTAGGTTGAATCTCTTAACGAAACTTCTAAGAGCCTCCTTAGGTCCCTGGACGACCTTGCCTAGGTGCATGCTTGTTTTTTGTTCTTGCTTGTTGGCAACAAAGTGACTAGTGAATAAGAAACTGAGTTCCGTGAAATTATTTACTGAATTGGGTGGAAGATTGTTAAACCACTTCTGAGCTACTCCTTTCAGAGTTGCTGGGAAGTTCTTACACCAGGTAGCATCATCTACTCCTTGGACGTACATCTGATGTTTGTATGCAGATAAGTGATCATCGGGATCTGTTGTTCCATCAAAAGGTTCTATAGTAGGGAGTTTAACCTTTGGGAAGGGGGGCGCCTCCATTATCCTGGCCGAGAATGGAGTGGGCCAGTTAATCTAGAGGGCTCCCATCTGTCCCTCAATGGGTATGTACTCCTTACGATATTCCTTTAACACCGGATCAGACGACGTGTTTGCAGGCAATGGACGCCTATAGACCATGGGCTGAGCCACTGTCTTCTCCTGTCGTGGATGAACAAGAGAGTGACTTAAACTTTGTCCCTCCCCTCTGGACGACAACCTCAAAGGAGGGTCTCTCAGGTATGATGTAGAACCTGTCGCTGATCGTTGTATTGCTGCAGCTCTCTTTGCTTCTAGATATTCTTTGGCATCTGTTTCCATTCGGTGCCCGCTTGGACGAACATGGTCCTGGGTCCTTACCACCGGGTTCCGATCCATCTTTCTTCACCGATCATTATCCTCCAGGTTGCTTTCCTCTTGCCGTTCTCCTAGAGGGTTCCGCATCGAACCTGGTCGACTAGGGCCTGGACGATCTTCTTGGGAACGTCCCCTAGGGGGAGGTGGATTGTTAGCAGCTGGCTCAGGGTTAAGCCGGAAAAACAACATATTGCTCTTGATCTGTTCCTGGACGACTGCAGCCATCTTTGCCTGGAAATCATTCAAGACGTTCTCTAGATGGGCGGCAGTCACCGGACGTTTAAGATTCTCTTGAATGACGGGTTCTTTGGCTTGGTCCAAGAACTTGGACGATGGACGGGGGTCTATCCCTTCCCCGAGGCGGTCTCGCGTTCTATCGTGTCTTCGACATTAACCCGAAGACTTCGGTTCCTGGCAAGGTTGGACGATTGACAATCAGTCATCGTTGCGTCTCCCCACAGACGGCGTCAAATGTTTTGTCCGCTTGTCTAACAAGTAAGCTGTAGATGGTGCTTTCTTGTCGAGCAAGTAAACTAGTATCCCTTAGATGTTCTTCTTTGGAGACTTGTGCAACAATGTCTGAATCAACCAAGTCCAAGCCTGAGCTTCGTTCCCGAACCTGCAAAAAGGGACCCACCTTGGAGGTTTGGGTGGTGGTTCCCCCTCCGATGCTTAAGTCAGATATCAGGAGTTGTAAGAGAAAGTAGAGATAGAGAGAGAAAGTGAGAGAGTAGTTTTACAGAGTAACTTTGCACTGTTTGCATTGAATGATCTTTCTCCTGATTTCAGGGGTATTTATAGTGATAGCAAGATGACAGCTAACCTTAAAATCTGACCTAGAATAGTGGCTTCTGATTGGCTGAAGAATCAGATCATGACACGTGGCAGGCCATGATTTGGGAGAGTTTACCAACCACTCTCATCAGCCACCTCACAGGGCTGGCCTCTGACTTCCTTTTGGGCCAGAAAAGCAGCCTTTTAAACAACTGAGCCTAGCCCAAAGGGTAGATCTTTTTTCTTCCATTTATCAGAGGACAAGTGTACGGCTCAGATGAGCCCAAGTGTCATCAGAGGAACCGTAGATTTCAGGCTACAACACTATGTGAGCCAAACATTTGGGGCCATATATGAGTATATAACTTAACACCCTCTCGTCACTTGAGTATAAATTATTAATTACTCCATCTGATTCAATTTACTTGCTACATTTGATAAATTGACACTGTTCACTTTGTAAGTTTGACCGTATTTATTTTTATATACACAGATAAAAACATAGTCATGTGGGATCTTGTTTGATTTGTCCCAATGAGTACTTTTCAAATATGTAGTTTTTGTAATTTTTTCTAGCATATAACTTAAGATATAGTAAACATTTAAGTTGTGTCTCGGCAAATGTGAAAAAACAAATGTAGCAAGTAAACTGAATTAGAGGGAGTATGACTAATGGGTATAAAACTTAGGTTTGAGTGACAAGTTGGTATAAAATTAGATTCGTGCAATATTTAATCTTTTTTTCTTGTTGGAGGAACACCTAAAATACAATTTTCTTACTTTTTTTATCCATATTTTGTTGCATAACTTGTAATTTTAGTGCCCTTTGTTTTTTCCCCCTCTATTCTTGTCTAATAATTTTTTTGATGACTCAATCATATCTTCACATCTTTTTGTGTTTCTTCCTCTGTTTAAGTTTTAACTCATTTCCCTTAGCTCGTTTTACCTTTTAATTCTCTTTTTTCTTTAATCTAAGTTTCAATTTAGGTTTGTTGATTTTTAAATAAAAAAATTATGAGCTTTATTTGCAATATTGGAAGTAGAACTTAGAATTTTTAAAATTAAAGTTTGTGGGTATAGTTGAGAAAAACCCATAATCATTTCTCCTTGGTTCCGCTTTCAGGCTCCGTTTGGTTGGGTGTAAAACATTTTCAATGTAAAATGATTTTTATAGAAAACAATTTACAATGGAAAACAAAATTGTAAAATTAGTTTTCCATTGTTTAGTTGAATGTAAAAAAATTATGGAAAATAAGGAAAATGAAAAGGGAAGTAAGGAGGTAATGAGAGGAGTGTACAAGAAAGGGAAGGAAAATAGTTTTCCCTTCATTTTGAAGGAAAAATGGTTTTCGATCATTGTAAGAGAAATTTTACTCCTATGGAAAATGGTTTTACACTCCTTTGTAAACCAAACAATGTAAAATTGAAAATGGAGGAAAACAGTTTTCATGAAAAATGTTTTACGCCCTACCAAACGGAGCCTCAAACTCAGTCTTACACTTGTTCTAAATCGATTTAGCTTTCTTATCTTCCAATCCAAAGTTAGCCTGTTTAGTGTTCCCCCCCCCAATATATGGATGTCTAAAATTTAACAGTTACCTAAAGCTGAGGAGTATCTGAAGCTTAAGAGTAATTCGTTCAGGAGTGTATATTGTTTGTCTTTCTGCAAATATCTTTTCACTCATATGAGAAGCTGCAAACCACAGAAAGCCAAATTTCCTAAACAGCCAACCGAAAATTGTATCTTCTGTAGTTAGAGTCTATAATAGCAAAGTATCAACCTGAACCAAAAATTGAATTGGAGGAAAAAAACACTTTGATCAGAAAATTTGTGCAGCATGTTAACACAGTGGAAGACGCCTTCTTAATATGAACTATATAGAAGGCTTCCGTAGGATGCGAATCAAGATAGGCATGATGGGTTATATAGCTTAGTACATGAACCGAAACCAAGACAGCAATGTGATTTTAACATAAACACAAAGTGATACAAGAATAAACGAACATATAGGCATATGCCATATAGCAATACAATAATGATATTCCAAGAATTCAACCAGTATTAAAAGACTGAGAATCTGAAATGTAATCCAATAACATTTGCAAAAATCATCCCCCAAAACATTGGTAACTTGGCAAACACCCATTTCATATTCTCATTGAACAAACCAACAATTACAGAAATTTCAAACAAGAGCATCAAATATTTAAATTAAGTAATAAAAATTGTCGGTACTGAAAGAACTTCTAAAGTTTTTGATGGAAGATCACCATCTATGAAGCAAATAAAAGTACAACATCCTAAACATTGTACTGTTATACTACAGGTTATGCAAAAATTAAACAGCCACAAGAATGAAATGGCTGCAGCACAACGAGGATTGAACAGCAGATGCTTAATAACCATCGATGCTCACACAATTGCTACAGCCAGATGCTAACTTTAAGTTGATTGGTCCTGTTCTGGCTTCTCTGTATTATCCGGAGGCATTTCCAAATCATACTTAAAATAAATATTAGTCCTTCCTAGCTCTACAAGTTCTTCAGCTTCTTCGTTCATCGACCCCCTCACCAATCCATCAATAACCAGCTGCAGTAGCGCCTTGTCAACCACAAATTGTCGCTTGAACATCTTCTTGCTCAACTCAAATGCCAAATCAAAATCACCACCATCACAGAACTTGGTGTTGGAGTTTATAGTAGAAACTTTAAGTTTGCTTCAAAAGAATATGAAGAGTCAATGTTCCTTTTGTCCCACATTGAAAGAACTTGGTGTGACTCGCAAGCAGCAATTGGGGTAGCGAATAACAATCTTTGAACCGAACCAAACTAAACTAAAGTTGCTGAATTGAGTTGACTGACTTGAATTGAACTATCGGGAGGTTCGGAAGAACAATGCCTTAGTAATGGTGAGCTAATTAATTTTAGTGGAGTTCATCTTATTAGTGGAGTTGGACGTCCAGTGACTTGGTTTTTTAAACGCATAGGAAGTCATTAAAAGCAATAATGTGAAATTGATTTGATCTCGATTCTTGATCATCATCAGATAATGCTTGATAAGGTACCACTATAATCCGCACTAGACGGACCTTTGTTAATCTAGTATAAGGCAAGGATGATATTGAAACTGGTAGCATTCATCAGATAATGCTTGATATCATCATATCTTCAATCAGATATTGCAGGTTATAGAAAATAGATAAGTAAACTGAGAGAAAATGTGATTTCTTCAATTTGCAAACTTTCTGATCAGGATTAGAGACACCTTTGGGCCTGTGCATGTACACTTCTTCAAACAAATCACCATGGAGGAAGGCATTATTCACATCTAACTGAAAAATAGGCCATTTATGATGAGATGCCAAGGCCAAAATACACATTAGAGTAGGCATTTTGATGACAGGAGAGAAGATTTCATCAAAATCTATTCCTTGAGTCTGTGTATACCCCTTTACAACAAGTCTAGCCTCGAATCTCTCTATAGAACCATCAGCTTTCATTTTGATTTTATATAACCATTTGCAACTGATTGCCTTCTTTCCTTTAGGTAAGGAAACCAAATCCCAAGTTTGATTATCTTATAAGGCCTTTATTTCATTATTATTGCTTGAACCCATCTAGAATCAAGGATAGCTTCTTCATATGTTTGTGGTTCTTTAAGCTTAGTAGCAGTCTGACTGAGTGAAGAATCTTTTGAGACAGTAGCCAAATTACACCAATGTGTGGAGCTGACATTGCAATGATGATCAGTTAAGTAAGATAGTGGTTTTCTCAATCTTGTTGAGTGTCTGATTGGATTGTTATTTATAGTTGAAGAATCAGTTGAATCATTTGTATTATCAGAGGTACTGGTGATATCAACCAGTTGAGAAGAATCAGAAGCATAAGAGATATCAATTGTGTTTAGAGATTGCAAATATCAGGAACATCAAAGAAAGAAGGATGTGTAAAGGGTGTACGTAGAGGCAGGGAGATAAAGATGGGAAGATGATGAAGAATAGGAAGGAGCTGACTGTAAATGGAAAGGAAAATGAAGCTCATGAAAGATAACATCTTTGGAGATGAATATTTTGTGTGTTTCAAGATTCAAAAGTTTAAAACCATTCTGACCTAGGGCATAACCAACAAAAACACATGGAACAGCCCTAGGATCAATTTTGGATCTGTTGTGTTTTGAGGTGGAGACATAGCATAAGCAACCAAAAGCTTTCAAAATAGACAGATCAGGAAGCTGTTGATATAACATTTGATATGGTGTAAGAAAATGAATAGACTCAAGTGGCATTCTGTTAAGCAAATATGTGGCACACATAAGATACTCTCCCCAATATTGTTTTGGAACTTGATCTTGATAATATAAAGCTCTAGCAGTCTCAAGAATGTGTCTATGCATCCTTTCCACAACATCATTCTAATGGGGAGTATTAGCACAACTTGTTTCATGAATTATACCTTTGTTTAATAGAATAACCTTTAAAGGTCCTTCACAGAGTTCCTGAGCATTATCACTTCTAACTTCTTTACTTTGGTATTGAATTAAGTTTCAACAAAGAGAAAGAATTGTTGTAAAACAGATACAACATCAGATTTATACTTTGATTAAATAAGTCCAAGTATATCTACTGTAATCATCTACTATAGTAACAAATTGATTACAACCTGTGTGAGTATGAACCCTTTATGGTCCCCCACAAGTCTAAATGTAGTAATTGAAAAGGAGCAGTAGACTTTATTGTGCTTACAGGAAATGAAAGTCTAGTTTGTTTTGCAACAAGACATATTTGACATATAGTTGAATGCATACATTCAGCTACAGAACATTCAGGTATAACATGTTTTATCTGAGGAAAAGGAAGATGACCTAATCTTATATGACGTAATCTAGCTTTATTGAGATCACTAGTGACAGAGGAGGCAACACTCAAACCTTTTGTGGAGGAAACAGACTGAACAGATTTGTTGATCTGGTATAAACCATCAACCAGATTACCAAGAGGAAGTGGCGGCTCTTTCAAGGAGTGCCCCTGAAGGAAACTTGTATTATGAGAGAAGAAGATTGTAGATGAAATATCTAAGCACAATTTATGAACTGAGAGGAGATTGAACTGAAAATCGGGAGCATGTAACACATTGTGTAAAGTAATTTTAGAATTTAGAATCACAGTGCCAATGTGACAAATCAGAATTCTCTTGCCATCAGGAATAATAATAGAGCCAGTAAAAGGTTTAGAAACAATGAATAGACTTAAATCATTGCATATATGGTCTATAGCTCCACTATCAATTATCCACTGAGATTTGAAACAGGGAACTAAACAGATAGTACTTGCTAGATTAGCCTCGGTGAGTAACCTTGTAATCGTAGAAGAAGTTGAAACTTGAGCATTAGATGTCTGCTTGTTTAAGATTTCCAGAAGATAATTGTACTGTCCTACAGTGATGTTGGGACCTGGTACAGAAGCTTGAGCAGCAGAAGAAGCAGAAGCAGGCACAACAGAATGAACTGATGCTGCAATCTTTTTATCTTTGAAGCCCTTAAAGCCAGGAGGATAGCCATTGACCTTGAAACATCTCTCAAGACCGTGTCTAGGGATTTTACAGTGAGTACAGTAATAAGATGAAGCTGGTCTTTTGTTTGATGTGGAATTGTTTTTGTTTGTATTGGTTGAAGTATATGCGTAGGTAAGCTGGTTGTTTCTGTAGTTGGCTTGTTTATAGGTAGGCTTATAAGGCTTATTCTATGTTGCTGCAAAAGCAAGTGGTTCCTTAGAATCTGAAGTAGCTTGAGCTATCTCCTTATGTGACTCTTCTTGAGCCAACAACCTATATGCCTAAGAGATATGAGGTAAATCTCTCATCATTAGAACATTACTCCTGATGCCTGAGTAGATATCCTTTAATTTCATCATAAAACGAATGAACACTAGTAGAATAATTGCTTATTGTTGCGGTCTTTAAGTGGCCTATTGCGGCGGTTTTGGCCGCGCAGCAATTAAGGGCGCAGCAATAGGTAATTAACCTATTGCTGCGGTTTTTAACCGCAGCAATAGAGCAACCTATTGCTGCGGTTCTTACCAGAAACCGCAGCAATAGGTAATTTTTTTAATATTAAATTTACATGCCTATTGCTGCGGTTTCTTACCAAAACCGTAGCAATAGATGCAGAGCAAGGTAAAAAAAAAAAAAAATTTTATTTTTCAAAGCGTAAATTTTTAGTAGTTATAGTACAATTACAATATAAACATAGCTACAACAATCCACTACATGTTACAAACACCAATTACAAAAGAGACGTAAAAGGTAAAACTAAGAAAAAGAAAAACAAAATCCACAAATCAGTACAACAAATCGACAAAATCAGTATATACAACAAATTACGTAGAAGAAAATTAAGAAACTATACACCAAATCAATATATACAAAACCGAAAATCTAAATCTGAAAAACAAACCACAAATCCGGATCCATATCACACGAAATTTGACATGAAAAATTTCAAAAAAAAAATTGAAAAAAACCTCACTGATTGAAGAACAAACTAAAAATCCGGATCAAAATCACACGAAATTCGCTCAAATTCGCTCAAAGAGAAACTAAATCTGAAAAACAAAAATCCAAATCACACGAAATTCGCTCAAAGAAAAAACTAAATTTGTTGAAGAAACGGACGAGCGACGAGCAAGTGTGAGAGAAGATCGACGAGTGAGGAAGACAAGGACGAGCGACGAACGGACGAACGACGAACGAACGAGCGACGAGTGAGGAAGACGAACGGACGAACGACGAACGGACGAGCGACGAGTGAGGAAGACGAACGGACGAACGACGAACGGACGAGCGACGAGTGAGGAAGACGAACGGACGAACGACGAACGGACGAGCGACGAGTGAGGAAGACGAACGGACGAATGGACGAACCACGACGAGATGAGAGATATGAGTGGTGAGGGATGAGGTGAGAGGAGAGATGAGGGGATGAGAGCAGAGTGAGAGGTGAGAGGTGAGAGGAGAGATGAGGAAACGGCGTGTGAGAGGGATAAAGTGATAGAAAAAAACCCTAACTGATACACGCATGTTTTATAATTTTTTTTCAATATATTTTAATGATATTGCTGCGGTTTCTGGCAAAAACCGCAGCAATATGTCTGATCAAATAGTCAACGTTTTTTCAAAAAAATTCTTGTTGATACTATATTGCTGCGGTTTTTGGCCGAAACCGCAGCAATATCTTTATTTTATATTTTATCTTTTCTTTTTACGCGATATATTGCTGCGTATGGGTAAAACCGCAGCAATACCACCGCAGCAATAAGCAATTATTCTACTAGTGAAATTTTCTATTTTGTTGCTGTTTGAACAGCCTACCAGTGAGGTTACAAGTACAATTATTACATATACAAGTAGGAATAGGATCCACTGTATCAAGATCATCCCACATAACCTTGAATTTAGTATAGAAATCAAGAACAAAATAATTTCCTTGATCTATTTCAGCAAGTTGCTTCTCTAAGTTGAAAATCTTAGTATGTGAACTGTAAGCAAAACGTTCTTCAAGATCTTTCCATATATCAGCAGCAGCATTAAAGGACATAACACCTTCAACAACTTTAGGATCAAGATTGAACACAATCCAAGACATAATGTTGTCATTGCATCTATTCCAAGCAGAATAGTTAGGATCTGAGAGACTTGGTTTAGGTAAAGTTCCTTGAATAAAATCTAGCTTGTTTCTTGTAGAAAAAGCCATAATAATACACTTCTTCCAATTAGCAAAACCAGTGCCATTGAATTTTGTGGTGACTAATAGTTGAGGTGTGTAATCTGATGGATGAATGTTGTATGGGTATAACCAAGTATGTTGGCGGACCCCAGTAATGGATCCGCGAACACTTTACCGGGCGCCAAATACTTTATGTCGCCCGCAGCTCTATCAAGTCAGTACATCAACATGGTCCGACAACATTGGCGGTCGCCTAACAAGACAAAATAAGGGAATCTTCCCAGATGTCAAAAGCACCGCAGCCGTACACGTGTAAAAGGATTACGCACCCTGTCAGGTGAATAGTACTTCTATAAATAGCCAAATAGTACTATTCTGCAGGTACATTCTCTCACTCTCATAATTCTTCTCTCTCTCTCTCTACTTTCTCTCTCTAAACCCTATTTGGGCACGTGCTGACTTGAGCGTCGGAGGGGGTTTCCTCGCATCCCCCCCGAGGGTAGTTCACGTTTGCTTCTTGTGCAGCTATTCACTAGCGGAGCTTACCCAAATCTTTGGCGGACTTCTCTCAAGACCGCCAACCGTTTCAAGTTTTAACCAACCAGCCGCTAGAAAAAGCATTGCAGAAGATGGATAGTTTCGGCCGCTTGCTGAAATGGGCCGTTGAACTATCGGAGTATGAGATACAGTACAAGCCCAGGACCGCTATCAAAGCACAGGCCCTGGCAGACTTTATCGTGGAAGCCTCATATGAGGAGGAAGAAGTGGAGCAAAAGGAAGTCCTGGCTGCTGGAGGTCGACGGATCATCCGCCGTTAGCGGATCTGGAGCGGGTATAGTGATGACCAGCCCTGAAGGAAATTCGTACCAGTACGCCATCAAGTTCGCCTTCCCGGCGTCAAACAACGAAGCAGAATATGAAGCGGCAATTGCCGGATTGAGAATGTGTTTGGCAGCGGGTGCTAAGAAAGTGTCTTTAAAAACGGACTCACAATTGGTAAGCGGCCAGCTGAAGGGAGAATTCGAAGTCAGAGAAGCCAACATGCTAAAATACGTTGAAAAGGCCAAGGGATTGATAGCTCAACTGCATCATTTTGAGATTCAAGCGATACCTAGGGCCGAGAACACAAAAGCGGACGCGTTGTCCAAGTTGGCAAGCTCTGACTCATTTAGTATTGAAAGAACCGTCACGGTTGACATCTTGAAGGAAAAAAGCATCACAGAAAAGGTCGTAACCGTCAACAATATAAACCAGCAGGGAGAATGGTTTAGTGAGTTGGTGGCATACAAGTTGACCGGGACGCTTCCGAATAATCCTTCGTCTGCTAAAAAATTGAAACGACAAGCAAGCTGGTACGTCATATACCAAAATGAGCTATACAAGAAATCATTTAGTTTACCTCTGCTTAAATGCGCAACCGCATGGGAATCTGCGAAGATCCTTGAAGAAATACATGAAGGTATATGCGGTAACCATATTGGCGGAAAGGCTCTGGCACTAAAGGCATTGAGGGCGGGATTCTATTGGCCAAGTATGCTGGCGGATTCCCAGAGCTATGTTAAGAGATGTGACAAGTGCCAGAGATACGCTCCCGTCATTAACAGGCCAGCCAACGATTTGCAGCCTATCCTATGCCCAATCCCGTTCGCACAGTGGGGAATGGACATCTTGGGACCGTTCACCACAGCAACTGGGGGGAGAAAGTTCCTAATAGTGGGAATTGATTACTTCACCAAGTGGATAGAGGCAGAGCCGACAGCGAAAATCAAGGCAAATCAGGTCAAGAAATTCATCTGGCAGAATATTATGACAAGATTTGGGATCCCCATGGCGATCGTCTTTGATCATGGCGTCCAATTCGATTGTCGACCTGTACAGGCCTTCTTAACAGAATTTCGGGTAAAATTTGCATACTCAGCCGTTTGCCACCCTCAGAGTAACGGGCAAGCGGAGGCCGCGAACAAACAGATCCTAAACGCCTTGAAGAAAAAACTAGATGAATTCAAAGGGGGATGGGCCGATATGGTACCAGCAGTACTGTGGTCAAACAGAACAACAGAGAAAGAAGCAACGGGAGAGAGCCCATTCAAGTTAGCCTTCGGCGCGGAGGCGGTGTTGCCAGTAGAGGTGGGGTTACCTTCTTACCGGATCAAGCACCATGATCTGCAAAGAAATGACCAGGCACTTAGGGAAGACCTAGACTTCTTGCCGGAAACAAGGCTCATGGCAGAACTGAGAGCGGCCGCTTACAAAGACAGAATCAGCAAGGCTTACAATAAAAAAGTCATGGAGAGGCCATTGAATGTTGGCGACCTGGTCCTTCGCGAACGCCGCCACCGGCAAAGCGCATGTTGAGGGAAAGCTGACTGCTAATTGGGAAGGCCCCTACATCGTAGCCAAGAAGATTGCTCTCGGTTCCTTCATTTTAAAGAACATGGATGGCAAGGAGCTTAAAAATTGTTGGAATGCTAGCGTCCTAAAGAAATACTATGTTTGAGTTGCTAAATGTAATAGGCCGAGAGCCACCCTTAGTCGCTTAAATAATACAAGTTTCGTCGCGCCAGTCCATAAAGCTGTCTTATTATTTTCATGTGCACGAATCAAAAGCCATATGACAGGCTCAAAGTACGTAAACGGTCATATGACAGACCTAGTACGAATCAAAAGCCATATGACAGGCACAAAGTACGTAAACGGTCATATGACAGACCTAGTACGAATCAAAAGCCATATGACGAGCACAAAGTACGTAAACGGTCATATGACGGACCTAAGTACGAATCAAAAGCCATATGACAGGGCTCAAAGTACGTAAACGGTCATATGACGGACCTAGTACGAATCAAAAGCCATATGACGAGGCTCAAAGTACGTAAACGGTCATATGACGGACCTAAGTACGAATCAAAAGCCATATGACGGGCTCAAAGTACGTAAACGGTCATATGACGGACCTAAGTACGAATCAAAAGCCATATGACAAGGCTCAAAGTACGTAAACGGTCATATGACGGACCTAGTACGAATCAAAAGCCATATGACGGGCTCAAGATGCGTTAACGGTCACATAACGGACCAAGCACAAAAAACCAGCCATGACGAAGCCAAGGTGCGTTAACGGTCACATAGCGAGACCGACTACATTAAAAAAAAAAAAAAAAAAAAAAAAAAAAACAATATACGGCCAATAACAGAAACGCAAAAGTACTTTCCATAGAATAAAAGCTACTGGCTTGGCGGCCAACTACAACAAAAAACGATGGCGGCCAATGAAAGGCTTTCAGTCGGAGTCAAGTACTTTCAGATTAAAAACACGAAATCAGTGTACATACGCCAAAATGGGCCGAATAAAGTGTTGATCAAAATACACAACAATACAAGCTATAAACTATTGGAAGAATAAGAAGAGCCGAGAGAAGGCCGCCAAAAACTTCAAGAAGGGGGGGGCATCTTGATCATCTTGCTCCGCCACATCACGAGGATCCGCATCCGCTATAGCATCCTCGTCGGCAAACTTGGGATCCCCCTCGAATGGCGACAAATGTTGGCCGGCAAAGATGAGCCTCTTCAATCACATTCCAGTCAAACCCTGGAATGGTCTTGCACACGCACCTCTTGGCGGCCGCCCAACCACCATCGTACCTCTTGTGGAGAACCGCTGCATAATCATCAGATTGCTGGAACTCAACGATAGCTCGAGCCCTTGATTGTGCCTTGGCGTCCAATACTCGCAATCTCCTTCTCGAGTTAGCGGTCTCAAGAGCCTTGGTCAAGGAGTTAACATTCTCCTCGGTCTCTTCCAATAAGGCGGCCCTAGATCTCAGCGTCGCCAGCTCATCCTCCAGGGGCTGCAACTCTGCTGTCTTTGCCGACAGCTTACCCTCTGTCTCCTTCAACAGATCTTGGCAAGTTTCCAAAGACTGCTTATAGGTGTCCGCCAACTTCTGATACTCAATATATTGCTCAATCAGCTCAATGGCAGCATTGTTGGCCTGCAAAGATGAAAATAGTGTCAAGACAAGAAAGCCACAGAAAGCGAAACGAATAAAACCAGTAATAAAATACATAAACATACCACAAGTTGGTCGTGAGCCAACCTAGCAGCTGGAGTGATCGGGGACCCCGCGGCCTATCAACTGGCAGCTGCATGCCCTTTAGAATGCGGTAGGCAAGGATGCCACCGTTCTCAGGGATGTCGGCATACGGCGACTCATCTTCCCCGACGTCCCGGTCCAGGCCGATAAATCTTGCCCAGAACGACGGGCGACGGGCAAAGGAAGCCGCCATAGCTTCGCTCGGCGGTACCTCTTTTTCTCGATCCACTCATTGAACCGAGAGAAAATACCGGGAGATAAGTTGGAGAGAAAGCTAGGCATGGTAATCAGCTCCCGGATCTTTTCACGGATGGAGGAGTAAGAGCCTGACAGCCAGGAAGCGCCGCTAACGTGTCCGGGAGCACAGGCCGGGATAGTTCGCTCCTGGACCTCTGGAACACCTGAGGCCAGAACCCCTACCTGAGCGTCAGGGCTGTGGGCAGAAGAAGCAGGGCCCTCCACGGCCGCCTTTTTTGTTGACGTGTCCGCGGCGATTTGCTCGCGAGGCCGCCTTCTGTTTCCACCACCCCCGGCAACAGCCGGGAAGTGGAAGACCTAATCGGGGACGGGCGGCGAAGTCGGCCGCCCGGGAGCGGCCGCAAAGAATACAGTAACATTTTGGGGAGGAACGCGAATAATATTCGCCCCGCCGCGACCGCGACGAATATTTTGAGGGCCGTGACGATTCCCTCCCCGGCGGCCGTTAGTAATCCCGTACATAGTCTCGTAGTCCTGTGGGGGAGCAGGGGGTAAGTTGGTTAACGGTTTGAGGTTCCCGTCCACAGCCTAGGGACGTCGAGATCAAGAACGTCAAAACCCGCAATTGACAAAAAGCACATTAAAAAAAAAAAAAAAAAAAAAAAAAAAAAATCATCAGTTGGACCAGTCCGACATCAACACTCACCATTTTCATGAGTTGGACTGAGCAGCAGGGCTGACAAGGGTTTGTTCCCCAGGATATACTTGGAATGAGGAATCCAATATTTAGGCTCTTTAACCCTCGCCTCCTTCCCGTCCTCATAGGTGACTAAATAGTCCTCTGTATCGAAGTAGTCGAAAGCCGCTAACTCTTCCTCAGTTAGCGGAGTAAGGGGTAAATGCTCCATACGCGGAAGAGGCTCAGTGAAATGACGACGCACCGGATAATCCTCGGGAACTCGTAACCAAAAGAAAGCATCCCGCCCGCCCTTCAAACCGGTCATTTTTTGGTGAATCGTCATCTTCTTGTCGGACGTCATTAACGACCACCAACCCGCCTCTTGCGGGAGGATCCATTCTTCTTCAGCCAGTGAATATGGCGGAATAAGTTCAAAGTTTGCGGAAAATCCAAGAAACGCACAACCCATATGTACGCGATCAAATTTCGGACCGCCAAAGGAGTTAACTGAGCCAAGCTCACGTTGAAAGCATTTAAGATCTTCACCAAATAAGAATCCAGAGGGAAGCGGAGACCAAACTCGAAATGGTGAGTATATACGGCCACGTGACCGGGGAGGACACTCCGTCACAATGGCCCCCTCGGGTGGAACTACCAACCGGTAACCCGACGGAAAACAATATAAATCCCGTGCAACTCTAGGGTACCCCAGATCAATGGCGTCCTGACGCCAAGGCAAATCAATCTCGACGCTGATAGGACCGGCACTGAAATCATCCGGCAGCCATAAAGCCTCAGAACCAGGTCCGGTCTCAATATCCTCCATCGGATTCGAACCGTCGACCCTTAATTCGGCAGCACGGGAAGATTCCCCGACCGCGTGAGCAGATAAAGGTACAGAAACGTCAATGTTTGCGTTCACCGAGTCAATTGCATCCCCGATACGCGAACTGCAGGATTAACAGCAGCGCGACGATGATAAACGGTCTCTTGGCGAGTCATAACGGTAGCAATGGAATCACTGTCGTCACCTAAATCAATAATATGAGGGTTAGGGGCCGCAGATCGCTGTAAACGATCAAAAAAGTCGGTCGTTACCTCCACCCCAGCATCCGCTAAGTTATCCAGCCAAGCATGCTCTCTAAGTGGTACTACATCAAGGCCAGGAGCGGCATCAGCCGGAGGATGCCTAACGGATCGTCTAGCGAGAATTTGATGCCTAAGCTCCCTAAGAGTTTGCCGGTCACCACTCTGGCTAGCGGATAGATATCTCCTGGTCAGACTATGCTCCTCAGGGGTAGCAGGGTCGTTAAGGAACTTGGATCTCATCTCTTTTTCTCTTTCAATTTGTTAAGGGAATGTCCGACAACAACCTAGTTCTTCCCACATGGTTAGAGGTTGGAAGAAGGCTCGCTATCGGCCGGGGGAGAGGAAGGCTCACTTTCGGTCATAAATGCATCACTAGGGGTATTCGGCTATCGGGACCGGTCCGACATGATAAAAATATAAAAAGAAACTTTAAGCTTGGAAAAGAAATGGAGAAATACCCGGAGAAGTAAAATCGCCGGAGAGATGAAGGCAAGGGCAAAAGGTCGCCGAAAAAAGGCGAACAAGAATTCCAAGGAATGAATTAGCGTGAAAAAGCCCGAGCCTGAGCGAAAAGACCACCGGAAATGAAGAACTGCCACCGGCGAAACTCAAACTTAAAATCTCAGAAAAAACCCAGAAAAACTTCTTCAAAAGAATGGCAAAATTCTTGGTACTTGTAAAACCTAGGAAAGAAAAAACTAAGAAATTTGACAACTTTTCGAGGTAATTTGAGCACGGGAAAGGGGGTATCTAAGCAACTCAAGCTTCGGGTATGGAGGTTTCGTCGAAGGAAAATGGAAAAGGAGAGAGAAAGCTTTGAGGATAAAGGTGAAGAAATCCAAAAAGGGCAACTACTTCAATATAAGGCATGAATGAACGGCTGAGACTGAAAGACCTCTCAACTCCATCTCCAGATTCATGCCAAGTGTCACAACATGGTAAACCCTAACAAAGTAATGGGCGGGATTTTCGGAGGAGTAATCATTAACTTTTCAAACTCTTTCAACTCCCTACGACAACACGTGGCACCCAACGAATGAACTTCCCCAAAAAAGTAGAGCACGGCAACAATGATTCGCGTCTATTGACAACATCCTTAGCGGTCAAGACCCCAAAAGATGCTGGGGGGGCTAGTTGTATGGGTATAACCAAGTATGTTGGCGGACCCCAGTAATGGATCCGCGAACACTTTACCGGGCGCCAAATACTTTATGTCGCCCGCAGCTCTATCAAGTCAGTACATCAACATGGTCCGACAACATTGGCGGTCGCCTAACAAGACAAAATAAGGGAATCTTCCCAGATGTCAAAAGCACCGCAGCCGTACACGTGTAAAAGGATTACGCACCCTGTCAGGTGAATAGCACTTCTATAAATAGCCAAATAGTACTATTCTGCAGGTACATTCTCTCACTCTCATAATTCTTCTCTCTCTCTCTCTACTTTCTCTCTCTAAACCCTATTTGGGCACGTGCTGACTTGAGCGTCGGAGGGGGTTTCCTCGCATCCCCCCCGAGGGTAGTTCACGTTTGCTTCTTGTGCAGCTATTCACTAGCGGAGCTTACCCAAATCTTTGGCGGACTTCTCTCAAGACCGCCAACCGTTTCAACACCGAAACAAATGTAGTAGACACTAGAAGGATCATTATTAGATAACAAACGAGTGTTATTGTTGTTGTTATTTGGAGTGGCTTCTGTTGTCATTGTGAAAGAAAAGAAGAATACAAAAACAACAGCAAAAGAGACAAATGAAGACAGATTATGGAAATAGGAAACAGAAAATGAAGAAAAGTTATAGTAGAACCTCGAAACTATCTCGAAGCCTTTTCCTATCTATCGGCAGCAAGTGTTATACTACTAGTTTAAATGCCGGCTTGTTGACAATATGTTGAATTGTACAAGTGCACTTTGTCCAAACTGCGTAATTGGCATCTCTACTGGTTTAATCACTCGATTATTAGATGCACATAATGCAAGTTGATGATTTTTGGATGTGCAATGACTTTTGAGTTGTGCAACTCTGGATGTTGTAGAAATTGACCTATGTAGAGGGTAGTTGATGTGAGCTCTATATGTGCAGCAAGCATTGATCATGTGTACGACTGTTTATTGCGCTATCTCTCTCTCTCTCACTTGTTTTGCTTGGAAAGAGGTGCTATTATTAATATGCAATATACTTTAACGAAGTTAATTATGCAGGGAATTTGTTGTAATTGAAGTGATATGGGATCTTAATTCTTTTCTGTAGAAGCTAACGATATATAACATTTTTCTAAGGGGAGGATTACCACATTAGGGAGTTTATATATTGGTTATCCTTATCTTGGGCTTGGCCTATGTTTTTAGTTAGAGAATGGTTGTTACTTTGCAACATTATGCAAGTGATGACAGTAGAAAAAAACAAGGAAATTAAACTACAAACTGGATTTACGATATCATAAACAGGAAATAAACAACTGGGTAATGAAGAAAAGAAGAGAAAGAGATAGAATTAACTCACTTTTCCATGGGTTTAAGCCAAAGGGACTTAGTTTTAGCGAGACCCTTAACCAATTTTCGGGTTTTAGTGAGAAGGTCACCCTTCATGTATGACATATTTTCCTTAGATTTTCTCTCTCCTCCCTTCTCTCTACTGCACCGATCTTTGCCCTGCCTACCGTGTGTTAGTGGTGTCTGCGTCAGTATATAGTAAATACTCTTCCTATCCTTTTTTTTTTCCGAAAAAGCAAGAAGAATATATTGCTCAAAACTGCACCAATTTACAACCTAAGTTCAAAATAGGCAGGCAAACCTACTAGGTAGGCCTCCTACACCTACAAGAACAAAAAAACCCACCAGAGTTCACATGAGAACTCAATCAACAAATACACCACACCACTCCAACTATACAATTGACAAAGAATCAAACCAATTTTTATCTGCACATTTGATTTTCTTACTGTACAGTTGACTAATTCGACCTACAATTAAAAACTTTATCTGTTTAATGCTAGACTCCAATGTAGGGACTTTACCATGCCAAAGAGCATCATTTCTGACTTTCCACAGCTGGTACACAGTAGCTGCAATAGCAACATATAGAACCCGCCTTCTAAATTTCCCTTCCTTGCTATTTCTGTGAATCCAAAGCATCAGCTCTTTTATTGATTTTCCTGGAAGTTTTATTCCAAGCCAATTCTTAATCTGATTAAAACAGTTAGAGCTGTAGTAACATTCAAAGAATAAATGCTGACATGATTCCTGAGCATTCTCACATATGCAGCAATGATCATTTGTTATTTGTTAACTATAACCCATAAAAAATGGAATATTTCCTTCTATTTTTTATCTTTCTACATGTAATTCCCGAATAATTGTCATTTTTCTATAAAGTTAGTCCTCATCGTACGTTTTTCCAAATCCTAAATAATTATGCCCACAACAATATCACAAATTATTAGAATAGGCAGTCTACTTTAATATAAAATTAGACAAATCTAAGCCTACATTGTCCTAACAAGTCCATTCATCTCACTTTAACCAATACTATCTCTAGACATCTCGCACCAACTTAGTCGTCATTTCTCTTCTCCTTTCTTTGTTCCCTTTTAAATCTCGAATTACAGTGAACTGTTTTATAAACTAACCCGACAGTCTTACCAAATTGATAAAACTAGTCACCAAATGAATTAAACGAGTTACTAAGTGGATTAAATTAAATTGGTCACTAAATAGATTAAACTAGTCACTATATTCAGTATGACGGTTTATTCTCTTCTTACTATTGGGCTTAGGTCGTTGCCTAATTTTATATTAAAAGTAGACAGTCTCTTACAAGACTAACTGCAATAATATAGCAAGTAATAAAAAACGAAGAGAACATTAATCTCTGTTATATAAGCGGAGAGGGGAGGACTTAGTCCACCCTCAAATAAAAACAATCAAACTCATCTTTACCAACTTTTAAATAAAAATTAGGCCAAATTACACAATAGTTCTATCAAATTTCAAGGCAGTCTAGAATTTCAGTAGATGTGAATGTGTGATTATGCAATTTGACAATCTATTTGCTTTTGCACGCACCCCTTGCGTATAAAGGTAATCTAGAATAAGGAAAGCTAGATATGTTCATTGTTCTTCTATCTCTAGAACTCATCTTAATTTTCTCAACTTTTTAAAATTTCATGAACTTTCTTTTTTCAAAATTTTTATTGTTTTTTTAAAAAGTTTCTTCATTTTTATGAACTTTTTAAAACTTATGCAAACTTATTATGAAAATAAGAAGAGAAATGTTGAAAAGAACCTATGTTAAAACAATAAAAAATTATTGAAAATTACTTTTAATATTCAAGTTTTGATGCAACCTCATTTTCGCTCTCTCCACCTAAACGAAAAAAGAAAATTAAATTATTAAGATTTGATGTCATAATTAGTTACTTTTTATTACTTGTGACTTGTGATATTTTCATACAATAGTTTAAATTTTGTTGGGGGAGGCAACGAGCCAAGTAATGAGTGGTATCATGCTATCATCGACTTTGGTATATGATTGAGGAGGTTCAACAATTTCTTTGGGTCGATTTTCCATTGACATCGACTTTCTCCAACAACCATGAAATCTGCTATGAGTCAATTATTGTCCATTCTTTTCATATAGCATGTAGTTGCCTCTTGTATGAGCTAATGTCGAGAGAAAAAGTACACATAATGCTAACATTGGTCGCAAACTCCATGAGAATATGTAGTTTGATTCGTGCCACCATTCCCAGAACTCCATGAGAATATGTGGTCAGAGAGGATGATACTCACGGGTTAAGTTTGTGGAAAAGATAATAGCATTGCGACAAATAACGTCCCACAATAAATATTTGTGGGTGCATGTACTTCTTTTTACACTATTTCGGAAACTCAAGGACTCAATCGTATACATTGTATGGATGGGAAAGTCCCTTGTTCTGTTGTTCAACTAGAAGTCTCCTTTAAATATGCAAGAGCTTTATGTGTAATTTGAGGATTCAATATCTCTAACATAGAGGGAAAATGTAATTTCATATTTTCAACAAGTTTGTAGTTCTAAATCTACATAACTATGCTAAGTCACTCATTTATACCAAGAAAAAAAAGTTGGGTGCTCTCTTTATTTGTGGCTTAGATTACGAGAAATGGACGACAGCCTTGTAGTTATATGCCTTAATTCCAGTTAATCATATCGTCTTTAAATAAGAAAATATTATTATATGAGAATATCTAGGTGTTAGGTGAAGTTCTTTACAAACTTGACCAAATGATAATATTAGTAGGTTTAACTAATTGATTTCCATGATTGAATTATCAACCAGTTTTAAATTGCTCAAAAGTGTCGAACGGATACAATTGTACAATATTAATCTGATCATTCAATCAAAATGTTCTTAAGTAATCAACCCCCATATACAAAAAAAAACTACAAGCAGCTAGGTAGCTAACATCTTCGGGTCACATCTATCCAACAACAACATTACATCTCACAAGGAGACCAACAACAGATGCATCAAAGGTCCTGTAGGAAAACAAATTTTGAGTGAGAATTGCAACTTCTCAAATTATCCACACAACACAATCTGCAATAGCAAATTTTCACTATATAAGCGGGCCAATCGGTAGGCAGAGCAATGAATGGTAATACTGGTCATTAAATCTTAGTGTAAATTTATAAGAGAAGTCTCATATGAAAGTTTGTGGTAATTCTTGTCTACCCTCCAACCAGTGACGGATCCAGGATTATCATATCGGGGGTACTGTGATTAATTAAGTAAACCTTGTTCTCGATATTTAACGTCATAAATATTACAATCCAAAACATTGTTCAATATTTAACGGCATAAATCTCAAAATACGAAAATAAATAAATAAAATTATACATATTATACAAGATCGGGTTGTTTTCTCTTTCATTTTTTTGATCCATGTGTCATTTTCTATATTCAATAAACAAAATAAACTAATTATTATCTACTAAATAGTCCATTTGAAATCAAATCAATAACCAATGATTAATTTATCATACAAATCAATCAATTCAAACTAACTTATTTTTTCATTCATACATCATCATTACTCTTAATTTGTTATTAGCGTTAAATTATCAATTTATCAACTAAACATTAAACAAAGACCTAATCTTTAAAACCCAAGTGATGTGAATCAATTATTCAACTAATTTAAGTATTTAAGTCCCCTAAAAAAAGTATTTAAGTTCAACAATGAAGAATTAACATTCAACTAGTTTGGGCTTTGTTGTATCTAGGGCCTCGTTATATTCATGCTTTGTATAACTTTGTATAGCTTTGTGGGCTGTAGGCTTTGCCTCCCTTGTACTTGGTATACATACCTTTAGTGTTGAATGAGAAAGTCAAGGAAAATCATTTAACGTTTAACCTAATTATTGTCAAGACTTGAGGCCAGATGACATATATGACATTTTTTCCTGAAACTATACTACCTAAATCAGCTTCCATACTACCTGTAGCAAATCTTCTTTCTCTTTTTTCTCTTTCCCAGTTCCACGCTTCATCTCTTCCTCTAGTGTTCTTATTAAGGTTTTTAATTTCACAAAAAAAAAAACTCACTTTGGGGGTACTGCAGTACCCCCAATGACCCTCATATAGATTCAACAACAATCTCATCTCTCCTCGCGTAGCCTTATTAACCTCATCTCCAAGAGCAACTTTTTTACGATACATTGTACGACATTGTTACAAGAAAGAATAGTGGTTCCGTGTGCAAGTTAAAATCAACAAGTTAACAACGATTGTATGTTTCACATCAATTTTAACCACGGGTCTTCTTTCCGCTAAAGGTTCCATGCACAGCATAAATATAGACACTTGCATGACAATAGTTAGAACTTTAGAAGTGTGGGTAACATCTATAAGCCACTTGAAATTGTGAGAGAAGGATAAGGCCATTAATTAAATTTCAAAAACGAGATGAATAGTCCCTCTCCCTTCTTAGCATTCCCCAAACTCTCTGTGCTTATGGTTGGGTACATCAAAGGAGACGTGCAATAACGCAGATTATATCCCATATAATAGACATGGAAACTAAGATCAAGGCTACCTTTAGTTAAACTGAAAACATATTCAAAGAAAACTATTTTTCAATGGAAAAGACAATTGTAAATTAGTGTTCATTTATTTGATTTCTCACAAGAAAAGTTAGTCAAAATGGAATAAAATAAATACTAAGGCCATGAAAATGGAAGAAAACAAATAATAAGGCTATGCAAATGTGACATCCATTCATTTAGAAAGGAAAGTGAATTAACAAATATGGATGTTTAGAATTTAGATACACTATGTTAAGAAGGCGTTACTACTGCCAGCACAAAGAAGCAGTTTGAAGGAGAATGAAGACGACAAGTGACCCATTCTTCTGATATGAACTGCTTTCTCTAATGTCTTGACCGCATTTCCGTTCATTTAGCCTCTGCATTCGCATGCTTCTCTTCAGCGGTTCTTCAAGCTGCAACGAGTTTATTGGTGTACTTCTCCTGTACTCTAGCTTCTAGTCTCTCAGCTTTCACCTATAACATCAAATAAAGAAGCAAAGATAGTCCTTAGTGTTAATTGTGTGTGCAAAAACTTGTAATCAACAGTTGCATGCTTATGTGTCCTAAATTTCATAACACATGGGTGGCATCCCAAACTACAAATTAAAAATAAAAAATCTTGCATGGACCACCCATGTTTTAAAGTTACCGTTTTTAAGTAATTATATTGAGTTGCCACTTTATGCGTTAAAGTCACCAATACATAACGACTTTAACAACAGTGAAATATATGAAATCTGCAAAAATTATCCAGGTCCATAATAAATTTATAGTGGTCTAGGTCTATATGAGATTCAATATTACAAAAAAGCCATTCCTCTCTTTCTAAAGACCACCGAAAATCATCAATCCATAATTCAAAGATAATTACCTATTTTAACATACTTAAGTTGTATGCAAGAACATCCTCAAGATTATGTACTAAAACGTCAGGATGCTGCATAGATTTCAGATTTTTTTTTTCAGTTTAAAAAGCCTCTGAGTAGAAAAAATAGATCAATGATCTTTTTCTGATGATTAAGAAGATCAATCAATCCGACAATATCTTCACAAATGATTTCAAGTCACCGAAGCCCGCTAAAAGTTAAGACCCCCTAAAGTAGGGACCTACACAAGTTAATCAATAGTTCATACCTTTTAAAAATTATCACCCACATTTCAAATTCCTATTGTCAATTTTTCCTTATAATTATCAGAGCATCAACTTATATCTCACCCAAATTTTAAACTGGTCTTACAAGGCTAAAATTACGGATAACCCACTTCCCTTCCCCCAGATCTCTCACCCTCACCTTCTCCCTCATCCCTCGCGTTCTCTTCCCCTCCTACTATGTCTTATAGAATTTCGCAAATTTAGATAATCTCTTACTACTTTCTCTCGCTGCACTCCATGAACCTCCCTTTTCCCTCTCCTCTTTCAGTTTTTCTAATTTTGCAAATTTTAGAAAGTCTTTTTCACTTTCCCCCCCCTTTTACTCTGTCTCTCTCACTAGTTTACAATGGTTTAGTTGATCTAATAAAGTCTTCTTACTTTATTTTTGTTCTTCCATCAAAGAAATCTTACATGAAAAGTGTGTCGTAAAAGTCAAAGTTTTATCTCTTCCTCAACTACACTTTAAAATTGGTCTCCTGACCTTCTCCATCTTACTATGTTCAAGCAAATTTTATGAGCTCTAAAATGATCTTCCTACAGTATTTTTATCTCAAGCATACTCTTAAATGGTCGCTTAAAACATTTCTTTATTTGTTTCTCCAGTCACTCTTCCTCGGATCATCTTCTCCCTCCCTTTCCCCATCTCTTCCTCTTCCGCATTCCCCCTCTCACTTCCTCTTTCGCATTCCCCCTCGTGCTCATGCCCCACCTTCCTTTCTCCATCACTTTTCTTTTATGGTTTTGTGAATTTAAATACAATCGAGCCTTTTTTACCCTAAAAATGGTAACGGTTTACCCGTAGTGAACTAAAATTTTGAACCTATTTGGTGTCATCTTATTCTCACATTAGCTCTAGAGTGAAAAACCAAAATTTTGTAGTGGAAAAGGTGAACAAAGAAAAGTTATTTACAATAATTTTTAATTATAAATTGGAGGTAACAAGAATTTTAACAATCAAAAAGTTGAAAACAACAAAGAAATGTACTTGTAGATGGATTAACAAAGGGCAAATCCTAAACGACCACACCAGCAGATTGTGAAGGCAATCAATTCGGAATTAAAAACGTATCCCCAAGAATCTAATCAAGAACATACCTCTGTAGCATGGGAAAACACATCTTTGATAGCCATCTTCTCTACTCATCTATTGCCTCATGTTGTTCTTGAAAACAAAGGAAGAAACTTTAACTTACCAATTTAGGGTGGAGAATAACATTTAAGGTGTAACCACCACACAATCGTCATAAGAATATAAAATAATGAGCAGAAAAAGACTTCAAAACTAACCCATCAAAGAAAAAGACTACATTATTCAGATTTAGTTCATAATTAAAGTCGGGGAAAAAAAGGCTCAAAAAATTCGAATCCGAAGAAAGAGAGAAACGTTTACTTTGTTTTGGGTGTTCTGTGTTGGAGAAAGTGCGTCAAAATATTACTTATATTGAGACTTAAACTCTACAACAATATCTTGTTTAGGACACCCTTACTATTCCCAGGGAATTGGATCATTGTAGTAGTCATTTAAGATCTTGAAGACCACTCCTGACAAATTCGTGGTAAAGATGGAGGGGTGGTAATAGTTGAAGTGAAATATGAGCGTCTCCCAAACTTTTGTTACGCTTGTGGTACATTGGGGCATATCGAAAGGGATTGCCTTAGTGTGTCGGAGGGTGAAAGAGAAGTTGAAAAGAAATGGGGGTCATGGCTGCGGGCCTCTCCTAGGCGTGGGAGGTTAAAGATGGAGGAAGAAGTGCGGAGTTTCCGTAGTTGTGCTCGCAACATCAAGTTTGTGAGGGACGATGGAGTAGCGAGAGATCATAATGGTGGTCGTCCTGAGGGGCCATCTCAGGAGAATATGCCGCGCAAGGTTGTGGATGACAGCAGGTCCGAGGCTGTTACTCCAAGTCTGGATAGCACCGATGAGGCAGTGCCAAGTCCTATTGAAACTAACACTCCACCTCTCATCATTCACCTCCCCCCTTGAACTTTTCTACTGGATACTCTTCCTCGTTCAAAGTCAAAAATAATAGAAAAGCTGCTCGTAAAAAATTTGTTGAACCTAAGCACCCTGACTTAGTGGAGGATTGTTGTTTGAATATGGATATTAATAATAATTCTGGCCTAAAGCGCAAGCAAGCAGATGAGATGGTAGTTGATGATTCTATGGACTTGAATGTGGGTCACAAAAAGATAAAAACTGATTGCTCTCTGTCAGGTGGCAGTACTATGAACACTGTCGAGGCGGAGGTTGGCGAGTCCTAACCCCGCCCGGCATTATGAATCTATTGTGTTGGAACTATCGGGGCTTGGGCAACCCTTTGGCAGTTCGTAGGCTCCGGCGTTGGAGCATGGTGTCTAATATTAGCCTAGTTTTTGTTTCGGAAACAATGATACAAGGAGGTGTAGCTGAGAACTCGAAGTTTAAATTGGGGTTTGATTGTTCTTTTGGAGTTAGCAGTGTTGGGAGGTCGGGTGGTTTGTGTGTGTATTGGAAGTCTGCTCTCTTAGATTTAAATCTTGTTTCTTTCTCTCAGCATCACATCTGTGGTGATGTTAAGGGAGAGAATGGAGTTACATGGCGTTTCGTGGGAGTGTATGGATGGGCAGAGACAGGGGAGAAGTTCAAAATTTGGGACTTGATGCGTTCGATAGGTGAGTGGGAGGGCCCTATTCTATTTGGTGGAGACTTCAATGAGGTGTTGAGCATGGATGAGGTGGAGGGGAGTAGTGCGGTGGATCGTAGAGCCATGCATGACTTCCGAGGAGTGATGGATGAGTTGCAGTTGCGTGATTTGGGGTTTACGGGCCTTTGGTTCACTTGGAAGAGGGGCAAGACCCCCGCCACTAGAATCAGAGAGAGGTTGGACAGGTATGTGGCTTCGACTCAATGGTTTGATGCTTTTCCGAATGTTCATGTGGAGCATATGGGGCGCTATAAATCTGACCACACTCCTATCTTGGTTCAGATTTATGGCCCTCCTTCTAGGAGCAAGAAGAGAAGGAAAAAGCGCTTTCACTTTGAAACTGCTTGGTTGTTAGATGATAAGTGTGAGTCGTTGGTTCGGACAGCTTGGGAGGGATTGTCGGGGATTCCTTTTGAAGCTCGGCTGGGCACGGTTTCTCGTGAGCTCACTTCGTGGAGTAAGGATTCTTTGGACAATTTGGGGCGCCATGTTAGTAGTGTGGAGGAAACTTTAAAAACTCTGCAGCATGATTTGGGGGGAGAGGATCGAGAGCAGGTGCAAGCCTGCCAAAAAACGCTTGATGACTTATTAGAAAAACAGGAAGCATTCTGGTTTTTGAGATCTCGTGTTTCTGAGATTAAAGATGGCGACAAGAATACCAAGTTCTTTCATTATAAAGCTTGTCCAAGAAAGAGGAGAAATTATATTCATGGGCTCTTTGATAGTAACGGGGTCTGGAGGGATGATGATGCTGATATTGAGAGAGTGGTTGTTGACTTTTACCAAAATCTTTTCACCTCGGGCTCCCCCTCAGACGATGACATGGATGCTGTGTTGAGCGCTATGACTCCTTCTATTACTGATGATATGAATGTGGCTCTGTGTAGAAAGTGTAGCAAAGAAGAGGTGTGGGAGGCTTCACGCCAAATGCACCCGAGTAAGGCCCCGGGCCCTGATGGGATGCACGCCGTGTTTTATCAGCGTTTCTGGCACTTTATTGGAGATGATGTTACTGCTGCTGTGTCAGGTATTATCCATGGCACTCGCCCCCCTGACGCTCTTAACAGTACTAATATTGCTCTTATTCCGAAGGTGAAATCTCCAACTCTTGTTTATGAGTTTCGCCCGATCAGTCTTTGTAATGTAATCTTCAAACTTATTACGAAATTTCTAGCTAACAGGTTGAAGTTGATATTGCCTGGAGTGGTTTCTGATAACCAGAGTGCATTTGTTCCCGGTAGGCTTATTACTGATAATGCCTTAATTGCTCTTGAGTTGTTTCACTCTATGAAATACCGTTGTAAGGGGAATAGAGGCTTTGTTGCTATGAAGCTTGACATGAGTAAGGTGTACGATAGAGTTGAGTGGTCTTTCCTTCGGAGATTGTTACATAAGATGGGATTTGCGGATTCTTGGGTTCGTTGTGTGATGGATTGTGTGTCTTCTGTTCGGTATTCCTTTGTGATTAATGGTGATGTATGTGGCTCTGTTACCCCCTCCAGGGGACTCAGGCAGGGTGATCCTATTTCGCCATACTTGTTTATTCTTGTTGCAGATGCTTTTTCGGCTCTTGTTAGGAAAGCAGCTGTAGATAAGAAGATTCATGGCATGAGGGCTAGCCGGAGTGGCCCGGAGATTTCCCACCTTCTCTTTACTGATGATAGTTTGCTCTTTGCGCGTGCTTCTCGACAGGAATGCTCAGTTATAGTTGATATTCTCAACAAATATGAGATTGCATCTGGTCAGAAAATTAATATTGATAAATCGGAAGTTTCGTTCAGCAAAGGTGTCAGTTCTATGCAGAAAGAGGAGTTGGTGGATTTTTTGGAAATGAAGCAGGTAGATAGACATTCCAAGTACTTGGGGATCCCAACACTTGCAGGTCGTTCTAAACAGCATCTTTTTTCAGGAATTATGGATAGAGTTTGGAAAAAGTTACAAGGATGGAAGGAGAAACTGCTCTCTAGGGCTGGGAAAGAAGTCTTATTGAAGTCTGTTATTCAGGCTATCCCTACCTATGTTATGGGAGTATATAGATTTCCAGTCACTGTTGTTAAATCGATTCACTCTGCGATGGCTCGGTTTTGGTGGGGTCAAAAAGGTGATCGTCGATCCATGCATTGGAAGAGTTGGGATTCGATGTGTAATCCTAAATGCTTAGGAGGAATGGGATTTAGAGACCTTTCGGTTTTTAATGAGGCGCTTCTCGGTCGCCAAGCATGGAGATTGATCCAATGTGAAAACACTCTTCTTAGTCGGGTCTTAAAAGCAAAATACTATCCAAGTTGCAGCTTTCTCGAGTCCTCTGTGGGTCTTGTGGGGAGTTATTCATAGCGTCGTATATGAGGTTCGAAGGCTCTTGTCAAGGAGGGAGTGTTGTGGCGCGTGGGAAATGGTACGACTATCAAGATTTGGAGTGACCCTTGGGTTCTAAATGATGAGAGCAGGTTTATCACTAGTGCGAGAGTTGATGGTCTCAACTATGTCTGCGATTTGATTGACTACGGTTCGATGGAGTAGGATGCACATATATTGAGCGAAAATTTCAATGAGCAAGATGTGAAAGCTATCATGGTTGTGCCTTTGAGTGAGCGCCTTCCACAAGACCGTGTGGCTTGGGCTTTCACCAAGGACGGGGCTTATTCGGTGAAGACGGCACATGGTTGGTATGTCGGGAAATCTGGATCTATTTCACCGCGCATGGACCAGGATTTGGAGTCTAAATGTCTCGCCTAAGGTGAGGCTTTTCTTGTGGCGAATCTGCTCCGCCTCGCTGCCAGTTTGTGCTCTTCTTCAGCACCACCACATAATCACTGATGCGACTTGTCCACTGTGCAACAAAGCTCCAGAAACAACTAGCCACGCTTTACTGCACTGCTCGAAGGTAAAGGAGGTATGGGAGATGGCTGGCTTGCAAGGAATTCTGCCGGGGAATGATGCGACTGAGTGGCTGGAATTCTGGGAGGGGTGGCAAGATATTGCGGATGAAAGGTTGGTGGAGCTGAGTTATCTTGCATACTATGTGTAGCAGCGTCGAAACAAAGTAGTCTTCGAAGCTTGGTGCCGTCCGAATGATCAAGTTGTAGCTTATGCGCGTGCTGCTGCTCGAGACTATGGCGAATACGCCAAGCATATCTATTGTGGGACTGCCCCTGGAGCTCCGAATTTAACAAAGAAATGGCAGGCCCCTCCTGCTGGTTGCGTTAAAGTCAATGCTGATGCGTCCCTAAGCGATGATGGCTGGATTGGTATGGGAGTGGTGGTGAGAGACGAGCATGGTGTAGTCCTTTTTGCAGCCATTCGCAGAGTAAAGGCTTGGTGGCCTATCGAAGTAGCAGAAGGAAAAGCTCTATGTTTCGCAATGAAGTTAGCTCGTAGTCATGATTTGAGGGACGTGATCTTTGAGTCTGATAGTCTTACTGTCACTAATAGATTGTCTAGAGATGTTATCTTTTTTTCTGATTTAGATGCTGTGTTAGAAGATGCTATGGTGTTGAGCAAAAACTTTGTTTCTGTTAAATGGTCGCATGTGCTACGGGTTGGGAATTATGTTGCCCATCACCTAACTCGACTGATCCCTTTTGGTGTTGAACAGCGCTGGGAACGTCATTGTCCTGCGAAGGTGTCTTCTTATGTGCTTATGGACGCTTTGTCCATTGATTAATATATTCCACCTCTCTTTTCCTCTCAAAAAAAAAAAAAAAAAAAAAAGACCACTCCTGGCAAATGACCATTAAATAGGGAAGTTCCAACCTTAGCCTTAGAAGAAGATATCAGACTGTGAGCACGTAACGAACGGATCTTGCCATCTTTTCCAAATGCAACAATGGTCGAAAATTCATGTTTGAACAGCCTCAGGAACGAAGATATTATCAACCACATACTGTGAGTGGGCCTCTTCATCATCACGGAAAACCGACCATATTGGAAATGGAAATCGAAGTCCAAAGTCATCATCCTCTTGAGGATCTAAGGTAACAAAGACCACTTCAAGTTCATGTTTCTCCTCCTCCAAGGACTCGCACCATGAAAAAAATGGATTAAGAACAAGAGTAGGGTTGGACGAAATCGAGTGGAAGTAAACAAGTACATTCTTCCCCTTAAGCACTGTTTCAACCTCATCCACGCTGCCATCATGACCTTCCTTAAAAAGATCAGTTATAGGCTCAAAGACAAATTGTAGGTAACTTGGCTGAGCTGCTTCAAAACATGCTCAACAACGAACATTTTTGTGAAGGGAAACATTGACTCATCGTATAAGGACATGACTTCTAAGCTATGGGGATCTCCATCATTGAATTTGGGGTAAAAAACAATCTTTTAGTCACTGTTTTTAGAGTACAAATACATGAGTCGAGGATACGTGGAGCTGTCATAGGGCACAACCCACCAAGAGAGTCCACACTACGCAATGACCCCTAAAATGCAACTATATGAACTAATATGCTCTAATAATGCAAACTAAATGTGCTTAAAAACTCTATAAAAATGATTTACCACGCGACAAGACTGCTGAAGACCTTGAGAAACTACAGTGAATTATGATAATCACAAGGAGGTACATATGCGGTGATAATCTCAAACTCCATGCCCTTGCCCTCAAACCAATCACAGTGTTATAGAGGAAGGCTAGGCGATTCCCAATGCAATAAAGGTACAGAAGCACAATATTAGATTGGAATTCTGAAATACACTTATGCTCCTCTAGCAAAGGCTCAGTTCATGGAATCTTCCTGAGGACTTTATGAGAGAGTTTGAAACACATAAACTGTAATACCCCGAATTTTCAAAGATTATTTTATTATTTATTAAGGTTTAATATTATTTCCACTTAAAATTTATTTTATGATAATGCGATTTTATTTGATAACTATGTTTATTAAAATAATAATTTTATTTAGTTTTGATTTATTTAACAAGTTTTATTTAAATGATTATTTCTAAATAATTTAACTATGGTAAATTAAACTCTTTATTTTTGGTTATGGGTATCCTTGTACAAGTTGTCCACCCATTTTTAGTAATCCAAAGCCCAAATACAAGTCCATAGCCATATGTCTTTTAGCCAAAAAGAAAAAGGAAAAATAAAACAAAAAAAAGGGGTGAAAACTGATTTCACCATCTTCATTCCCTCCCTTCTCTCACGTCTGAATTCCAGCTCAAAGGAGCCAATTTTTCAACACAAAATTCGGACTTTGTCAGTGCAAATTGAAACTCAATCCACAATTTTTAGATATTAGGGGCAACAATTTCAAAGGCCTAAACACCATAGCCCTCACACCTTACACATCCACCATTAATGAAGCTTGACCCAAAGCTCAAAATTTCTGACCAAACTCCTCTATAAATACTGAACTTTACTCACCAAATTACTCAAGCAAACAAATTCAAAAAGGTTTGCTTCAATTCCTTTCTATTCTTCCTAAATTTCTGATTTTTGGTTTTGAAACTGAATAAATTAAAAATAAAACCCACCATTAACAATTTTCCTGTTTCTTTGAACCACCACACCACCGGAAACCACCGCACCACACTGAACCACCACGTCGAACCACCTGAACCAATCGAACCCAAGCCGCGACAACCGCCAGCTCCTGTTCTCCCATCCGCGGCGCCTCTGCTGCGTCCCCTGCAGCCCGCGTCAGCCACCACCGCACACCGCCTGACCCCCGACCTCGCCTGACTCCGGCCGCCGTGCGCCGAGCCACCAGCCTCCCTCCCTTGCTCTCCTTCCCTGCTCAGCGTGCCTCCCCTGTTCTTCCTCCCTTCTTCGTTTCATTTGTTTTTCAATTTTGATGAAACTGATTCTTTGAATCAGTAAATATTTTTTTTTCTCTTTTATTTGTTTTATTAGTTTTATTAAGTTTTATTTTTTTTTTAAAACAAAACAAATGACTTTCCTAAACTAACTTACTTTATTAAGTTGGTGTATTTTAGATTAATTAACTTAGTCTTTTAATAACTTGAAAATATTTCTTAATTTTTCTAAAACAAAGTAAGAAGTATAATAAAGTTAGTTTTTATATTTAAAATAATCGTCTAAGTTAATGAAAATTAAGTTGAAGTAATTTTTTTTAGAACTTAAAAGGATTTCATAAATAATTTGGAAACCATAAACTTTAATCATTAAGAATTCTTTAAGTTATTTGAATTATTTAAATTGTTTATTTTATATATATAAAAAAGGGATATTTAGGTAACTAACTTAGATCTCGTTAACGTCTAATGTAGATTCCGATTGCGTAGACGAGGAATATCACGAGTGTTAATCCGTTCGTGAACTTAACTTTTGGGCACACATCACGAGGTAATCTCCGATGTCCATCTAAACGTAGATCCCATTAGGATAAAACGAATTAATTATGTGACTATGTGAATTAGAATATGGATTTGAATATGGTTTATAGTTATAGATTATGCACGATGAATGAGTATGACAAATGAAATGACTTGTATAACAGACGATTTGACAATGAAGATTATTATTATAACGTTATTAACACCGTCAATAATAGCAACTTAATCACTAATCTCTTATTCTTGTTATCAACATCGTTTATTAATATTATTGTTATTATTATTATTGTTGTTATTATTATTATTATTATTATTATTATTATTATTATTATTATTATTATTATTATTATTATTATTATTATTATTATTATTATTATTATCGTTATTCTTACCATTTATATTATTACTATTACTATGATTATTGTTATCGTTAATATTAGTATTGAAGTTATGAGTGAAAGTTGGAAATTATCAAGAACATGTGATTATGAGTTAATCAATGTAACCAAGTGACGGTTATGATAATGAATACGAATGCGCTCTCGGATTAAGCTATGTATGAATTGAATTCTAGATTTAGAATAAAAGTATTCACTCTTGATTAAATGAATTAACGTATATGTGTACATGTGTTATGTGATGACTTGAATTAAAAGCTACTAATCACTTAAAGTGAAATATCGGAGGGAAATGATGAACATGTTGCCCTGTATGGGAGGTTCAGCTGCCACCTACAGGTTCTCTGGTTACTATGCTGATTTTCTGTTACTTGTCTTCCTTCTATCTTGGTGTGATCCAAGTAGAAGGGGTGTGCACACTAGGGACTCTGTTATTATGGCCATTATGTTATCCGTAGGTGGTTACAGGGGATTGACCCCGGCCTACAATGTTGAAGTAAGTGGTTACAAGGGATTGACCCCGGCTTACTGGCGTTCTCTTTCCTCTCCTTAAATAATTGAATTAATTATGTGATTATTCATTGTATATATATGTGTATGTGTGCTATGCTTTCTAACCCTATTAACCTACTATTTTATAAAGTATTTTCAACTTAAGTATTTTACGGGATGGAGTTGGAATTACTCAGTTTTTCTGATTTTTGGGAGCTTGTCTCTCTTGTTTCTTTTCAATGTATTTGTGCAGGTGGGTGATCGACGGGGGAACAAAGGGAGATCATTTAGAGTTGTCATCCACTTAGCTTATGATTTAGCTTCCGCTGGAACTCTGAAATACTTTAGTAATTAGTAATATTTAATGAACATTTTACTTGGTTGTAAGGATTAATTAATTTGAATTTAGTATGCTTTAATCTAGCCTTGCATTTATTTCCAAGGAGATAAGTGCGGCGGTAGCACGCCCGTTGAGTCGAACCCTCGTGGATTTTACCCCATCTCGAGTTTTATTAAATGAAAAAGGATTCGGGTTGGCGGGGGTGTTACAAAGTGGTATCGGTAGAAAAGGAAAGTTGAGTCCTCGTTATATCGGACCTTACGAGATACTCGAAAGAATTGGGGAAGTGGCCTATAGATTAGCCTTGCCCACAGAGTTAGCCAATGTTCATAATGTCTTTCATGTGTCTCAACTCCGTAAATATGTCCCCGATCCCTCCCATGTCATCCAACCTGAAACCATTGAACTAGATGAGACCCTCACCTTTGAAGAACGTCCTGTTAGAATCCTTGATTCCAAAACGAGAAATACCCGGAATAAGGCAGTAAAGTTAGTCAAAGTTTTGTGGTCTAATCATCAAACCGAGGAAGTAACTTGGGAAACAGAAGATGACATGAAAAAGCGTTACCCTGAACTCTTTTCTGAGGTACGATTATCGAGTTTCGGGGACGAAACTCCTTAAGGGGGACCGAATGTAATACTAACAAAGTGCAAAGCTACTGTTTCGTTAATATTAAACATCTAACTTTAAAGTTCGAGGACGAACTTCGTTTTTAAGGAGGAGTAGATGTAATACCCCGAATTTTCAAAGATTATTTTATTATTTATTAAGGTTTAATATTATTTCCACTTAAAATTTATTTTATGATAATGCGATTTTATTTGATAATTATGTTTATTAAAATAATAATTTCATTTAGTTTTGATTTATTTAACAAGTTTTATTTAAATGATTATTTCTAAATAATTTAACTATGGTAAATTAAACTCTTTATTTTTGGTTATGGGTATCCTTGTACAAGTTGTCCATCCATTTTTAGTAATCCAAAGCCCAAATACAAGTCCATAGCCATATGTCTTTTAGCCAAAAAGAAAAAGGAAAAATAAAACAAAAAAAAGGGTGAAAACTGATTTCAACATCTTCCTTCCTTCCCTTCTCTCACGTCTAAATTCCAGCTCAAAGGAGCCAATTTATCAACACAAAATTCGGCCTTTGTCAGTGCGAATAGAAACTCAATCCACAATTTTCAGATATTAGGGGCAATAATTTCAAAGGCCTAAACACCATAGCCCTCACACCTTACACATCCACCATTAATGAAGCTTGACCCAAAGCTCAAAATTTCTGACCAAACTCCTCTATAAATACTGAACTTTACTCACCAAATTACTCAAGCAAACAAATTCAAAAAGGTTTGCTTTAATTCCTTTATATTCTTCCTAAATTTCTGATTTTTGGTTTTGAAACTGAATAAATTAAAAATAAAACCCACCATTAACAATTTTCCTGTTTCTTTGAACCACCACACCACCGGAAACCACTGCACCACACTGAACCACCACGTCGATCCACCTGAACCAATCGAACCCAAGCCGCGACAACCGCCAGCTCCTGTTCTCCCCTCCGCAGCGCCTCGTCGCTGCGTCCCCCGCCGCGCCAGCCACCACCGCACACCGCCTGACCCCCGACCTCGCCTGACTCCGGCCGCCGTGCGCCGAGCCACCAGCCTCCCTCCCTTGCTCTCCTTCCCTGCTCAGCGTGCCTCCCCTGTTCTTCTTCCTCCCTTCTTCGTTTCATTTGTTTTTCAATTTTGATGAAACCGATTCTTTGAATCAGTAAATATTTTTTTTTCTCTTTTATTTGTTTTATTAGTTTTATTAAGTTTTATTTTTTTTTTAAACAAAACAAATGACTTTCCTAAACTAGCTTACTTTATTAAGTTGGTGTATTTTAGATTAATTAACTTAGTCTTTTATAACTTGAAAATATTTCTTAATTTTTCTAAAACAAAGTAAGAAGTATAATAAAGTTAGTTTTTATATTTAAAATAATCGTCTATGTTAATGAAAATTAAGTTGAAGTAATTTTTTTTAGTACTTAAAAGGATTTCATAAATAATTTGGAAACCATAAACTTTAATCATTAAGAATTCTTTAAGTTATTTGAATTATTTAAATTGTTTATTTTATATATATAAAAAGGGGTTATTTAGGTAACTAACTTAGATCTCGTTAACGTCTAATGTAGATTCCGATTGCGTAGACGAGGAATATCAAGAGTGTTAATCCGTTCGTGAACTTAACTTTTGGGCACGCATCACGAGGTAATCTCCGATGTCCATCTAAACGTAGATCCCATTAGGATAAAACGAATTAATTATGTGACTATGTGAATTAGAATATGGATTTGAATATGGTTTATAGTTATAGATTATGCACGATGAATGAGTATGACAAATGAAATGACTTGTATAACAGACGATTTGACAATGATGATTATTATTATAACGTTATTAACACCGTCAATAATAGCAACTTAATCACTAATCTCTTATTCTTGTTATCAACATCGTTTATTAATATTATTGTTATTATTATTATTGTTAAATTATTATTATTATTATTATTATTATTATTATTATTATTATTATTATTATTATTATTATTATTATTATTATTATTATTATTATTATTATTATTATTATTATTATTATTATTATTATTATTATTATTATTACCATTTATATTATTACTATTACAATGATTATTGTTATCGTTAATATTAGTATTGAAGTTATGAGTGAAAGTTGGAAATTATCAAGAACATGTGATTATGAGTGAATCAATGTAACCAAGTGACGGTTATGATAATGAATACGAATGGGCTCTCGGATTAAGCTATGTATGAATTGAATTCTGGATTTAGAATAAAAGTATTCACTCTTGATTAAATGAATTAACGTATATGTGTACATGTGTTATGTGATGACTTGAATTAAAAGCTATTAATCACTTAAAGTGAAATATCGGAGGGAAATGATGAACAGGTTGCCCTGTATGGGAGGTTCAGCGGCCACCTACAGGTTCTCTGGTTACTATGCTGATTTTCTGTTACTTGTCTTCCTTCTATCTTGGTGTGATCCAAGTAGAAGGGATGTGCACACTAGGGACTCTGTTATTATGGCCATTATGTTATCCGTAGGTGGTTACAGGGGATTGACCCCGGCCTACAATGTTGAAGTAAGTGGTTACAGGGGATTGACCCCGGCTTACTGGCGTTCTCTTTCCTCTCCTTAAATAATTGAATTAATTATGTGATTATTCATTGTATATAGATGTGTATGTGTGCTATGCTTTCTAACCCTACTAACCTACTATTTTACAAAGTATTTTCAACTTAAGTATTTTACGGGATGGAGTTGGAATTACTCAGTTTTTCTGATTTTTGGGAGCTTGTCTCTCTTGTTTCTTTTCAATGTATTTGTGCAGGTGGGTGATCGACGGGGGAACAAAGGGAGATCATTTAGAGTTGTCATCCACTTAGCTTATGATTTAGCTTCCGCTGGAACTCTGAAATACTTTAGTAATTAGTAATATTTAATGAACATTTTACTTGGTTGTAAGGATTAATTAATTTGAATTTAGTATGCTTTAATCTAGTCTTGCATTTATTTCCAAGGAGATAAGTGCGGCAGTAGCACACCCGTTGAGTCGAACACTCGTGGATTTTCCCCCATCTCGAGTTTTATTAAATGAAAAAGGGTTCGGGTTGGCGGGGGTGTTACATAAACCATGCAAGGGAAGAGGGTTTTAGACTTCTGTATTCAGCCCAAATGTTGGAAACATGATTAAAGGGAAAAGCCGCTTACCCAAAATAGCTAAGAATCGAAAGCTTTTCGTGCAGCAGAACATTGCCCTTGGGATCAATCAAAAGAGCTTGATTATTCTTGAGGCTATGGAGATCGAGCAAATTAGTGTAGGTATTTAGCCTTAAAAACTGATTAAAGTATGGGTTCTAATTTGCTAATTGTGATTGATGCACTTTGTTGTTAAGTTTTGTGAATTTGTATAAATTTAGGTATTGTTAATAAATTAATAATTTTATATGATGATTTAGTTTCTCTATTAGCTTTTTTATGTACTTGTATGATGGTATTTTGTTGATTGATTTTCATATAGTTAGGTTATATGTGTTAATTTGTATTAAATAATAAATATAGGAAGCAATGAGTGATACACCAAGATAAAAAAAATCAAAGGCAATGGGAAAACAACACGGTATTAGATAATGTTTCTTTGCGTTGTAAAATTTTTAGTATTGAATATCTTTTGTCTTTTTTGTGACCCCCCGATTTTGAAATCCTGGCTCCGCCACTGCATCAAGGTGATCATGTAAGGGAATGACATTGAAGGATGGATGAAAGGGTTTGAAGAAATCAGGGATATTGGCATACTTTTCCCAGGCATAATTACGCCTGAATTTGGCCACAATGATCAACTCGAAACCATGCGGTCTTTCAGCGTAAAACTCGTTAGATTTGATTGCTGAGTCCCAGATCGAGGACTTCCAGCAATCAGGCAATGATAAAGAACAAGCCATGATGTATTTTTCCGCTTTTAATCTCCTCGAGACACACGTGTTGACCATCTAGGAGGAGAAAAGGTTGTTGTCTGAGCAACAAAACTTATAGAACGCTCAAATTGAGCTCAACTTCTAGATGACCATTTAAACTTTGTAATCACTGGCCAAGAGTGCACGATCCAAAAGAGGGTTAATGCGATTAACTTTGAATTGGAGATCGTAAACGTCTAAGGAGTCATTGATAAATTAACCCGACAAAAGTTGTTCCCACACAGACTTGTCGTAAGGGGTCGCAGGAAACAGGTAACTCCTCTCCAGTGTGTTCGCAGCTATCATATCCTTTAATTTCTCCACATCGTCACATATGTCCATAGTCCTATATATAATCCAGAACACAACACAACCAACGAACAAAGAACCAACTTTCTTTAATCAATCTCCACAAACAAACCAAACAAATATAGGGTAAATGCACATATAAATAAATAAAATCAATTAGGAGTATATACTAAGGTACCTTATAATTAGTGACTCAACGAAATTCGATCACTAATATAATATACATACTACTCTATCTACCTCATAATTGATACAATTGATTTAAGAAAATAGAAATTGAAATTCGCTCATAATAATTGATTCAACGAAATAGAAATTGAAACACAAAAGGAAACTGAAATTGAAGTTGAAATTGAAATTGAAATTGGCTCATAATAATTGATACAAGGAAATAGAAATAGAAACAGAAACTGAAATTGGAAATGGAATGCTAACCTGGAGATAGAGCTGATCGACATTGATTTAATTTTTATTGATTTGTGTCCTCTTAAGGGTGCGTTTTCTTCACCTAAATAGCCCTGAACTGAACCGAACTTATTGTATCTGATTCAACTTATTGGACCTGATTGGAACTTATTGGACCTGATTGAAACTTATTGACCTGATTGGAACTTGTTATACCTTATTGGACCTGATTGGAACTTATTTGACCTTATTTGACAAAAAATTTGATGAGTAATAACATAAATATTATCCTTAACATAAATACTATCCCTCAAAATTTATTATGACATAATAATTATTAAAATTTATCCTTCGAAAATATAGTAATTATTAACTACCTCTTATGATTTACATTTTAACAAAAAAATACTATAAATATGTTTGTCTATACACAACTTTAACCACTAATATATCCAATAGTCTTGCTTTGATTTCATAAAGCACTAGTAGGAAATCAATTAATACTCCCTCCGTTTCTTTTTAATCTACACACTTTCTTTTTTGGTCCGTTTCTTTTTAATCTACACACTGTTGCTTTTTTCTATTTTTGGTAACATGTCACATCTACTTTCTCCTCTTTTTCCACCCATGTCATCCACATTTTAATATTTTAACCCACTTTTTAATTTCTTTCTCTCACTTTTCCATTTCTCTCTCCACCATTTCAGTTTCTCTCTCATACTTTTGCACTTTCTCCTTTGTTCTCTCCCAAAGTGAAGTGAGTAAATTAAAATGAAACGGAGGGAGTAACATTTATATCTTTCATTGTTATTAGTAACAAAAACATGTTATCTCTAGTTATTTAAAGACGAATTGCAAAATATTATAATTATGATGATTATTATCGTTAACCTTATTTGACCATGATTATAATATTTTTTAATAATAACATAATCAGTTAATAGTAATATGAATAATAAAATTATAGCTAATAGTGCAAATATGATACTATATAATCATAGATTCATAGTGGTACTTTAATTAAAATTTTTAATAATAACATAATCAGTTAATAATAATATGAATAATAAAATAATAGATAATAATACAAATATAATACTATATAATTATCATACTGGTACTTTAATTTAAATTTATTGATCATTGATAATTTGGAACTTATTAAACTTATTGGACATGATTAGACCTGATTGAAACTTATTGCACCTGATTGAAACTTATTGAACCTGATTAGAACTTATTGGACCTGATTGGAACTTATTGAAATTTATCTGAACTGAACTGATTGAATCTAAAACTTAATTTTTTGGCGAACATAACATACGCTAAATAAAATACGTATACAAAGAACATTGGCCCACCAAACCCGGTTTAATATCCCCATATTTAGATGTTGTACTCTCTAGGCAGTAAAAAAAAAAGAAAAAAACTGGGCTCGAATAAATATAATCTGCCAGGTGGCTAATTTATTTATTCCCTTTAAAAGATCAAAGAAAGAACATATAAAGAGTTGATCATCATATCTGGACTCTGGAGAGTGCGTGGTAACCCTAAAATACAAGTAGTCAAATCTTTTATTGGAGACAGTTTTCCAGGATTGTACAAACGCAGAAACTGCTGCTATGGTAACTTACCAGTTTCAACATGTATTGCTTTCCATGTCTTTTCTTTGAATTCTACTGTAATTAAGTTGGTGAATTTAGCTTTTTTTTTTCTTTTTTTTGTTGGTCTGTTGAATGAAATTATGGGAGAGCAAACTGAGCGTGTTATCATAATTGGGGTTTTATTATTATTATTATTATTATTATTATTATTATTATTATTATTATCATCGTCATTTTTAAAATTTTCTAATTTATCATTATTATTAATTTTCATTTATTTCACATTAGAAGTAGTAAAATTTGGTGTGATATCTGATGATGATTGTTTATGCCGATTTTGTACCAAGTACGCAAAAGGTATTGGGGAGCCAACAACAAGAACAATATACAAAATTAAATGTGAAATAAATAACGAATAATAAGAATATAAATAAAAGATTAAGAACGCAAATAATTGTTGATGCGGAAAACCCAAATGATGGGAAAAACCGCGGGTGACACTCTTGATCACCAATCCACTATTGTAACGTCGCCGTCAATACAAGTATGTGAGTTCAATCACCAATACAAGAGCTTTTATGAATATTTAATGGAGAATGAAAAAGAGAGAGAGAAAGCTAAGTGTAGGCTAGTAATCAGTAATAGCTCACGTAATTAATTAGGTTACAAGACTCAAATATATATAGGCTAAGGAATATCCTTCAAAGTTGTTGCCAAACTCCCTAGAAAATAGGCCACATCAGCTTCCTTTGCAACTGCTCCCTTCCTTCTCTCAACAAATAGAACTTGGGTCCGCTTTCTACGGCAACAACTTCCATATGATAACTGATGCCTCTTAACTCATAACTTGAAATAATATCTTTGCCGCTAATAGTGAAAATTCTAGGCCCAACAATTGCCCCTAATTGATGTTCCGCTGCACAACCGTCTTGGGAAGTGGCATCAATTACACTCTTCCCCAAATCTTCTCCTTCAAATGGCTTCAAGTACGTTGCTTGTTCATTTCGGACACCGTCTCTTTGTCTTTACTTAGCTTCCGTTCTTATCTTCGTACGTTGTCATCAGAAAACACCATGTCTACCAGAAGCAAGTCTCCTGGCGTCAACCTCTCAGAGGAAAAAATGCTGGAAAGGATGCAAAAGAGGAATAGAGAAAAGACTGAAACTGTCTGCCGCCGTCACCTCTACTGCAGTGACGTCGCTAAAGGAGGAATTAGACGTCAAGAATGCTGAGATGACGTCGTAGAAGGAAGCAATGGACGCGTGAACTGCTGAGATGGAAACCAAGCTGTCGGCGTTACAAGAAGAACTCACCGACACCGCCAGCCTTTACACTTGGAAAACCAAAGCGAGGCTGATGAAGCAATACATGGAAGGTCAGACGGCGTCATGGACTCCAGAAGACGACGTCCATAAATTCCTTGCTGTTGTTGGAACTCTCGACGACTTGATTCCTGACGGCGTCGCTACCGTTGCTGAGACGGCGACAACTGTTGAATCTGCCCCTGTTGTAGAGGACAAAGATGCCATGGAGACAAACTGGTTTTCAGTGTTAGTTTTTGTGTATAAAAGTCATTGTATATCTTTGTTGTGTGTTATGCAAATGTATGTTTGTAAGTATGTATGTACGTATGTATATAACTTTTCCATCATGACTAGAGGAATGTGTAAGTCATCAGATTCATCAGATTTCTGCACGATTCTATGTAAGTCACTAGCCTGTTTTTCCATCTTACGACTACTAGCAAACTGTAAATTAAAAATATTAATCAATTGAGCAAAGGAAGAGATAGTGCCGTTGCCAAGGTGGATGAACCACTGTAGGGCTTGTCCAGTCAACGTCGATCCGAATCCTTTGCACATGCATGCCTCGCGCATGCTACGAGGAATTGAGATGGTGATCATCCGTTGTTTGTATTGAGCGACGTGGTCATTTGGGTCTGTATTGCCGTCGTACATCTTCATGGTTGGGACGGAGAACCGCTTTGGAACCTCGACCATGGCAATGAAATCAACAAAAGGTGAGTCCGCATAACTGTTAGGCGTCGCTTTCTCCATAGGACGTGGGACACCGGGGATCCTGGTGATCATGTCCTCTAGCCGCTGAAGACGTTACTGGATGGTATCGTCGGCGACGGAACGCGGTTGCCCCTTGGCTTGGTCTCTAATGATGTCGGCGTCAGGCTCGACGTCAGCATCTCCATCTGAATCATCGTCGTGGGCAGGAATGTTGTGGCCCACAGGAGTTTTGAATAGGCCTCCGTCCAGGCCAGGCATTTTAGAGATATCGCCTATGCTGCGGCGCTTAGAGCCTTTGGACTTTTGAGCATATTTCAGGCTTTGATTCTCCATGCATGATGCGACATAGCTATTCTGCAATTCCGCCATAGCAGCCTTGACGCGATTGAGTTCATCTATGACTTCTTGAGTGGTTACCCAATCTCCTGCCATTGCAAACACAGAAAAAAGAAAAGGCACAAACGAAATAGTAGACAAAAAGAAAGTGATGAACGATGTATAGAGATCTTGCTGAAGGCCCCACGGTGGGCGCCAAATTATTTATACCGATTTTGTACCAAGTACGCAAAAGGTATTGGGAAGCCAACAACAAGAACAATATACAAAATTAAATATGAAATAATTAATGATCAACAAGAATGTAAATAAAAGAATAGAAAGACAAACAATTATTGACGCGGAAAACCCGAAAGATGGGAAAAACCGCGGGTGATTCTCTTGATCACCAATCCACTATGAAGGTGCCGCCGTCAATATAGGTGTTTGAGTACAATTTACACAGTAGCTTTGTAAATTATTAATGGAGATAGTGAGAGTGTTTGCTATGGAGTATGGAATAACGAAGATTAGTAATAGCTAGGGAGAAAGAGTTATTGTATGCTAATGTCCCGTAGTGATCAGAGTCTAAAGTAGGTTACAATACACAAATATATATAGTTAAAAGAATATCCTCCACTAAGAGCCAATAGATTGCACCTCCCCTTTATTCTCAACTACTTCCTTGTTTATCTCAACTAAATTGCACGTGAGCCCACACTCCTTGCCACTTATTTAGCCATTTGATAACTGCTTCTCATATCCAATATTTCAAATTCCTTTTTGCCACCAATGCATAAAATATTGGGCCAAACACTTGTGCTACTGCATTGCTTGAATCTCCACTCCATGTCGATATAAATTCGGAGTTTTATAAGGACAAGCCCCCTTTGCACATGGTGGCTTCTAACTTATCTTATAGCATGACTAAGTTACTTTTAGAGCATGGAGCTGATGCTGACCTCGATTCTCGTGATTGGGAAACCCCACTTCATGAAGCGCTCCGTGCATTCGAGTGCGTGCCTCGTTCCAAACCTTTCTGTTTCATGGTTCCTTTATCTGACTTCTAGGAGATTTACTCTTGGGTTTGTGTTTCCAATGTCACAGGTTGAATAAATATTTGATAGGTTGGCATTGGACCGCTGAAAAATCCATCCTCAAGCTGTTCTTCCTTTTCTGCTTGCTAGAGTTGGTGATCATCAACTTTCATTGCTCTTTCCAGTCTTTTTATTAATACTCCTGAAATTAAAGTTCCTGCTTTGACTTATTTAGTCCTATGCTTGATACTGTCAGACTGCTGGCGTCACATAGTAAGAAAGTCGAGGATCTTTGCATTGATTCGATTGATTTTGGTTATGTCATAGACTATGCTGCCTTACTGATGGTTGCTTGGGATAAGCTCATGGTCTCGTCTGCTGAGGCTAAGGGAGACCTAGAGACTACCCTAGTTGGGCAACACATATTTCGAGAGTTAAGCATTGCATCAATCCAGCAAGAGAATTGTGAACGCAGTTTCAATGTGCTCTCAAAGGAAAGGTTGACGACATCATTGTATATTTGTATGTGGTTAAAACTATGTCGATGACTATCGGTGTCCTTGACCGTTATTGTCACTCAAGGGTTGAGGTACACCTTCTCAATATTCCCTAGTTTTCTTTATATCTACTTTCTCTTACATCCTTGATTTAACTTTTGTTTGGTTTGCGTTCTTAACTAACTACCCTGAATTCTAGAGCACCTTGTTGTTTTCTTTTTTAAAGCCTTCTGCAATCATTTGCTATTAAGCTCCTCCATGTTTTATAGTTTTGAGGTGGTTTTCAGTGGTCTATGTGGTTTTCGGCAGTGGTAGTTTCAGTGGGTTTTATTGGTTGCAATGGTGATTGGTGGCAGCGAGGGTGATGGTTTGCTGGTGGGGTTGATGGGAGTGGAGAAGGGGGTGGCAACATAGGTAATGGTACGGGTAAGGGTTTGCTGGTCAGGTTGGTGAGGGTGGTGGCTGTTGGTAGAATAATATGGTGGTGGTTGTTGGTTTTAGTAATTACTTATATCTTAGTTAGTTAGATTTAGTTTGGTTTTTTAGTAAGTTAGATTATTAACACTGACCTATGAAATTACTGTCATTTTGGGGGATTTACATTTATTTGCAACAAATGTTTGATTTCATCATATGGTAAGTTTTGGCCTCTGAAATTTCTGCTATACCCCTAACTTAAAAACATAAACGTAGGTTAGTGTTTTTTTTGAGGTGAAAGGTAGGCAATATTATTAAGAAATAATGTTCGGAGAATCCGATACAATCAAATCAGAAATTGAATGGCGTACATCCTCCACCGTCATTTGTATATCTCCTCATCTCTGACGATCATCATTAATAGCCCTTTCAACTATCTGGCATCACTCTCCACAATCACCTTGGACCAAGCATACTCTTTTGCGACTCCAATAGCCCACAACATCGCTGCAAGCTCCGCTCGTTTCGCTGACCAATCATGCAGCACAATCCTAGCCCACTCCCGGATCACCTCACCTTTCTCATCTATCGCCACCATTCCAAGACCCACTCTATTTGTTTCTTCCATTAACGCAGCATGCGCATTTATCTTAATGACACCATTGGGAGGGGGACACCACCCATGAACCCCACTAGATTTCTCTTTGACATTAAACTTCCTAAAGTTGTGGAGAATATCATGCGCTCTGTTCCATGCTAACTCCGGCGAGCACTAACTTTGTTGAAACATCAAGTCATTTCGGGAGGACCAAACTTGCCACACTAACATTGCAAAATTCTCGTGCTTCTCCTTCGATTGATTCTTCAAAATCCACGCAAGCCACTCCTTGAAGGTTGTGGCACCAGCATAAGTCCATTCCTCTCCATCAACACTCCACACCTTACGAGCCTGCTAACACTCTCACAGCATGTGAAGAGCTGTTTCTTCCTTCCCTGACCGGATGCACTGTACTTCCTTCCTCAACATCACGCTTCATCTTCAGGTTATGGTTGTGTGGGATAATTTCCCATGCTGTTCTCCAAATGAAATTCCCCACCTTAGGAGAGATGCGCAGACTCCATATATGCTTCTAAAGAGGATCATGGCCCAAAGAGCCCGAAGCTATATTCTTATTATCAATGGCGAGATGATACGCATCTGGAGGAAGCCCATGAATTGGAGTAATCGCTTTCCCAGACCGCTCTCCGCTTAACCACTTGTCCCTCTAAATGTTCACACATCTCCCATTTCCTATCCTGACTCTTTTGTTCACCAACGGCCTTGACCCCAAGATGCTCCACTAAGCATAGCTAGGAGCCAAGCCTAGCTGCACATCCCAAATGCTCGCGTGTGGATAGTACCGAGCTTTATAAATCCGGGCTATCAAAGATCGAGGCTTGCAATGAATTCTCCATAGATGTTTAGCCAACAAAACCTCATTAATAGCCTCTAAGTCTCGAAATCCTAACCCTCCTTCCTCCTTCGGCTTGCACAATGCACATGAATTCCCATTTCTTCCAATGAATTCCCCTCTTTCCACCAGAATCCACCCACCAAAATTTGCTAATTATGCTTTCTAAAAGAACCGGACAACTTAAAGCACTTCATAACATATTTGGGATAGCTTGGCAACATATTTGATAAGAACTTCCTTAGCGGCACGAGAAATCAAACATTTGTTGCAATAAATGTAAATCTCCCAAAATGGCAGTTGTTGCCAAAAATAAAATAAAAAATAAAATGGAGAGAGTAGTATACTATCAGTCATATGAGGAATCACCATGATTAATACTCCCTCCGTCCCAATTTACTAGTTATACTTTCCTTTTCTAGATGTCCCAAAACAGTGGTTACGCTTCTTTTTTTGGAATGACCCCACTAATATATTAATACTTCTTTCTTCCCACTATCAAAAAGTTTGGGCCCCACACACTCTCTCATTCAAATAAAAAAATACCTCACTAACTCCTATCACATCTACCTTTTACATATAATAATATTTGATAACCACTCAACAACTCATCATCTAAAACTCCGTGCACACCCAAGTTTTACTAATAAATTGGGACGGGGAAGTATGTCACCAACAATCATCTAAGGTGCCACCATTAGTATATGCCTCCTTATTGTATGACATACTAGCATGTTAGGAATTAGTATAGATAAGAAGAGATGAACACATGATTAGGGAACAAAGTTTGATTAAGATTTGTAATTTAGGAAAGTTTTCAAAGCGGGGGCTTCGGGCTTCGTACTTCCTCTGTCTTTTTTTGCTGTGACACTTTGGTTAAAAAGCTCTCACATTTTTTGTCAAAGTGTCACAACTAAAAAAAAACGGAGGAAATATGATTTTTTGGCCGATGATAAAATGTTTAGTGAAATACAATAGCGGTAAACAGAGCTTTTTAATGATATTTACATCCATGATAAATATTTTGCACATAATTCTTGCTATTATCAATTGATTAGTGTAAGAGGGACTATTTGCTAAATATTTGTCAAGGGTTTAGATATGATTTAACATCTCCGATCACCAGTTTAACGGTTTTGTATATTAAAAAAAATATAATATTGGCCACCTTACTGCTTTGAAATTTATTCTAGTAAATTGCAATAGAGTGGAGATTCCGAAATCTACAAGCTACTAGACAATCCTTTTGTGATACCTTTTCTCTTACTAGTGCTCCCTTTTTTCTACATCAATTCTTGCTAATAACAACTCCCCTCAAAAGCGCTCCTACACTCATTGTAAATGATTTACTATGATTACCAAACTACCCTTTGTCACATTCCACTCCCCTTCCCATTTTCAATCCTTGCTTGTGATGCCTTCTTGCGAGCATAAGTGAATAGGAGTAGTGGGCCTAGGCTGATTCCTTGGACAACTTACTATTATTATCACAGTATCACCATATCTATTTTCCCGCACCAAAATGGGAGTATTTGGCTTAGAGCAGTAATTTAACATTTATACGGCGGGGGCAAAAATGGTTGGAGATTAAGGAGATTAACCTAAAGAGGGAAGTGCATCTTTGGTCTTTTCTTCTTCTTTTCTTCTTTTATTTTTTTCTCTTTTTAAAGTAGAATATATTTCAAGTTTGGGATGTCTTTCCATATTAATTGCATGCTTAAATTTTTTCTTAATACTCCAAGTAGGGGTATACTTCCCATATTAGTCTTAGGTGATCGTACCTACTTAAACTAAAAGTATAAAAGAACCATTTCTTTCCTCTTTTTTTCTCTCTCTCCTATTTCTCGCCTCTTTAGCATCACCTTCACCTCCACTTAATGCCCCTACATATCTACATCTCTTCCTCGACCCTGCCCCTACACCTAGCCGAACCCTCTCCCTTTTAATTATGCTAGCCCTCTTATGGCAGGTTCACAACCACAACGCATTCCCTAACCATGGCCTACTGTAATAATTAGTTATCTCATTTATACCAAGATCTCTTTCGCACACTTTTTTTTGTGAGAATAAATTATGATTTTATCTTCCAAGGTACAAGTCATAGAGAGAAAAGACAAATCTTCACCCACATCGAATGAAAGTACACTTCGTAGTTTAAATGCCACATCTTCAAAAACCGAAATCGTGTGGACTTTGGTGTAAGAATATCTAACAAATTTTGCTTAGACCATCGTTTGAAGTTGGTTTCTTGATTTGAGATGATTGTTTAGTGCCTTTATTGGAAGGTTGTGCTTTGGTTGTTTTGTTACTCTTATTTTCCTCCTTAATGTGTTGTGTCATATACAAATTTCCTATGTTACTTAGGACTCGAGTATGGTGTTGGATACGGACACATGTCTAAGTGTTCGATTCGGCAAGACCAAAAATTTCAGGACTCGTGGACTATGTGTGTAGGGACACGGATATATATGTGTGTGTGTGTGCGCATGTGTGCGTGCGTGCGTGTGTGTGTGTTTAAGTAGTTAAAAAGCCCAATGTAAAAGCCAACTTGACTAGAAAAAGAGCCAGCAAATAGTGTAAATTTGTGTGAAACAAAGAATGAAAAGAGGTGAGAAGATCGATTAGATTATCATGTGGCCAAAGGAAAAAAGAAATGAGAAATGAAAAGAAAAGTGTGGTCAACAACTCAATTCAAAAAGGGAAAAAAAATACAAGGTGTCAACCACACTACTAGGCATCACATCAAATTCTTATGTCTTTAAAGTCACGTGAATCAAAACAGAGGGAAGTAAGAGAGAGAAAAACAAGAGACGGCAAAGCATACCTTTCTTCTGAAAAACAAGAGTCATCTACATAAATCCTCTCTCCATTCTTAATTCTTTATCGAATGCAGTTTTCCTCAAGTCATAGCAGCATATCACTTTCAATCTCCCTCATCCAAGCTTGCTTTGGTCTTCTTCTACCTCTCACCTTCTTCTCCCGTTGCTACTCTTCAAGCCTCCTTATCGATGTGTTACTTGGTCTCTGTCTGATACTTCAATGGAACATGTACAAGAGGGGGGGTGAATTGTACTTTGGAACTTTTAGCAAAGTTTCTCGCGGAATTAAGGCTTTAAAGAAACAGTGATACGAGAGATAGAGATATATAAAATTGAGGAAACTTCTTGAACCTTATCAAGAAGAGAAAACCTCAAAAACTATATTATTGCAATAACTCTATTACAATCACTCTCTACAACTTGAGTTCCTTTCGAACTCAAGTTCCCACAATAATCCCCTTTGATTATTGGAACTCTTCTCTCTATTGATTCTACTCCGAAGCCTACACTCACTGACTTAGCTCTAAGTCTTTACAAGAGTCACTCAACCCTTGATCCCCAAATTACAACTCAAATTGAGAAACACACTAGTAAATATATTAAACTTAGATATTTAAGGAACTTTGGAACACTTATTGAATGCAACTGACTTTTTATGAAAACTCTTAAGATTTAGACTTAGACAATATGTTTTCAGTTGGTGGTTTGTAATGAGAAAGACTTCTCCTTTTATAGTGAAGTCTTCTCATGTTAGTTCCACTTATTCCTCCACTAAGTGTGAAGCAGTAACCCACGTAGAATTATTTTCCCACGTTCACACTTCTTGAGGAACAAAGAAATACATATTCAAACCAACTAACAGTAAGTGGTTTAGTAGTTGAGAAAAACAAGGAGTTAACTTAGGAAATTTAGTTTTACTTGCTCAGTAATTAAAAAAGATTTTTATTTAGATAATAAAAACTGTTTTATTTATTTACAATATTTCCTAAAAACTCACAATTAAATATTTTTCAAAACCACTTGTTGCATTTAATAAGTTCCATTTAGTTCCCTAAAACTAAGCAATATAATTTACTTACATAAATCCTAAGTACAGACTCTTGAACTTAGAAGTTACGCCATCTCTTTAAATCTTCAACTCTGAAGATCCATGCGTCCCAGCTCAGGAACAACAGACAGTTCCTTGAGGGAACTGTGATCAGGAACTTGAATCATAAAATATCACTTAGTAGATTAAATCTTGTTGTTGTGTATAGATTACTTTGTCTTGATTATAAGTGCCACGCCATCCATGATTCCAACCCTGGAACTCGCTTAGACAACCAAGTTCCTACTCCGGAACTAAAACACTATTTATCAAACAAACTAATATGTCAGGAAGTTTGCAAGGCAGTCATCATCCAAAACTAAGAGTCAACAATATTCCCCCTTTATAATTTGGTGATGACAACACAAGCAAACTTTTCACAACAAAAGATATAAACATAATGAATACTTCATGATGTAATCCCCAACAAACAAAAAGGAAAAAAAAAATAAACTTTACCAATTTTTAATTTTTATAGGAGACAAGAGTTTATGAGGTTACAATGGTGTAACCGCCTTAAGATGTTTGCAATGATTTTCCCCCTGTTGGCATTAACAAAAAGAGGACAACACAGGCAGAGATATTCCAAAACACAACACCCAACTATGAAAGTGGGTAGAAACAAGTAAATCCAAAACAAAAACACATTTCACACAAGTTATGAAGCAACTGAAACAACAACTAATTATGATAGTCATAGGAATACATAACATAGCAAGTTTTTGGGAAAGACTAAAAGAGAAACACCCACAAAAAGTAATACAAAGCAAAATGGAAAAGAAAGAAAAAAAATTAAACTGTTCCAACAAAAACCAACATAGTGACAAAAGAGAGAAACAATAGGATAGAAGAGAAAAAGTTAAGCATCATTTGGCTCCGAGGTTTCTTGAACTACTTCAATGGTGAGGTCATCACTCTTTTGTAACATAGTAGCATGAGAGGAGGAGGTATGAGCAGAGAAACTGTGATATGAGGCTTGCAGTTCCTTGACCAGAGAAACCAGAGAGCCCACCTGTTCTTGCAGGAACTCAATCTTAGAAACAGTTCCTTCTTGTAGTTCCTTCATCTGAGAAACAGTAGCTTGGAGTTCCTTGATTTGCTCATCCTTTGTAGTTTCTGAACCAAACCCAGGGAACCCAGAGAAACCAGCAAAACCGGAGGGAACACTTGCAGGACTGTTCCTGTGCCATGAGGAACTGAACTCTTCAAAGTTCCTTTCTTCTTAGGAACAGGAGGTGAACTCACAGGAACTGAAGTGGTGTTCCTAGGAGAACCCAATTGTTCCTCTCCTCCCTGAACCTCCAAGACAACATCAGTGTCTTCCTCATCACTTATATCCATGAAAACAAAGGATTTAGATTTTTTAGCTATGCGAACACTTTTCCTCGTTGACACAAAAACTTGCCTCTTTTCTCCCTCTTCTTCTTCTTTATCAGAAGTACCCACTTCTTCCACTTTTTCCTTGAGAAACCTAACACACTTATCAACCACTTCCAGATTCAACTTAGAGAGAAACCCTTTTTGTAAGATTTGGGCATTAGAAACCACATGTTCCTCATAGGAACTAAGGTCAACTGCTTGGTTCCTAAAAATGGCAGTGAGGAGGGAACCATAGCCAACTCTCAACTTTCCAGGAATGCACTGGGCTAGATGTTTAATCATTAAAACAGGTTAATTGATAGGAACATGATTTTCAAGGCTGTAAATTAAACATGCATCAAATAAGTTGACATCATCCCTCTTTTGTGTACGAGGAACTACACCTCTCCAAACTACATTGAACAACAGTTTTTGCAAAGGGGAGAGAGATTTATGTTTTGTGGTGGAAGATTTGTCATAGTTTCCCCCTATTTTCCTCACAATCTCGGCACTTTCAAGGTTATTAATCCTCACTTTCATCTTCCCTTTAACATATTCATCAAACCCTTCATCCGGAACACCAAACAAGTTTCCCAAATATTCAACATCAAAAGATATAGCAGTGCCATTCACGTCACTAGTGCAAACCAGATTTTCACAAGAGAAATTCTTACAGAATTCATGCATAGCTAAAGGATAAATTGAAAGCCGAGCATGAGTATCAAAAAGATTTACCCACTGTTGAAGATCAAGAATTTCCACCAATTCTTCAAGTTTTTCTAATTTGCACCACCCATAATTAATGGCGAACCCTTGAGTGAGAATTTTTGATTTAATATCAGATGCAGAAATTTTCGGACCCTTCTCTTTCACAGCAGGAAAATTTAGCTCGGATTTCGCACCCTCGGCCGTTTTGCGCTTCTTGTTGCGGGGGAGCTTGGGCGACGAAACGGAACCGTCGGGTGCCTTCGCCGAGTCAGTCGCGACTGGCGAGCGAGCAGGCACATCAGATGCCGGCACGTCGGTGGTCGGTTTTTGGGCGGGCGACTGAACGGAGACCCCACCGGCGGTTATGGCGAGGGGTGGTGGTTCAATTTGGAGTGGTGAAGGATTTTGGGATGGTGAAGTTTCCATGGGAATTGGAGATGAAGGATCTCTTTTTCTTTTGTGGGACAAAAGATCTGTGTTAAGGCTTGTGATAACCATGGTGATTTAAAAAGGAAAAAAAAAATTGGAAGGGAGGATGAATCTTGAGTTTCTTTGAGGAAGATGAAGTGGTGGGTTTTTGGTGTGTTAACCGTGTAAGGGGAAATAGGAGAGATAGAGGGGTTTAAAATTTATCACATAATTAATAAAAGTTGGCACATTAATGTGGTAAAAATAAAAATAATAAAAAGAGTAAAAGTGGGTGAGATAAAAAAAGGAGTGATGGAGTGAATTTAGGAGTGAAAAAAAATATCTCCTTAACCGTGTAGAAGGAGAAAAAAAAATCAAGAAGAAAAAAAAATGAGAGAAAACGTGGAAAAGAAAAAAAATTTGAGAGAAAAAAATAAAAAATTGAAAAGAAAGATAACATATGACAAATAAGAAATAGAAAAAGAAAAGATAAAATTATGAAGAGGAGAAACATATATACAGATAAGAAAAACTTGCTTAGCCTTGTATAACATATAACTAAAATAAAAAGAAGTTGCTTACCTAGCACAAGTTATGAGTGAAAATGAGTTTCTATAATGGAAAACTTAGAATATGTTTTCACATAATTAATTGTGTTGGAATAACAAAGCCATGTATTAAAATCTATCATTTTTTTTTACCTTGGGGGGATCTCATAGGCAGTCATCTCAACTTGATCATTCCAAGTTCCAGTCTCATTTTCTCATGTTTCTCCCTGTTTAAAGGCTTAGTCAAAATATCAGCTATTTGATTTTCAGTTTCACAAAAATCTAATATGATTAAACCTTTTTCCACATTATCCTTTAAAAATTGATGCCTTATATGGATGTGTTTGACTCGAGAATGATGAACTGGATCTTTGGAGATACAAATGGCACTAGTATTATCACAATAAATGGGAACATAATCATATATTATGCCAAAGTCTCTTAACTGTTGCTTTATCCAAAGTAGTTATGAGCAACATGCAGCAGCAACTACGTACTCAGCCTCAGCAGTGGATAGAGCAACAGTATTCTGTTTCTTGGAACTCCAAGAAACCATGCAGGAACCCAAAAATTGAACCATACCTGAAGTGCCTTTTCTATTTACCAAATCTCCAGCATAATCAGCATCAGCAAAGCCTTTCAAATCGAAAGCACCATCTCTAGGATAGAACAAACATAAATCGTCTGTTCCTCGAAGATACCTTAGTATCCTTTTCACAGCAATCATATGTGACTCCTTTGGGTTTGATTGGAACCTGGCACATAAACCTACAATGAAAGAAATGTCAGGTCTACTAGTAGTTAGATATAACAATGATCCAATCATTCCTCTATAATTTGTTTGATTCACACTTTTCCTTTGGGATCTTCATCTAATCTAGTGGTTGTTCCCATAGGAGTGTGATTCACTTTAGCAGATTCAAAGTCATATTTCTTGAGGAGTTCCTTGACATATTTTTGTTGGTGAATCATAATTCCTTTCTCAGTTTGTTTTACCTGTAGACCAAGAAAGAAGTTAAGTTCCCCCATCATACTCATCTTGAACTCACTAAATTTGTACTACTAAAAGATCAGTTCCTTTTGATTTCAAAAACAAAGTTTTATCAATTTTTCCTCGTTTGAAATCATTTGCAAAAGAAACTTCGATAATCTTTCGTATCATGATCTAGGAGCTTGTTTAAGTCCATAGAGAGCTTTATCAAGCTTATAGATATGGTCAGGAAGATTGAAGTCGATAAATCCAGGAGGTTGTTCCACATAGACGTCTTCCTCTAAATAACCATTTAAGAAAGCACATTTGACGTCCATTTGGTACAACTTGAAACCCATGAAAGAAGCAAAAGCAATTAAGATTCTTATGGCTTCTAATCTAGCAACAGGAGAAAAAGTTTCTTCGAAATCTATACCTTCATGTTGATTGTAGCCTTTGACCACCAACCTTGCTTTGTTCCTTACGATAGTTCCATATTCATCGAGCTTGTTACGGAAAACCCATTTGAGACCTATTACCTTTTAATTCTTTGGCTTGGGTTCCAAATGCCACACCTTGTTTCTTTTGAACTCATTAAGTTCATCTTGCATGGCAGTAATCCAGTCAGCATCTTGTAATGCTTCAGTGTGGTTCCTGGGCTCGATTATGGATAGAAATGCTTGGAAAGCACAGAAGTTCCTTAGTTGAGATCTTGTCTGAGTTCCTTTTCGAATGTTGCTGATAATCAGATCCATTGGATGAGAACTTTGATGTTTCCATGGTTTGGGATGGAACTCTGCTGCAGGAACTGTTTCTGACTAAGGTTCGGTCACCTCAGTTCCTTGATCCTCCTGTTCCTGAGGTTCATTTTGCTCATTTGGAGCTTCAGTTTCTTCTGGTTCCTCTGTCACATGAACTTCTTCATTTACTCCTGCTTCTTGGTTTCTAGGCACATCAACAATGTTGCTTGGCCTTGTTGGAGAGATTTCATCATCTTTATCTGAAAAATGAGTTAGACGGATTTCGAAATCTTCCTGTTCCTGAACTATATCCACTTTGTCAGTTTCATCAAAAATAATCTGCACACTCTCTTCTACACACATAGTGCGTTTGTTATAAACTCTATAAGCTTTACTGTTTAAGGCATATCCTAAGAATACTGCCTCATCACTTCTTTCATCAAATTTTCCTAAGTTCCTTTTTCCATTATTGTGAACAAAGCACTTACACCCAAAAATTCAAAATAAGAAATATTAGGTTTGTTTCCTTTCAAAAGCTCATAAGGCGTCTTATTTAATAAAGATCTAATCATGACTTTATTGATTATATAACAAGCTGTATTAACTGCTTCAGCCCAGAAGTTCCTTGGTAAGGAACTGGCAATTAACATGGTTCTAGCCATGTCTTCCAAGGTTCTGTTTTTCCTTTCAACAACTCCATTTTGTTGTGGAGTCCTAGGAGCAGAAAAGTTATGATCCATACCTTGTTCCTTGCAGAAATCATCAAACTTGCCATTGTCAAATTTAGTTCCATGATCCGACCTTAATTGAATTAATTGATGACCACTGGAACTCTGTGTTTTCTTAGCAAAAGCAACAAATTCATCAAAAGTTTCATCTTTACTTGCTAGAAAAATTACCCAAGTATAACGAGAATAATCATCAACAATCACTAAGACATATCTTTTTCCACTTCTACTTTGTATTCTCATAGGACCACACAAGTCCATATGAATCAGTTCTAGTGGTTTAGAAGTGCTTACCATTTTCTTAGGTTTAAAGGAACTTCTAACATGTTTTCCTTTGGCACGGGGATCACATATTTTATCCTTTATGAACTTGATTGAAGGAAGCCCTCTCAGAAGTTCCTTGGATTTTAATTTTTCAAGCAATGAAAGACTGGCATAACCGAATCTTTTATGCCAAATAAGTGAATCATCTTCAATGACACTTAGGCAGGTTAAGTTGGCTTTTGGAACTTAGTTGAGATCCACAGTATATGTGTTCCCTTTCCTAGTTCCTTCCAAAATAACCTTCCCACTGTCATTGTTTACAATTTGACAATTTTCAGAAGTAAAACTTACCGAGTTTCCCTTATCACAAAATTGGGAAATACTTAGCAGACTGTGCATTAAACCCTCGACTAAGAACACGTTGTCAATTGAGTGGGAACTTGACCTTCCTACTTTTCCAATGGCGATTATTTCACCTTTCTTGTTGTCTCCAAAGGTCACAGTTCCTCCATTATAGGCCTCTAGTGAGAGAAATTTAGATTTGTCTCCTATCATGTATTTGGAACACCCGCTGTCGAGATACCACGAGTTGTTCCCCCTCACTAGGACTTACATGAAAATCAGTGATTAGTCGTAGGAACTCGGGTTTCCTCGAGTTCCTTTTCTTTCACCACATCAGTTTTCTTAACCCATATTTTCTTCACATAATTTTCATTTTTGACGTCCTTTTCTTTCTTCTTAGTACATTCATTTAGAACATGGTTACCACTTCCACAAAAGGAACAAGCTTTAACACTAGGTAGATCCACATATTTTTTTCTTTTTCACATGACTTTTCTTGTAAGAAAATCCTAGCCCTTCTGTTCTTTTTGTTTTAGCATCTGTAACCCATTGAGGAGTTATATTAAGGGACTGTTTCTTAGCCTTAGCTATACCTAGTTCCTTTTCTAACTTCTCATTTTGTTCTTTAGCAGTAGTCAATTCACTGTTTAAGTTTTCTAGATCAACATTAAAAATTCCCATACTTATCTTAGTAGATTTTGTAGGATCTAGACTTAAACTTAGCATCTTGTATTGACTTAGTTCAACTTTAAGCAAAATGTTTTCATTTTTAACTCTTTCAAAGGACTCACTAAGTGAAGTGTTCCTGTCAAGCAAATCAAAGAACCTACTTTGTACATCTGATCTGACATTAGTTAAGTAGGCCATATGATTCTTACTAAGTTCCACAGCCTTATCACTTTGGCTTTTCAATATTCCAAGTTTCTTATAGTCAGCTAGTGTTTCCAACAATAACTCAATTAATTTGGTTTTTGACAGAGATTGAAGAGTAGTGGAATTTACCTCATTAGATGGAACTTTGTCATCTTCATTTGTTTTTGCCATGAGACAAAGGTTGGCAGTCTCTTCATGAGGTTGTTCCTCTTCATCTTCAGAATCTGTTTCTCCCCACGCAGCAATCATGGCCTTCTTGAAGTTAGGTTTGGCAAAGGTTGACTTGTTGTATCTATCTTTGGATAGTTCCTTGCCTTTGCCTTTTCCTTTCTCATTTTCCCAAAGAGGACAGTCTCTTATTTGATGATCAGTTTCTCCGCACTTGTAGCAGCCATTTTCAGTTTTGGAACTCGTTGGTTTTTTGAACGAGTTCCTTCCTTTTTGGTTTCCAGGTTTGTAGTTCCTGTACAACCTTTTCTTTTTCCTTACTAGCATGGCCGCTTCTTCTTCATCAGGTTCTGACTCTTCTTCAGCTTTAAGAGCCAAGCCTCGATTCTTGGAACTCTCCGACACAGCAGTTCCAAGATGTAATTCGTGGGTCATCAATGATACTGCCAATTGTTCAATACTGAACTTGGTAAAGTCCTTAGTTTCAAACAAGGCAGTGACCTTTGTTCTCCAACGTTCATCTTGAGGCATACTCCTGAGGATTTTTCTAACATGTTCATCAGTGGGAATAATTCTTCCAAGAGAAATGATGCGCTCAAGTTATACGGTGCTTAAATGGTATTTTGGGTGCACTTTGCTAAGGAGTTCGATCATAATTGTTGACGTTTGCATATATATCAACCTTAGCCGAAGTTCGGAATTTTGGGAGTTAGTTAATGATTATGTTCTAAGTTTCGAGCTTTTAAGGTGAAATGGTATGTTTTGGGAATGCTCGGGAAGTGTAGCATCGTAGCGTAATGGGCAATCATCGCAAGGCCTAGCCGAGCAAACCACCCACACAGCTCACGTCGGCGTCGAGCCTCCATCAGCAAGCAAAGCACCAAGCAGCATTGCGAGGGCATCAGCATCGCGAGGCTTAGCACACTCGCATCATCGCACAGCCAGCATCATCGCACAGCTCGCAAGCTCAGTATCATCGCAAGCCCAGCAGCTCACGTCTGCCCAGCAGCGCTCGAAGCCCAGCAGCCAAGCTCGCGCAGTCAGTACTCCAAGCAGGTCGCGACCCGCGAAGGAGCTCGCGACTCGCGACTCCCCTGCCTTCGCGACTCGCGAGGATTGACGCGACTCACGACCATCTTACCTAGCTAATTCGTGCGGGAAGACAGAGTACTCGTCGCGACTCGCGATCAGTATCGCGATTCGCGATGCTTAAGTCGGCTTGGGGCCACGTTTTGTGCGAAAGCTTCCTAAAACCTAATATTTTGGAAGAGGAGACCTAAGAGGACAACACACTTGAGGAGAGAGAATCTCCAACACTCCATTCTTCTCTTGTTATCTTCTCTTTTTAGTTTTCATTTTCTAGTTTAGTTTTAGAGATTTCAATTATGGAATTGGCTATTGCTATGCCGATTGTAGCTTGAACTGTTCTTGAAGAAGATTAACACGAAGCTTCAAGCATTATTGTGAGATCTTTCCTCTCTATTTAGCTTCTTTGATTATGGTTCAATTTCTATGATTGTGTTCTATGATTATTGCATAATTATGCTAGGAACGTTACTAGTTTGATTGTGTAATTAATCTAATGCTAGATTTAAGAATTGAATCGGATTGTTTTATTCTTTTATCTATTTGTAGCAAACTAGGGAGTAACTTAGATGCAGATCGTCTTAGTTATTTCTTGGGGAAATTGAATCAACTGTTGAATGTTTATCGCGTGTATGACATTAGCAGGTCTATTGGTTCTCAGTGTTTATTGCTGCTATTGGATTGAACTTAGACACTGAACGGACTAGGTTATCCTTTAGTTAGGGTTTTATAGTCACACTGATCGTGCTATTCAACTAAGAATAAGGAGAATGCGAGATTAGTTCTCAACAATAGATAATCATGGAAATAATTAGAGTTGAGGTTCAATGATCGATAATGAAATTGAAGTGGATGTTAATCGGATTCAAGATCTTTCCATATTGATTTCTCATTTTATTTATTTGCTAGTTAATTTTAGTTTGTTTCACTAGTAGAATAAATGCTTATTGCTGCGTTCATTAAGTGGCCTATTGCGGCGGTTTTGGCCGCGCAGCAATAAAGGGCGCAGCAATAGGTAATTAACCTATTGCTGCGGTTTTTAACCGCAGCAATAGAATAACCAATTGCTGCGGTTCTTACCCAAAACCGCAGTAATAGGTATTTTTTTTAATAAAAAAATGAAACCTATTGCTGCTGTTTTTGGTAGGAACAGCAGCAATAGGTATTTTTTTTAATAAAAAAATGAAACCAATTGCTGCTGTTTTTGATAGGAACAGCAGCAATAGGTGTCAGTGGAGTTTTTTTTTTGCTAGCTAGAAAGGAAAATGATTGAAAAATACAAATAAAACTAGAGAAATCTCATCAACAACAAATCACGCTACCAACAATGTAAATATATATAACGATCGAAAATAAAATTCAGTATATACAAAATAAAAATCAGTATATACAAAACAATTGCAAAAAAAATATAAAAACTAACAACAAAAATATACAAAATAAAAATCAGAACCCCTAAACATGATATTGAGTCTCAAAAAATAAAAATGAAGAAAAAAGCAAAAAGAAATTAAAAACAAGAACTCAGATAATTCGCCGACGAAGACTAAATGAAAAACTAAATCAACAGTGAATCATCAACATCGTTCTTCGCTTCAACCTTCAACATCAAAATCAGCGGTGTTCTCGTGAAGACAGAGGAGTTTAGTGTTGATTGTGGCGCCGGGATTCGAAAGTTTAGAGCGAAGATTGACTGAATAACCGCATAGATTCTTGAGCTTCACATTAATTCTGTAATTCGAACAAAAACAGCTCAATTAATGAATTCCAAAACCTCAAAATCAACACAATTTCAACGAAAAACTCAACGCGTAAAAACTCGAGAGAGAAAGAAAGAGTTTTACCCCAACATCACTACTTCTTCACTCCAAACAAAAGAATATGTTTATAAACTTGCAAGAGATAATAATTAATGTTCCTATTATTCAAGCTCCCAACCTGGTTGCTCAAGAGGACCACCAACCTATAACATCAACCTCTTCCGCTAAACCAACCTCCTTCGACAACGGCCTTACCATGTAGCCAATGCGTAATGGATAATTAATATACACAACAGATATGGTTCTACCCTATAATCAAGATTACAGACTTACAGTATACAAGACTGACTATCCATCGACGATTTACAACAACCCCTTCCAATTTCAAAGGACGAGAATGAAGCTACTCGTGAGCTAAACCCGAATCCTCAACAAGAGCTGCATCATCAAGAGGTACAAATTTCAAACGACGAGCATGGAGATACGGAGATGACGCGAGTGAGACCTCCGACATAACGAAGACAGCCATCAATTGGTCGAGGAGAGAGAGAGGATAGCAGGGACGAAGGACTGCGAGTATGGATTTCTAACCGACGAGATGATGACAACCGGTGAGATGGTGAGAGAATACCGGCGAGACGATGAGAAATGAGAGGATGAGAGGAGGAGCGGCTGTGAGTTGGTCGGCGAAGGAGGAGTTTGAAGGAGGAGAGAGAAAGGAGTGAAATGAGGAGAGAGAAGATTTGAAGGAGGAAAACGGCTGAAGTCCAAGACTCCAAACCCTAGCGGCTTTTGTTAAGTTCATATGATATATTGCTGCGGTTCCCACAAAGAACCGCAGCAATATATTAAAATATTATTTTTTTAATATTATTTTAATATATTGCTGCGGTTCTTGAAAGAAACCGCAGCAATATGTCTGGTCAAAAAGTCAACTTTTTTTCAAAAAATTTCCGTTGAAACCATATTGCTGCGGTTTTTGGCCGAAACCGCAACAATATCTTTATTTTATATTTTACCTTTTCTTTTTAAGTGATATATTGCTGCGTATGGGTAAAACCGCAGCAATACCACCGCAGCAATAAGCAATTATTCTACTAGTGTTTATAATCTACTTGAAAACCCCCTGCATTGGTTACTCGGTCCTTAGAGTCATCTAGGTATTGATTCACGCTAAATATTAAACTCGTCCCTGTTTCCCTGTGGATACGAACCTTACTTCCCTTCTACATTTAATTGTAAAAGAGAGTAGGAGAAATTTATCTTTGGTTAGGTGCACACGACAAATCCGCGCCTACCAAATTTTGGCGCCGTTGCCGGGGAAACGGTGTTACTTGTTTGTATATAGCGTGTGTTTTTGGATTGTATTGCTTGTGCTCTTTGTTTATGGTTAACACTCGTACTACTAACAAAGAATCTTTGCATTACGATCCCGAATTAGAATTGACTCTTTTCAGGTGGAGAAACATTTTGCGAGAAAATTTTCAAGAATCATCTTTTAACGTTGAAGTGGAGGAAGAGATGCCTCAGAGAATTGAAACTCGTACCTTGAGGGAGCTCACGGCTCCTAACCTTGATCAACAACCATTGTGCATCTCATTTCCGGCTCTTGATGAAGGCACTACTTTTGAATTGAAGTCGGGGTTGATACACTTGCTTCCTTCGTTCCATGGGCTCAATGGAGAAGATCCAAACAAATTTCTTTCAGAGTTTCACGTGGTTTGTACTAGCATGAAACCAAGTGGAGCAAAGGATGAACAAATCAAGTTGAGAGCTTTTCCTTTTGCTTTGAAGGATGGAGCTAAAGATTGGTTATATTATCTTCCTCCTGGTTGCATTTCCACTTGGGTTGAAATGAAGAAGCGATTTCTTGAGAAGTTCTTTCCAGCTTCTAAGTCATCAACATTAAAGAAGGAAATCAGCAATATTGAGCAGAAACACGATGAGTCTTTCTACGAATATTGGGAGAGGTTCAAGAGACTTTGTGCTAGTTGTCCATATCATGGCTATTCTGATGAAGACCTCATTTTGTACTTTTACAATGGTTCTTCTGACGAAGATGTGCGAATGGTGAATGCTGCTAGTAGAGGTTCTTTCATAAATAAAACCCCAACTACGGCTAGAGAACTCATTGAAGAACTAGTCGAAGGCTCGAGACGAGTTCGGTAGAAGATCGAATCATCGTAGAGCAAATGTTGAAAGTCCAGGTTCTAGCTCTTCAAAGGCCGAGGATCAAGTACAAGCTCTTGCATCGATGATGCGTGAGTTCATGGTAAAGAACAATAGAGTTCAACAGGTAAAAGCTTGTAGAATTTGTTCTTTAGATCATCATACTGATGTTTGCCCTCAAATGCAAGAAGAATTTAGGGAAGAGGTCAAAGCTGTAGGTTTTCAAGGCCAACAAGCATTACAGAGACATGATCCCTACTCCTATGCTTCCGAGCAAGGGTGGAGAGATCATTCTAACTTCGGATTTGGCAATCAACATCAACAACAAGACTATAACAAAGCCACAACCACACCCTTATCCTAAGCCCCAAGGCCGAGACTCGAGCTCTAGCATGTCCACTGAAGAAATGTTAAATGCTTTAATTAAAAATGTGACTAACATGCAGGGTAACATGGTGCAGTTCCAAGAGGAAACTCGATCGAGCATCAAGAACTTGGAGAGCCAAGTAAGCCAAATTGCAGGAGATGTAACCAAGTTAGAGGCTAGGGATTCGGTGAGATTGCCATCCCAAACAGAACTCAACCCTAAAATGAACGTGAGTGCTATCACATTGAGGAGTGGAGCGGAAATTGCAAGCAAAGAGAGGTTGGTGGTTCGAGACAAAGAGATAGTGGAAGAGGTGATCGAGCATGAACCGACAACAGATTGTAAATCATTGCCACCTCAACAAGAGGAGAAAGTCCAAAAATCACCTCCTCCACCATATAAACCAGAGCCACCATTTCCCGAGGCATTGAGAGAAACCCGCAATGCAGAGCGCAACAAAGACATTTACGAAATCTTTCGTAAATGTGAGGTAAACATTCCCCTTTTTGATGCTTTAAATCAAGTACCTAGGTATGCTAAGTTCCTTAAAGAATTGTGTACTTCGAAAAGAAAGCAAAAACAAAATGGAGTGCAAAAAGTGAAGGCTAGCGAGCATGTCTCTGCTATCTTTCAAAAGAAATTACCTCAAAAGTGCAATGACCCAGGCATGTTTACCATCCCATGTACTATAGGTGACACCATGTTTCCTAAAGCCATGTTAGACTTAGGTGCGTCAATTAATGTGATTCCATATTCATTGTATAAGTCTTTGAAACTTGGCAATTTGCATGAAACTGGTGTGGTGATTCAATTAGCTGATAGATCCAATGTTTATCCTAGGGGTAAATTAGAGGATGTGTTAGTTAAGGTTGGGAAATTGTAATTTCCTGCTGATTTTTATGTTTTGGAGATGGAACCTAATAAGCATGCCGCCTCAATCCTTTTGGGGCGACCTTTCTTGAAAACATCTTGCACTAAAATTGATGTTTGCGCTGGTTCTTTGACTATGGAGTTTGAGGGAAAGGTAGAGGCATTTGATATAAATGATCCTAAGCTTCTACTTAAGGATGATAACTCACTTTGCTCTATTGACATTGTTGACTCTATTTTGCATGATGTTCTTGATATTGAGCAGGTTGATGAGTTGATGAATGCTGATGATGTCTTGGTTGAGGATTGTGTGCCTCCTACTAACGTGCAGGTTATGGTGCCCGAGTTGAAAGAGCGGAAAAAGCCTCCTGACTTACCACCTTGTTTTGAAACTATACCACTAACGATGCATTGCAAGAGTTCTTCTGAATCTGTTTTGCAGGTACTTGAATTGGAGGTTGACATGGAGCCACCATTGTTACACATGGAGCACAAGCCCAATTATTGAGCTCAAGGTACTAAGTCGAGCTAACGACTTTAAACAACAGCGCTTCTCGGGAGGCAACCCGAGACCCCTCTTTATTTTTTTTCTTTTCCTTTATTTCTCATCAAATTTCCACCACCACAACAAATTTTCTTTCACCCACCGCCCACCCACTAAAAAGATCCACAACCAATCTTAATCCACTTGGAACCAAAATCCACAAAAGAAAACCCGTTGGGAGGAGTTCAATAGCTAGGAGTTGGTACAACTAGAGGGTTGAGATTGTTAATGAATCTTTTCGATCTCTTAAGCTAGGTGCAAATCTCAAAAATTTAAAAATTTGAATTTGTCATTTGTTTGAGTGATTCGAGGGAGAGGGTTGTGAGTTTATTTATGAGATTTGAGTTGGTGTTGCTAAGAAATTTGAGTTTGACGGATTGTTTGTCATGAGTTTTGAGCATTCGATCTCCGATTCACCCGATTTTCGATTTTCTCCCCCCATTTTCAGTTTACTTTTTCTTCTAATTGTCATCACATTGAGGACAATGTGTAGTTTAAGTAGGGGGGAGGGTATTCTCATTCTCATGTATCTATGTTGTATGTATTACTTTCAAATTTGAAAAAATGAAAAAAAAAATGAAAAAAAAATATTAAAAAGTGATGAAATGAATCCCGCTGAGCTGAAAACCCGCAAGGGCGGGCGACTTGGGCAAAATTGGGGGCTCGGATAGGTCGAAAACCCGGAAGGGCGGCCTATGCAAAAAAGGGCTAGTTGAGCGGGTGAGTTTTGTGAGCCGGAAAAAGAAGAGAGATGAAAAAAAAATGTGAGAAGCTAGGATGAAAACCCGAAAGGGCTCCTAGGCAAAATGAGAGATTAAGAGAGAATTATGTATTTGGAAAACTCATTTGCCGGAGATGGTGTCATAAGGCGGAAGGCGCTTTCGGGTTGGGTTGGTTATTTCATCCTTGATTTTGTGAAGATTTGTTTATAATTGGCTTTCACTTTCTTTTGTTGATAGTGGTGAATTGGAGGTCATTGTTGAAATTTAAGTCCTTATCCGGTAAGGATTTAAACTTGCATTGGTTAGCCGATTGTTTTGGGAGTAAGTATGGAATTTATCCCTTTTTGTTATTGTTCCATGGCTTGCTTGTTTAGATTAGTTGAAGTAGTTTTAAATCATTTTTTGAGGTTTGGGTGAGCTTGAATCTAAGTGTGGGGGAGTCATTGTCCCTTACGTTTAGGTTTTGGGCGGATTTTGTTAAGATGTGATGATGATGATGTAGTTGATGGAGAGTGTAGTTTGGTGTCGAAAATTTGGGTGAAGATTTATTTGGTGATCCTCATTTTGAGTTTACTCGAGGTCGAGTAAAGTTCAAGTGTGGGGGTATTTGATGCGCTCAAGTTATACGGTGCTTATATGGTATTTTGGGTGCACTTTGCTAAGGAGTTCGATCATAATTGTTGACGTTTGCATATATATCAACCTTAGCCGAAGTTCGGAATTTTGGGAGGTAGTTAATGATAATGTTCTAAGTTTCGAGCTTTTAAGGTGAAATGGTATGTTTTGGGAATGCTCGGGAAGTGTAGCATCGTAGCGTAATGGGCAATCATCGCAAGGTCTAGCCGAGCAAACCACACACACAGCTCACGTCGGCGTCGAGCCTCCATCAGCAAGCAAAGCACCAAGCAGCATTGCGAGGGCAGCAGCATCACGAGGCTTAGCACACTCGCATCATCGCACAGCCAGCATCATCATATCATACAGCTCGCAAGCTCAGCATCATCGCAAGCCCAGCAGCTCACATCTGCCCAGCAGCGCTCGAAGCCCAGCAGCCAAGCTCGCGCAGCCAGCACTCCAAGCAGGTCGCGACCCGCGAAGGAGCTCGCGACTCGCGACTCCCCTGCCTTCGCGACTCGCGAGGATTGGCGCAACTCGCGACCATCTTGCCTAGCTAATTCGTGCGGGAAGACAGAGTACTCGTCGCGACTCGCGATCAGTATCGCGACTCGCGATGCTTAAGTCGGCTTGGGGCCACGTTTTGTGCGGGGTTTAAAAGCTTCCTAAAACCTAATATTTTGGAAGAGGAGACCTAAAAGGACAACACACTTGAGGAGAGAGAATCTCCAACACTCCATTCTTCTCTTGTTATCTTCTCTTTTTAGTTTTCATTTTCTAGTTTAGTTTTAGAGATTTCAATTATGGAATTGGATATTGCTATGCCGATTGTAGCTTGAACTGTTCTTGAAGAAGATTAACACGAAGCTTCAAGCATTATTGTGAGATCTTTCCTCTCTATTTAGTTTCTTTGATTATGGTTCAATTTCTATGATTGTGTTCTATGATTATTGCATAATTATGCTAGGAACGTTACTAGTTTGATTGTGTAATTAATCTAATGCTAGATTTAAGAATAGAATCGGATTGTTTTATTCTTTTATCTATTTATAGCAAACTAGGGAGTAACTTAGATGCAGATCGTCTTGGTTATTTCTTGGGGAAATTGAATCAACTGTTGAATGTTTATCGCGTGTATGACATTAGCAGGTCTATTGGTTCTCAGTGTTTATTGCTGCTATTGGATTGAACTTAGACGTTGAACGGACTAGGTTATCCTTTAGTTAGGGTTTTATAGTCACGCTGATCGTGCTATTCAACTAAGAATAAGGAGAATGCGAGATTAGTTCTCAACAATAGATAATCATGGAAATAATTAGAGTTGAGGTTCAATGATCGATAATGAAATTGAAGTGGATGTTAATCGGATTCAAGATCTTTCCATATTGATTTCTCATTTTATTTATTTGCTAGTTAATTTTAGTTTGTTTATAATCTACTTGAAAACCCCCTGCATTGGTTACTCGGTCCTTAGAGTCATCTAGGTATTGATTCACGCTAAATATTAAACTCGTCCATGTTTCCCTGTGGATACGAACCTTACTTCCCTTCTACATTTAATTGTAAAAGAGAGTAGGAGAAATTTATCTTTGGTTAGGTGCACACGACAAATCCGCGCCTACCAAGAAACTAATTCATTAGTGATGTTAGTAAATCGTGTAAACATATCTTGAATTGTTTCTTTTGGTTGCATTTCAAAACGTTCATATTTAGACATTAAAAGATCGATTTTGGAACGCTTAACCTCATTAGTTCCTTCATGAGTGATTTGAAGGAGATCCCAAATTTGCTTTGTGCTCTTATACCCCATGACTCTATTGTGTTCATGAGGTCCAAGACCACAATGCAAGATTTTGACAGCCATAACATTGATTTCATATTTTTTTTAAATCTTCTTTTGAAAATTCAGTCATTGGTTTCGGAACTACCTTGTTTTCGGCATTGGTTTTTGTTACCTCGAAGTCACCAACTTCGATAACCCTCCAGACTTGGTAGTTCTCTACCTTAATGAAAATTTCCATACGATTTTTTCAATACGTATAGAACTTTCCGTTGAACATTGGTGGCCTTTGCGTGGAGTAACCTTCTTCGAGTTTCTCGTGTGTATCCATCTTCTTCAGGAACTTTACTCAACAGGGTTTCCTGTATTACGTGAGCTCCGGCTCTGATACCAATTGATACTTCAATGGAACACGTACAAGAGGGGGGGTGAATTGTACTTTGGAACTTTTAGTAAAGTTTCTCGTGGAATTAAGGCTTTAAAGAAACAGTAATACGAGAGATAGAGATATATAAAATTGAGGAAACTTCTTGAACCTTATCAAGAAGATAAAACCTCAAAAACTATATTATTGCAATAACTCTATTACAATCACTCTCTACAACTTGAGTTCCTTTCGAACTCAAGTTCCCACAATAATCCCCTATGATTATTGGAACTCTTCTCTCTATTGATTCTACTCCGAAGCCTACACTCACTGACTTAGCTCTAAGTCTTTACAAGAGTCACTCAACCCTTGATCCCCAAATTACAACTCAAATTGAGAAACACACTAGTAAATAAGCTCAATGACAACTATTATAATATATTAGCATTAATGTTTTTGGATAATTAAATTAATGATAATAATTCAGTCCTCAAGCTGTTCTTCTTTTCTGCTTGCCAGAGTTGGTGATCATCAACTTTCATTGCTCTTTCCAGTCTTTTTATTAACACTCCTGAAATTAAAGTTCCTGCTTTGACTTAGTCCTATGCTTGGCAGAAAGAACCCCTTGATACTGTCAGACTGCTGGCGTCACATAGTAAGAAAGTCGAGGATCTTTGCATTGATTCGATTGATTTTGGTTATGTCATAGACTATGCTGCCTTACTGATGGTTGCTTGGGATAAGCTCATGGTCTCGTCTGCTGAGGCTGAGGGGGACCTAGAGACTACCCTAGTTGGGTACCATATATCTCGAGAGTTAATCATAGCATCACTTCAGCAAGAGATATGTAAACGCAGTTTCAATGACACTGTGTTCTCAGAGGAAGAGTTGGTGAAGAATTTGACGACAGCATCGTATGTGGTGAAAAATATGTGGATGACTATTGGTGTCCTTGAGCGCTATTGTCACTCAAGGGTTGAGGTACACCTTGTCAATATTTTATAGTTATCTTCTTTATATCTACTTTCTCTTACATCCTTGATTTAACTTTTGTTTGGTTTGCGTTCTTAACTAACTACCCTCAAGTCTAGAGCACCTTGTTGTTTTCTTTTTTAAAGCATCCTGCAATCATTTGCTATTAAGCTCCTCCATGTTTTATAGTCCTTGTCATTGAAGCCACGTTTTCAATATCGTACACTTCACATCCTTAATCCTATGGAAATTCATCTATGCAAAACCCCACAAGTGAAGCCATCATCGCATAATGTTTTAGCAAAAGTATGTGCTCCTCTAATGTGGTTTGCCAAGAGGAGTATCAAGTAGGTACGAAGGTGCGAAAAAGCTTACAAGGCATGGATTTTCTTGGAGCCCTTATCTCACTTATCTAGCTTAAGTCCTCTTAATAAAAACCAACAACATTGTAATAGCCCTGCCTATATTTGGTTATAACTTTTGTGTTGAAGAAAGTTTGTAATCTATTTGGAGTAGTTTTCTTGTGTTCTATGCAATACTAGTTTTAGGACCCGTGCATAATGCACAGGAAGTTTTTTGTTTGATAGATTGTTTGTAGGATAGATATACATTAATGGGACCTAGTATAAACAAAACTAATCAGGGACCAAATGAAATGTTTCATCATGTCATGTTAATCAGATATACTGACCCGTACTAAACCCTTATTCAGACGACCAATTTGCTTAACTTTATGAAATAAACTCATTTTATGTTTATTTAATGAATTCGTTAGAATTTCGCAGATGCATGTTCATCCAATGTTAGAAAGTATGGCAAAACACTGCACAAGTCACTTGTTCTTAAGGTATGAATATTGATTTGTTGTATGATTGTTATGACTTTCTCATGTTTGTTTGGTTTCCATGGATAGAAGTACGATGTTTATTGTAGGTTTGTCAAATATGTGCAATGTGCAAGGAGAGGGATGGATATAGTAGAACCTCGAAACTATCTCGAAGCCTTTTCCTATCTGTCGGCAGCAAGTGTTACACTACTAGTCTAAATGCCGGCTTGTTGACAATATGTTGAATTGTACAAGTGCACTTTGTCCAAACTGCATAATTGGCATCTCTACTGGTTTAATCACTCGATTATTAGATGCACATGATGCAAGTTGATGATTTCTGGATTTGCAATGACTTTTGAGTTGTGGAACAACTCTGGATGTTTTAGAAATAGTAGGAGAGCGTGGTAAGATAAATAGAGGGCAGTTGATGTGAGCTCTATATGTGCTCTCTCACTTGTTTTGCTTGGAAAGAGGTGCTATTATTAATATGCAATATATTTTAACGCAGTTAATTTTGCAGAGAATTTTTGTAATTGAAGTGATATGGGATCTTAATTCTTTTCTGTACAAGCTGACGACATATAACATTTTTCTAAGGGAAGGATTGCCACAGTAGGGAGTTTATGTATTGGTTATCCTTATCTTGGGCTTGGCCTATCTTTTTAGTTAGATAATGGTTGTTACTTTGCAACATTATGCAAGTGATGACTGTAAAAAAAACAAGGAAATTAAAGTACAAACTGGATTTACAATATCATAAACAGGAAATAAACAACTGGGTAATGAAGAAAAGAAGGAAAGAGAGAGAATTAACTCATTTTTCCATGGGTTTAAGCCAAAGGGGCTCAGTTTTAGCGAGACCCTTGACCAATTTTCGGGTTTTTAGTGAGAAGGTCACCCTTCATGTACGACATCTTTTCCTTCGATTTTCTCTCTCCTCCCTTCTCTCTACTGCACCGATCTTTGCCCTGCCCACCAATGTGTTGTGGCGTCTGCGTCAGTATATAGTAAATACTCCTCCCGTCCTTTTTTTTACTTGCTACATTTGTTATTTGTTAAAGATAACCCATAAAAACTCGAATATTTCCTTCTATTTTTTTTTAATCTTTCTACATGGAATTCCCGAATAATTGTCATTGTTCTATAAAGTTAGTCCTCATCGTACGTTTTTCTAAATCCTAAATAATTATGCTCACAACAATATCACAAATTATTAGAATAGGCAGTCTACTTTTAATATAAAATTAGACAAATCTAAGCCTACATTCTCCTAACAAGTCCATTGATCTCACTTTAACCAACACTATCCCTAGACATGTCGCACCAACTTAGTCGTCCTTTCTCTTCTCCTTTCTTTATTCCTTTTTAAATCTCGAACTACAGCGAATAATTTTATAAACTAACCCGACAACTTTACCGAATTGATAAAATTAGTCACCAAAGGACTTAAATTAGTTAAAAATATGAGAACTAATTGGATTAAAGTGGTCACTAAATAGATTAAACTAGTCACCATATTCAGTATGATGGTTTATTCTCTTCTTATTATTGGGCTTAAGTCGTTGCCTAATTTTATATTAAAAAAAGGCGGTCTGTTACAAGACTAACCGCAACAATATAGCAAGTAATAAAAAATGAAGAGAGCATTAATCTCTGTTATATAAGGAGAGAGGGAAAGACTTAGTCCACCCTCAAATAAAAACAATCAAACTCATCTTTACCAACTTTTTAAATAAAAATTATGCCAAATTACACAATAAATCTATCAAATTTCAAGGCAGTCTAGAATTTCAATAGATGTGATTATGCAATTTGACAATCTTGATCTATTTGCTTTTGCACGCGGTGCGTGCGTATAAGGGTAATCTAGAATAAGGTAAGCTAGATATGTTCATTGTTCTTCTTTCTCTAGAATTCATCGTAATTTTCTCAACTTTTTAAAATTTCATGAACTTTCTTTTTTCAAAATTTTTATTGTTTTTTAAAAAAATTCTTCATTTTTATGAACTTTCTAAAACTTATGCAAACTTATTATGATAATAAGTAGAGAAATGTTGAAAAGAACCTATGCTAAAACAAAAAAAAATTATCGAAAATTACTTTTAATATTCAAGTTTTGATTCAACCTCATTTTCGCTCTCTCCACCTAAACTAAAAAAGAAAATGAAATTATTAAGATTTGATGTCATAATTAGTTACTTTTTATTAGTTGTGACTTGTGATATTTTCATACAATAGTTTAATTTGTGGGGGGAGGCAACGAGCCAAGTAATGCTATCATCGACTTTGGTACATGATTGAGGAAGTTCAACAATTTCTTTGGTCAATTTCCATTGACATCGACTTTCTCCAACAACCATGAAATCTGCCATGGAGTCAATTGTTGTCCATTCTTAAGATATAGCATGTAGTTGCCTCTTGTATGAGCTAATGTCGAGAGAAAAAGTACACATAATGCTAACATTGGTCTTAAAATCCATGAGAATATGCAGTTTGATTCGTGCCACCATTCCCAAAACTCCATGAGAATGTGTGGTCAGAGAGGATGATGCTCACGGGTTAAGTTTGTGGAAAAGATAATAGTGTTGCGACAACGTACGTCCCACATAAAATATTTGTGGGCGCATGTACTTTTTTCACTATTTCGGAAACCCAAGGACTCCACCGTATGGATGGGAAAGTACCTTGTTCAACTAGCAGTCTCCTTTAAATATGCAAGAGCTTTATGTATAATTTGAGGATTCAATATCTCTGACAAAGAGGGAAAATGTAATTTCATATTTTCAACAAGTTGGTAGTTCTAAATCTACATAACTATGCTAAGTCGCTCATTTATACCAAGATAAAAAAGTTGATTGCACTCTTTATTTGTGGCTTAGATTACAAGAAATGGACGACATCCTTGTAGTCATTTGCCTTAATTGCAATTAATTCTATTGTCTTTAAATAAGAAAATGTTATTATATGAGTATATGTAGGTGTTAGGTGAAGTTATTTACAAACTTTGACCAAATGATAATATTAGTTAATTTAACGATTTCCATAATTGAATTATAAACCAATTTTAAACTGTTTAAAAGTGTAAAATAGATACAATTATACAATATTAATCTGATTATTCAGTCAAAATGTTCTCAAGTAATCAACCCCCATATACAAAAAACAAACTACAAGTAGCTAAGTAGCTAATATCTTCGGGTTACATCTATCCAACAGCAACATTACATCTCACAAGGAGACCAACAACAGATGCATCAAAGGTCCTGTAGGAAAACAAATTTTGAATGAGAATTACAACTTCTCAAATTATCCATACAACACAATCCGCAATAGCAAGTAGAGCTGGTAAACGGGTCGTGTCGGGTCAAATTCGTGTCGGGTCCAACGGTAAACGGGTTGAACACCCTCAACCGTAACCCGACTCGTTTATTAAACGTGTCAACAACGCTCAACCCTAACCCGGCCCATTTATTAAACGAGTTACCCAACCCATTTATTGACCCGTTAATCAAGAATACATATACACATAAACTAAACAAATATACATCATATATTTCTTAACCCACGTCTGATATACTAATATCTTACCTAAATAAACCAAAACGGACAACCAAAGAATAAATCTTATGTATTTATGAAAAATATTCAAATTATTTCAAGCCCAATGAATAATATTTATAGTAGAATAGTAGTTAAATGGGTTGTCGTATCGGATTCGGATTGAAATGTTCAACCCTAATCCAACCCGTTTAATAAACGGGTCGTGTCGGGTCCACCTGCTTACTTAAACGGGTTGAAAACCTTGACCCAAACCCGTTAATTTCGGGTCGGATTCGGGTCGGGTCAACTTTTACCACCTCTAATTAGGGCTGTTCAGAGTGCGGTCTGGATCGCACCAAACCGCAACCCAAACCGTTTTTTCGCGGTTTGGGTTGGTTTACGGTTTCAAAATTGCGGTTTGGGCAAAAGTGCGGTGCGGTTTGGGTTGAGAAAATGTCAAACCGTATATTTGCGGTTTGGGTTGGGTTACATCCTAAACCGCACCAACCCAACCCGCGAACACCCCTACCTCTAATAGCAAGTTTTCACTATATAAGCAGCCCAATCGGTAGGCAGAGCAATAAATAGTAATACTGGTCATTAAATTTTAGTGTAAATTTATAAGAGAAGTCTCATATTAAAGTTTGTGGTAACACTTGTCGACCCTCCAAACATAATTTTCTTCATCAAGTTTCAGTACCTCTTTGAAAAGCGGTATTGAGCAGCGATAGAAATTTGTGAGCAAAACATATGTTTGGGTTGGAGTTCCGTTACAGGTGGACAAAGGCATGAGGTTATTCTTCATAATAACACTAAGAAACATAACCATTAGAGTCATCTAGTACCATCCACCAAACGCACCATAAATGTGTAATAAAATTTGCAAAAAGGAAACCAAAAGCAGTTTTTCCTATAATCTTCTGGAAATAGCAAGCTGTAGGTGTTGGAGTCCCTTCAAACCTTGAAGAATTTAAGCAAAATTTCTACGCTCCTCTCTATATATACATATATAAATAAACAAAAAAAAAAAAACAGCTTCCTGCTACCAGAAGTCAGGCAAGTATTCCGCTATACTGGGAAGTCCTCCAGGCAAAATCAATCAAGACTATAAAGTATAAATGAACTTGGCATACTACCAAGTAGAAGTGAGTTGCACATTTAAAAACAAAAGTTTGGCTTATGGATACCAATATGATCAGATTTATTACCTTCATGTAATTTTGCCATGTAATCGTGATGCTTCTTCGAACATTCCTCACAAAATGCTTGCGAAGCATGAACAGCAGGCATATTTACATATGAGATCATGGAGCTCTCTTGCTTGCTTCATATACAAGATTTCATTGCTCCAGCTGATGCAATCTACTTTCTTAGTCGCCTAATTTTGTTCAATCGAATTGATGGAAGCTAATGATAGATCCAGCACCCAGCATCATAATCTTCATCAAAACTACTGCTCAGCTGATCAAAAAGGAGACTGACACAGTGGACAGATTGACTTGTGAGAAGTTGAAAACCATTTATAGAGGCAGGAAGCATGGAATTTGTGCTTGCAGGTCTTGCAAGCAAGGCGAGGAAGGCTGTGGTTTGTAGTACTTATCACACTGTAACAGATAGGGCACTCTTCAACTCCTTCAAATTCCTTGTCAATATTACTCTTCCATATCCGTATTGCCTCAGCTAATGCGCCATTCTAAATCAGACACAAGGAATTATAATGTTAACAAACTGTCACGCAAAGCTCTCAACTGCATTAAGATAAATAGACGATAACAAGAAAAAAAGAGCCTCGTATATATTCTATATAGCTAAGACTAAGATACACTTCGCAAGAATTCCATTCCCACACTATCGGCAAAAGTTCTATACTGCCTCTTATCTAAAATTCAATACCAACTGCCATCGAACGAAGCCAATGAAGACTACAGGTATATTTACAGGTAGCACTTTGGATGCCAAATTAAGTTTACATCCAACAATCAAGGCCCAAGAATGAGATTATTACAAACACCTCCCCTGCAATTTTTTTTTTTTTTTTTTTTTGTCAAGATCAGCTTTTATTGCTTTCATTTATCCCTAGTTTCCCTTAAGCAAATGTCCAAAAAAAAGCTCCTTGTGATTCCTTCAACTTATTGATACTCTCTTCTTCCATGTTTATAGCTTGACTAACCATTTTGAGATGTCCAAAATCATCTTCATGTTACCTATTTTGTATAAATTTCCATCTCCTATGTGATGTGAAATCTCTTGCCATTATTATTTTGTTTCTCTTTCAAATGAACTCCTTTACCTCACAATTTTCTACACTCTCTTACTAGCTTTTCTTTTTCTATCAAATCTTTTATTCACATATAACCACTATTGACCAGCTCCCTGCTCTTTTCGTTTCAACTAAAGTCCACCCCAAATCTCGAAATAAATTCTAAGATAGAGGAAGTGTTCTTTATTTTTTGGAATACCTAAGATGAATGATCCAAACTTTTTGATACCTTTTTAGATTAGTCACACCTTTGGATTAATTATTCTCCTTCCATACCTGTTTAATGTTCTTGGATGGAATTTTGTGGCAATTGAGCCAAAACTTTGACAACAAATACTTACCAATTACAAACAAAAGCATTATCAAAGTGGGATCTTATTAGACTCGTTTCAACGTGTATTCTTCAAAATATCAAGTTTCTATAATGTCTAGTAATACATAATTAAATATGAATGAATAAATTGTGCTTTTAAAACTCCGACAAAGCAAATAGAAACAACAAAGGGAAGGGAGGGAGTAATAATACAAAATTTAAGGGTCATGTGCTCATTATAATCCCAAGTGATATATCAATCCTCATAATGGTCCAAGAAAAATGTCTAAAAATGTAAGTCTTTTGGAATAATTTGAGAATATGAACCCCAAGGTCGGATTTATTTAGAATTATTCTAAAGTTGGGATCATTTTAATGGATTATATATTGATTTTTCCTATTTTTATCTGTATACATGATATCAAATATCTACTTTAGTTATGTTTCACAAAAAAATTCCTTATATATGTTTATTTTTATTTTTGAGTTTTTAAACGATGTATCATCATTGTATTGGTGAGATAAATGGAGATAAAAAAGAGCCACGTGTATACAATTGCTACCGCGCACAAAGCAGAAAGAGTTACCTGTGTAAAGGAAACTAAATTGCTCGCATTCGAGCATATAAATATATATAATGTAATCTAAAGAAAACAATTCCAACATCAGAAAAATTGCCAAGCAGTTTGATCATTATTCTCAAATGAATAATGGGAAAGGCTCGAAGGTATGCAACACCCTCAGTAGGCTCATATATCATTTCATCTATTATAAGTGTGATTTTTTGTTCTTTTTTGCTTTTGCAAGTACATAGTGATGTACTTCCTCCGTTTAAAATACTTGCTACGTTTCCCTAAAATGGAAATGTCATATTACTTGCTACATACCATAAATGGATCCCTTTTCACCCTAAAGATTTTAAAATACTATTAAAAAGTTGGTGGTCCTCCACTTTCTCCTTTAAAATACCCATACTTTTTCCTTAACAAATGATTTTTTATTCAAAAAGTGATGGCCCCCCACTTTCTCTCTCTACCTTTTTTAAAAACTCCCCACTTTCTCTATATACCATCTAAATAAAATTGGAGGAAGTAGTATATAACATTCACAGTATTGAAGTGCTGCAAATATTAAGTAATGCATTCCTTCATCATTAACATCTAATTCACTGCTTCTCCATGGTATGGCTGGCTAAATTATTCAAGTGACAGTCTTTTCTTTTTCCACACGTGAGCTAATTACTTTGGGAAGGGAACATAATACATGAACATTGAGTACAAAGAAAATGATTCTCAGAATGTCAAAATGAAAAGATAAGGTATTACCTGATTACGGACAAATGCCATCATGGACAACAACCATTTTCTTTGCTTTACTTCACTTATGCCAAGACTCCTCGTACACTCCACATCCACAGGCCTTAACGGGTAAGAAACAGGAAGACGGATAACCAAATCCATACCAGTCTCATCCTTGGTATAGGTAGCAATCACTTCATTGGCTGACTTGCTTACACTAACCGAAAAACACTCGTCTACGAAATCAGATTTCTTTATCTGCATCATTAATTGGAGAGAAAACATTCTAAATTTAGGCTCACAACAACTCCATTTAAGAGGGAGATAAAAGAGATGAAGACTTTAATTCTGCATTGCCTATAGTGTTGATGATCTCAAGTTGGGGACCAGAGAGGGGATTGGGAAGCTAACAGTGACACTATATCTACTAAGAAAGCTACAAAACATGAATGAAAATGGTCAATTCAGCCAGATAATATGTTCACTCTTTGAAGTAAAAATAAATAAAACAAAAATAAATTTTTTATTTCTGTCTTCCGCCCAATAAATCAATTTTTTTATTGAGGGATTCGTTTATTTTTTTTGCGATACAGAATTTGGATCCAAAAAATTGGATATTAATTGGTCTAGAAATGTATTCTATCTGAGCATTTTTCTATCATCCTCAAGGGGTTTCAGTAAAGAATGGAAATGGACAAACGATAAAACAGAGGAAAAATGGTCCTCAAAAACACCTAAAAAATAATAAAGTGAAAGGAGACACAATCATCCTGAAATACAATAGAAACCCTTGAAGCACAAAATTAAAATTAGAAACCACAAAGAGGTCCAATCTAGTTCAACCATGCATTTTTTGGCCTATAACATTTTTGCTCCAACATCTACATCCCAGTATTATCCACTTGAGTCAGAGTCTGGAGAGGTCCACATGTAATCAGCGTTGTCCCTAATAATTAAAGACTGCTAAAGAGGCAGTTAACCACATAATCTCTGATAGAAAAGTGCATTTTGCAAAAGAATAAGAACTTTAACTTGTAAAAGGTAGGACAAGTGTGAAAAGAGTGACCAAAGAATACTACTTATTAACCATAATAATTATAATTTATAATAGTAGTATAATAACAATAATAGCAATAGGGTGGCAATGGTAATGATGATGATTATAAAGTTATAATAATAGTCAAATCCTAATAAAAAGAAAGAGGGTGAAAAAAGCATATAAGTAACAGCAATAGGAATGATCATGATGAGGACAATGAATACAAAGGTGATGATAATAATACCAACATCAGCAACAACAACAATCAGACTAACCCTAATAGACATATTTCAATCAACACCAGCATCTAAAGCACATTACATATAACATAACACACAAGAGACAGATGAAACAAAATGGAGCACTCTATCTATGAAGGGGGAAACAAAAGAAGAAATTACAAACAAGTAGTAACTTAGAAATTTGAAAACAAGGCCCAACAAATTCCGAATCACACACACACACACACACACACACACGGAAAAAAATGGGCAATCGTGAGGGGAAGTGCTCTCCGCTACCTAATTATCTGAAGGGGAAAATAAATCTTTTACTTATACGATCACCCCTCAAATCATAATGCACCACTGCTTCTGATTATGGCTTCCTTACCTGTAAGGCTCTAACCCACCATGCCCCGCCTTATAACCTCAACCCAGAAAACTTTAAGTACCAACAGGTGGCTAAATAACAGAAAGCAGCTGAAGAGATTGCCTCCATATAATCTCTCTTTCGTCGATCGCCAACAAACTCCAAACTTAAAGTGAACAAAGCAGTCCAAAGGCCGAGGACAAGCCAACTATTTCCCATTAATGCTAGAAGGCTTAATTAAATATAGTAAGTAAAAATAATAACAAGATTATGAAGTTAATAATTCAAACTTTTAGCAACTTCTTTATAGGAAAACAACACCAGAACATAGAATTAAGGTACAGACTGAAGACACAACATTGCGTCTCTTAAGCAAGCCATCAACTGATCATATAATAATACTTGGAAAGTGAAGAATTTCTGGTGCTAGCCATTCATGTTCATCTTTGCTGAAGCAACCAAACAGTCCCATGATCCGTGCAGTTAAGAGTACAGAAGATAGAAAAAACAATTTAGGAAAATATACATAGAGGTGAAAAGATATGTTTTGATGATAATCCAAGTATATATGCTAGACAGGACATCAAAATGGCTCTACAATATTTGGTCTACAGGACACAAGTGATTTGGCAAAACATGAGTAACTGAGTTGCCTTCATACATTTAACAGGTAGACAGGGTGCCAAAGCTGCTAACCTGAGATAATTCATCTATCATCAAATGCGGGCTGCACCATGTTTTCGTGAAAGACTCAATAGCAGATGATGCAGAACGATCACGCAAATTATTGAACCAAACCCGAACATAAGCAGGGAGAACACGAAGCATTAAACCAAATATCGCCGCAGCAAGTGAAGCCATTTTTTCTGGTCCAATAGGCCAAAGTGATTCTACCGCAAAGAGTATAGACCCTGTACTGATGGAACGTGTCGCCGCATTTGCAATATTCACTAGCTCAGTAGGCGTTTGCAAGTCTTTCTTCTTCAAGGAATGCGCTGCACATAATTCAAAGGGAATATACTGGAAAAGACAGTCCAATATTGCTGAAGAGGCAAAGTCCTGTATCTGTTGAACTAACTTCTCCCTGTTGGACGAAGACGATGGTAAAGATACTAGATAGCACAAAACTAGACACCAAGCAAGGAAAACATGTACCTGCACATTTGATATAATCTATCAATAAATTGTTTACGTTGCACAATTTTTCAACCATTAGGTGGTAAAACAACAGGACGAAGAAACTATTCCCGAGGGCAACCAGCCTTACCCTTTCTTGTGCTTCCAAATCCATTTCTAGTATTTCTAGTGGTAATTTGTGTATCAGGAAATGTATCTCCTTCCTCAGAGGAAGGTTATTTTCAGAAGACATATCAAGATCATGCAATCTGACATCAATAGTAGAACTTCCATTTAGTGAATCTGAAACATGATCCTCCATCACGGCCCAACTAGAGTAAGGCTGACTTGAAAGGAGAACAAAAGAAGCAAGCTGCAAGGCAGATACTGGTTTAGAGGAGAATAGAATGGCCATCAAAGAGCTAATAGCACCTGTTCTTAGCCCCCAAATCTCAACTGCCTTAAAAGCTTGTTCTCTGGACTGCGTTGAAGACTTCACAGCAATTGAAGATAGCAACTTCCAAAAGCGAGGGTATACATGACGACTTTCTGCTATGATGGACAAATTCTCGCATGAAAAAGAACTTGAAATAGCTTCTGCAATACCAACTGAAAAAATTATTCGCAGAATACCCTCCTGGACCAGATCAATAGTATGATGGCATGCTTCTGTCCTTAAGACTATTGATTTTTCAGCTTTGTCCAATGAATGACCTCCAACAAGCTCCATGACTAACGAAAATGCAAAAAGGGCATTAGTTGCAATATTCATAAGAGATGGATCCAGTTTCAGTATGATCTGCTTAACCTTGCTTATCACAGAATCCAAGTTATCACCAGATGTAATTCCAGTTTCAAGATCCAAGCATTCAGCAGCTTCTTCCATTGTCGTTACTACTAACTCAATCCAACACCTCAAGTGCGACAATACAAAATTCCAGTCTTCTTCATGGAATTCCTCCCAACAGTACCCTACTGCAATAACGATCAAGCGAGATAGCAATAGTGACACGACTGGGAGATCATTAGTGATAATCAGCGAGTTACCATCACATCTTTGCTTACGGAACACATCAAGTAAAAGTTTTTGCTCTAATGAACTTGAATTCGGTTTCACATGACCTATATCAGCTGTTGTAATTAAAGGATAATATGACAGAGCCAACTGAAACCATTCTTCCATCTCTGCGAGTACCAATCACATAATATGTCAGGATCATGAAGAACCAAGATGTTAAGAAAAAGAAGACATTATACAGTAGGCAACAGGAAATAAATTTGTGAAACATGAGGCAGACAGAGAATCCAATCCAAGAACCACCGCCCTGTGATAGCCACTCAACAGATGTGGACTCGTCGGATGTGGCGAGACTCAGCGAGAAAGAGGAAGAGTTAAGGACTTGGGGACTAGGGTTCGCGTGTTGTTTTCAAAGCTCCTATTTCTCTACTTCCTTTTATAAACCACCACTTCATCAGAAAAAGAAGAAATAGAAACACAACGAAGAAAGCAATTAGAATTTAAAACTACATGATATGCAATCACCATCTATACGAGTACCCTATTATTGATGCATACAGATGAAGCTACAAAAGCCATTGACGATCTAGCCAAGCACTTCAACACATAAAACATACCATCTATACAAGTACCTAAATAATGCATACAGCCGAAGATACAAAAGCCAATAAAATCCAGTGATATGATGGAAAATGTTGAGGAATCCCAAAATCTAATGACTTACCTTCACCAGATGTCCATGATATCAAGGGCGGAAATGTCAGAGTCTTCTCAAGCCAGTCCCCAACAATAGTTGCTCTTAAAGAATCATTCAATGGATGTTTAACCAAATCACTGGATTCTTTGTTTACGCACAAGAAGTGTGCAAGAACAGAGACAAGGGGTGGAAGAATCCTCAAACAATTCAAGTCTGTTTCTTGACCTATGTAAAGTTTATTTAGAAGCAATTCCCAAAGCTTGATAGCTTCTTCATAGTTCCATATGCCTTCTTTTAATAAAGTAGAAAGCAAACACACCAGAGCTCTCAAGAAAGGCTCTACAATATCATCAAGATCTTTACTTGAAGGTGGCCATGTATTGAAAAAAATCAACTGACTCTTTGTTCCACAAACAAGAGCACCCTCAAGCAAAACGTTTATGATAGATTCATATAAACAAATTAGGTTACCACCGCTTTCACTTTTAGCATAGGAACTTAAAGAAGGCAAAAGAGTGCCTAAAGCACTGCCGCTACACCACTTCCAAGTGCAGAGCATCTCTGCAACAACCCAAGCTCGAGAATACTCAGACTGAGAATCGTTTACAGCTAAAGCTTGTCCATTGGAGCCAACAATCACTCGGTTGATACCCATTTCTGAGATTAGCTTGTCAACTAGAGCAACAAACGCCTGGCTCTGCGATACCTGCAAGAAAAACATTATCATAATTCATATTATGAGTATACCTGCTACATAAGCAAGTCCAAACTAAACAATTGAAATGCTTAAACTTAAAAACACTTGTGCCAATAGGTTGCAGAATAAAGAAAAAATTGCTTCACAGTCAAGAAAATGAGCTTCTCTTTAGGCTTTAACTGATTCAACAAGGATCACTAACTTAAGTAAGCAACAAATCTATACATGTCAAAAATGCATACAGATCAGTAGTGTTCCAATATGAAGTTTTGCATGGTTGCTAGTTTAATTTTCCAAGAGATAACATGCAATAATACAAAAGTAAACAAGATGCAACATATATTTATTCTAACGGGTAAAAAAGGTACTTTTGTTCAAGAAGAACATGGAAAGCAGATTTTAGCTACCCCTCCCCCCACTATAAACACAAAAACAAAAGGTAACTTCCCATCGAATGACAAAGTTGGTTAAATATGGAGCTTCAAGTTCCACGGAAGCCAATCAAACACTGTTAATCCAATTTCAGGGAACTGAAAATTTCCATAACAATTTATCACCAACAAAAGAGGGCATCTAAAACAAATTGTACAATCCCCATGATTTACATATTCCAAGTCAAGTTGGCAGGAAGCAAAAGACAAGGTATGCATACAAATTAACAGTACTAAAGATCCATAAGATAATAATTCAAAGAGTGGCATATGTTAGAGAGCTCAAACGTAGACCAGCTTCTAGAAGATGGATCTAACAATTACGTAACAACAGCCTTCTTGTATTTCCACTGCAGGGACGGCCCAAGTGAATGAAATAATGAGCTCACATCTTAGTAAGCTAGTCCTTCTAATTCAAACCTACTACATAGCCAACATAAATCTTTATCCACTCTGTTCAGGGGTGATTATAGATTGCAAAAATTCTAGATTACCAGGCCCCTCCAACTCTGAGAAACTATAAGAGATAAATCATATGGTCATCTCTCAGCTGTCCACAATCGGAGTGCACATGATTTCATGGGGGCTCCACATTTATAATCAGAAGGAAAACCAAATGTAATGCTAGAGCATGTATAAATGAACCATGTTCCAACTTCAAAGTAGCTCAATTTTTTTTTCGAGATATCCTCAAGATACCGCGTTGGAATTCCAAGATAATAGTCATTAAACTAAATTCAGCAGCAGTAAATTTATGAGCTAAGTGCAGATCATCATCCTAAAAATAATTGCTGACTGCATATTCAAGCACATCTTGATTACGTGGAGCACTAACGTCTATCTGGAAATCTAAACCAGTGATTGAATACAAGAAATATATAATATACAAACATTAACTCATTCAATTTGGTACTGAAGGGATATAAAGAGTCCACTTACATGTACATCAGTTAAAACCTGGTCAGCTTTTAAGGTATATTTTAGCTCACTATTTTTGTTATCAGGAGTGATCCACAAAGGCCATAAATCATCAATGCACAGAAGTAGATCTATTAACTTTTGCTCCTCCGATGGATTCAGGCAGAGATGCTCGCTAACTTCAATCATCCATTTGCAGCATTTAGATGTAATCATGCCAGAATCAAATGCATCTTGACCAAATATGGCAGACCTAATAAATTGTATTAAAAGACTTCCAAGCGTCACCCGATTTTGCAACAGAAGGCTTCTCCAGAATTGTTTGGTCATACTAGTATGGAAAGCATGCATCGCTTTACCAAACTCTTGCCTGGTCATAATATCTCCCACTGAGGTATCATTGAACTTAGCATCTGATGCTCTCAACAGATTAAATTCCCAATCAATTATAAATAAAAGTCCTCCAATACCAGGAAACAACTCACTATCCTCACAATATGATTTCAAGCTAAAAAGGGTTCTGCTGAGAACTTCAAGAGAACTGTAAGCCATCCTAGCCACATCTGCAGATTTTTGAATCTCTGATGTAGCGAACTTCACGAGAGAACATGATAAAGAACCAAAAGTCTTGACGCAAGCAAAAGGAGACTCCATAACGAAAGCCACAAGCTTTCCAAATGCTTCTGTGTATATCTGTATGACAGCGTTCTTAGACAGAAAAGATCTATCTTCATCTTCTGATATGCCACCAAGTACAGCTCTGAAGCGTGGAGATTGAATCAAGTCAGAGTCGGCAGAAAACAAGCTCCAGTAGGAGCCTAAAACATATAAGACAAAAAAGATACACCACACACTACTAGTAACTATATGATTTTTGTAAAGAGCAGACAATTGGAGGTGAGCCAATACCGTATGAAGTGCAAATCAGAATCTTTAAGTTGAGAAGCACTCCGCATCATAGAAACAGCAATTGAATCTAACAGTTCATGTTGCCAGCAAGCACTTTGAGAGATCTTATCATCACGAAGCTTTGACTTCCTCTTCGTCAACTTCCTAGCTTTCTCAATAAGCACTGCCAATCTCCGGATATGAGATGTTTCAGAATGGTACATGTTGGCAGCATATGAGATGATGATATCCCACTGCTTATCAAAACATTCATCACACAGTAATGCAAGCAAAAGATCCAAGCGAGCATTCATGGAGCTGTCACTTCCACTAAAACACCAAGAGACAAATGTTCCTTCAAAAACCTCCAGAAACTTGCTTACTTTTCTATCAACCTGACCCATGGCACTGCCATCTGTAATTTCCTCAGTTGGGACGAGTCTCAGAACTATCTCTCGAGGTCCAAAAATAGAAACCACAACTGATAGAAATCTAATTACCTCAGGTGAGTCCTGACATCCAAACACAAAAATCATACCATGAGAAAAAGACACTACAGTCTACACCATAAGATACCATAAACCAATTACGAAGAGGTTCCTATCAAGAGCAAATTCGACATAACCCCTAACCCTGCAGAGAACAACAGAAAAAGACTCATAAAAGTTCTAAAAAGCATGAACAAAACGACCAATAAAAAAACACGACCAGGAAGCATGTTTCTATTCTATCATATCATCACATGCAGTTTCCTGAGTCCTGACTCCCTGTCTAATGACTTCAGTGCATTTTTCAGCATTCAGGTGATAGTCCTGGGAGGATATATGGGAAAACAACAGATATGACACTGGAAATAGAAGAAATCAGTAGGAAAGCACGATAGATAAAAAAAATTAAACATATAATATGCAGGGATATTCCAGGAAAGCATAAAAAGATTGAAGTGAAAAAAATAGAATCATGAACTTTTTGTTGGTCGAATAAACAACAATGAGCAAGACCTTCACAAACATCATGTAATAGATACCAACTTGGAACTTACATGGGATATAATCAACGGAAGAGACCTTTCCAGCATTGGTCCAACCAGATAATCCAATGGCCAACTTTCAGATTCTAAATGTGTATACTTCTCTACCAGCACTACGAATTTTATGGCTTGTCCTATATTACCAGAAGCTCCCTTTAGATGTTCTGCTTGCTGAAGAGTCTCAAGGCAGCAGTCTTGAAATGCTTCACAAAATGGTGTGAGCAGTTTGCATTCCATAGAGTATATAGCAGAAAGGACATCAATCATACATCTCCCCAGGTCATGCAACTGCCCTTGTTTAATCTCTGGTAGGTTACTGCCTAACAATTTGGAGGTCTCTAGAATAGCATCATTATTATTACTTGAATTGCTCAAGTCTTCATGCCTTGCGTCAGAGTAAAACAGGAAATCACGCCACAAAAGCTTTACAAGGACATTATCAACAAGAGACATGCAGAAATTGTAACTTCCTGCTTCTCCACTACAATATCTGGCAGAAACAGCAAAGAAATATATAAGACCAGAAAAGACTCTTGAAAAAAGTTGCACCATACAAAATTAAGCAGGGGATCCTTTTGAATGGATAAAAGGGGAGTGGGGTTAAATAAAAGATCATGTAAACTATTAGATAATGATATAACAGTCCATATTAAAGGTTGACACTTTAACCTTGTGGGGCAAGAACAAGCCACCCAATTCTTAATGCTAGATAAGATCCATGAGCCCAGCCAAGAGTTCAGACGATCATCCTCTACATGAGTTGCATCAGAACTTTAGGAGATCACAGGTCACTTCCTTCACCCTCACAAACCCCTTTCTATCTAGTCTTTCCTCAAAGTCCAGAGCTGAACAGGAGCAGATTTATCCACTCTAATCAATTTGCTACAACTAACCACCATATACCTTTACAGGACCCTCTATGATGTTGTAACAATAATATCAATGATGAACGCAAGCAATATCAAAAATAATTTAGAGGCATCATCTTTATGTTGTTCTGTCACTCTATTGCATACAGCGACTAAAATTCTCTCTCTCACTTTAAGCTATCTAGATCCTCCCTTAATGTAAAAAAAAAAAAAAAAGAAAACCCTTGTTCTTTTCAAGAGGAAAAGAAAAGGAGGCCTGGGGTTGGGGGGGGGGTTCACAGAAAACAAAGAAGTCTAAAAGAAAAAAAATACCATTGTGTTTTCATGATCCTCAACGACATAGCAATCATGAGAACAGGTGGAAGATTGTGAAGTAGCAGTATCAGTAGAAGTGGTTGCGAGACACCCATCTATATTGCCTCTACCCCAACCCACTTTCTCCCCCTTTCTCCCATCCTCTAACCATATAGCATACTCTACTTGGCTGTTCTCCCTTGTAATATCATCTTATCAGTTGGGTAAGACCAAAAAGACTAAAGTGCACATCAGCTTCATAGTTCATATTAATTCTTGCGGTGGATGTCTGGATCAATCCAATTATATACTAAATATAGAAGTTAGAACTACCTAAGTTTATATTATGCAAAATTGAGATTCATCCTAGCTGCACTGCTGCAGTCATCTGTCAGACAATAACTCAGCCCATGCCTCATGAAAGAGCAAAGTAAGAATCATTAAAAGTTATAATGGTCCAAAGATTTTGATAAGCAATATTTGCGCAGCTTTAGCATAACTAACTAAAAAAAACAAACACAATGACAGAAACACACACACACAAAAAAAAATGTAACATTTGCACAGCTTTAGCATAACAAACTAAAAAAAATAATACACTGACAAAAGTCAAAAACACACAAAAAATAAAGCACCACCCAGTGAGCAAGTGACTGCCAAAGCGAACAGAAATGAATATCAATACAGGTTCAAATATAAGTAATATCAAGTATAGACAAAGAATTAGATTCAGTAAAACAATAGTTCACCAACGATTAAGAAACAAAGGAAAGACAATTAATTTTTTTCTTAGAAAGATCCTACGATAAATTTTTATTGCTTTAAGATACATATTGATTTTGCAAATAATATTCATCGAATAATAAAATCACCTAACTTCTTGTATGCAAGATAAATTCAGTTTATTCTCATATAAACGTTGATAAAAGATTCCATGTTCGTTGGAACTGTATAGATGATCTTGATTTCATGTTACATAATGATGTTGAAAGAAGGTCTTGGGCTCTATTGTGTTAAAATATTTGTTAATTTCATGTTCATAAGGAAAAAACTTAGTAGTGAAGCACAAATGTGCACCTTTACAGATGGATCCTCTCTAACAACAAGCACACCACACTATTTTTAACTGAAGAAAACAGCATACCTTCCACGATTACGTAAGACCCAAAGGAAACATTCTTTAAGGGCCACAAAGAATGCCATACGATCAGCATTACTAGGATGAGATGCATTCCTTCCTGCCCAAAGGTGCTGGAAGAAGTCAACAAAAAACTTCAGACCCCCAACTACTTCGGGGGGCAAAGCATCTAGGAGTACAACCAAAGCAGGATATGACACCTGCTGTGATCCAAAGCACCCATTCTTCAGGAACTGCAAAAAGCGATTTACAAATGTTTTCTGAAAGTTTATATATGACCAACTACTAGAAAATCTTCTAGAAAATAGTAAAAATGTTTCCCACAATGCAGTGTGACAAGATGGGTCCTTTTCTTGGAAGGCACCAAGTATTGCAGTGGCGAGACCTTTCACATCTTCTTCACTAAATACTTCACAAATATTCTTGACGTAACTTCTGAGTACTGCATAAGTAGCTGACCGAACAACAGGGCTCTCGGATCCAAGAAAGTCTAGGTAATAGTGATGTGACAAGAACAAAGATTTGGCAGAAGATATAGCCATATCTTGAGCTTTTGAAACCTTTATTGATTGAATCTTTGAGTCTTCATCGGCAGGTTTCTCTGACTTCAAGCCAATCAATACATCAAGCAGCGTAGCGAGAGCAAGTAATGACGACGAAATAACCTAACATCCAAAGGGAGCAAGTTACAAGGCAGGATAGACATTGTTACAGATCTAATAAAATAAAAAAAAGCATGAAGAAAAAATTTAGAAATAAAAAGAGGAACTTCCGGCAATTACACATATGCAGGCAGCATCAACCATCGAAGCACAGGAGGATGTAAAACATGTAATGCATACCGTGATACAACAAAACACCAGATCTCAAGTTACACTCCTCTTAGGGCCTGGTCTCCCCATCTTATTTTCAGTTCAGTTGCAATCAGTTCAGTTCCTAATTTATTTATCTGATAATAAAACAATGATAATTATTATTATTACAATTACAATAATTTTATCATTAGTATTAATATTATTATTACTACTATTTCTATTACTAAAAATATTATTAATATTAATATTATTATTGCAATTACTATTATTATTATTATTATTACTCCTCCTATTACTATTGCTTTTACTATTATTATTACTATTAATATTATTATTTTAATATTGCTAATTATTATTTTGCTAATTCTTTTTTTTCTATATGATTTTGCTAATTATATTGAAAATGATAATTCAAGCCTAAGAAGTACACATTTCAATTATATATGTCATTGTTCAAAGTACATACTTTTTAATAGATGACAACAATAATACTTGTCAATTTGTCATTGTTGAAATGATCATATTTTTTAATACACGTTTTGATAGTTGAACTACTAGACAAAATAATAGTACTATCGAACATTAACTAGTTTTCATAATCGGTTAATTCTTCGTCTTCTTCTTGTCCATAAATTTGCTCCATCACCTCGGGATTATTCTGCTTTGACTCCCATATTTCTTCAGTTATTTTTACACTATCCATAGCTATTTTTCTGTTCTCATCGTACATATTATGATCAGCTCTTTGTTCCATGACTTCAATTTGGTGCGTGAAAGGAATCCCTAGATCATGTAAACGAACAAAATTGTGTAGAGTAAAACAAGCGACGATAATTATCAACTGATTAGCCTCGTCCATTTGCGGCATCGATTTTAGAACCTTCCACCAATTTTTGAGAACCGCAAAAACCCTCTCAATTACATTTCGACAAGTAGAATGTCGGTAATTGAATTGCTCATACATTCCTTGTGGTGGAGTCCCTCTTCTAAAGTCAGGCAAATGGTACCTCAACTCATGCCCTAGATATGGACTCGGGTACCCGAGTGTATTAGGATACGCTGAATCGACTATATAGTATTTTCCTGTACAACAACCATAATGTTAGTTTGTTAAAGTAATGTATTTTCCCATATTATTCATGGCAATATAAGTTAGCTAGTTACAGACGGTGGATGAGGGAATCCCATTCTAGCATCTCCTAAGCTTCGCCTCCATACGTTTGTATCATGTGCACTCCCTTCGTAGCCCACATTGATGTGAGTAACTCAACATGTTGAGTGAACACCTAACCATCACATTCCATGTTTTGTCCCCGTTCGATCTCTAAATGTCATGCCTACATCTATTGTATAAAGGGTACCATCCATGGCACCAACACAATCCTAAAAACAAAAGTATATCGTCATTACATTGAGACTATACATGTTGAAATTAGTCACCGAATGTAGGATAAGTACCTTAAAGAAAGGCCAGTATTTGATGTTGCTTTAAATTTCAGGAGGTGTTTCATACAAACTTTGATATGGTCGAATTATTTGACTCGACAATGCTTGTAATACCTTTTTGAAATACTTCGAAATAGTTAATGTTGAGTGTTGAAATCTTTGGGCGTATCACGAACAAAAAGGTTTAGCCGGCATGTACAAGCCTAACCTAGTTGCTCTTGATGCTTATATATCTACCATCTACTAGGAGTTGTTGTTCTCTAAGGATATTACGAAGACTTATAAATATTTCTCTACTTAGCGAAGTTGTTCTTTACATAAGTTACGATGACACGTCAACATCCTATGTTTGAAATGATGCCCGGTTCTCCCCGGATGCAAAGGCATCCGTTGACTTCGGTTGTCGATCTCCTCCGCTCATGCAATATACGCGTCGAAACTTTGTTGCACCAAATCTTCATCCATTCTACATATGCACATATACATTTAATGCAATTTGATTTAGACAAACATATAAAATACGATAATAACTAAAAGTTCCACATATAATATACGATAATAACTAAAAGTTCCACAATAAGTTCCACATATAAAATCCTCATAAACATAAAATAACTAAAAGTTCTAACTTAAAAGCAATCCACCATAAAGTCACACAATTTTAACTAGATTATCCTTCGCAACCATCTCGGTCATAAAACATATTATCATCATACATAGACATGTCTGGCCTATAGACATCATCTAAAAGTGCACAAAGCTTCCTCAAGAAATGAAGTCTGCCGTTATCACTACGCAAATAGACGAAAAAATCGATGGCACCAGGAGTTAGAAGCTATCAAGAATATCCACAACAAATCCATCCCCATACTTTGCAGCAATCCCCATGGACTCCAAGATATCATAAACTTCATCAAATCTATTTATGGGTTTAGGAGGTTGACTCACAGAGGATTTCCTCAGAATATCAAGACGTATCAATATCATCAGCCCTTGTACTTTTCTTGGGCATGTTACTAGTCTCGGTATTGATACATGTCTTGATATTGATACATGTCTTGATATTATGAGAAAATCCTCTATGAGTCAACCTCCTAAACCCATAAATAGATTTGATGAAATTTATGATATTTTAGAGTCCATGGGGATTGCTGCAAATTATGGGGATGGATTTGTTGTGGATATTCTTGATAGCTTTCGCAATATTCCGGGTGCCATCGATTTTTTCGTCTATTTGCATAATGATAATGGCAGACTTCATTTCTTGAGGAAGCTTTGTGCACTTTTAGATGATGTCTATAGGCCATAGATGTCTATGTATGATGATAATATGTTTTATGACCGAGATGGTTGCGAATGATAATCTAGTTAAAATTGTGTGACTTTATGGTGGATTGCTTTTAAGTTAGAACGTTTAGTTATTTTATGTTTATGAGGATTTTATATGTGGAACTTATTGTGGAACTTTTAGTTATTATCGTATATTATATGTGGAACTTTTAGTTATTATCGTATTTTATATGTTTGTCTAAATCAAATTGCATTAAATGTATATGTGCATATGTAGAATCGATGAAGATTTGGTGCAACAAAGTTTGACGCGTATAGCATTGCATGAGCGGAGGAGATTGACAACCCAAGTTGAACGGATGCCTTTGCATTCGGGGGGAGAACCGGGGAATCATTTCATACATAAGATGTTGATAGGCCATCGTAACTTATGTAAAGAACAACTTCGGCTAAGTAGATAAATATTTATAGGTCTTGCTAATATCCTTAGAGAACAACAACTCCTAGTAGATGGTAGATATATAAGCATTGAAGAGCAACTTGGGTTAGGTATGTATATGCTGGCTAAACCTGCTTTTGTTAGTGACACTGCTCAAAGATTTCAACACTCAACATCAACTATTTCGAAGTATTTCAAAAAGGTATTACAAGCATTGTCGAGTCAAATAATTCGACCATATCAAAGTTTGTATGAAACAACTCCTGAAATTTAAAGCAACATCAAATACTGGCCTTTCTTTAAGGTACTTATCCAACATTCGGTGACATTTATTATTAATTAACATACTCTAATTTCAACATGTATAGTCTCAATGTAATGACGATATACTTTTGTTTTTAGGATTGTGTTGGTGCCATGGATGGTACCCTTATACAATCAGTTGTCGCAGATGATGTAGGTATGACATTTAGATATCGAACGGGGACAAAACAAGGAATGTGATGGTTGTGTGTTCACTCAACATGTTGGTTATTCACATCAATGTGGGCTACGAAGGGAGTGCACATGATACAAACGTATGGAGGCGAAGCTTAGGAGATGCTAGAATGGGATTCTCTCATCCACCGTCTGTAACTAGCTAACTTATATTGCCATGAATAATATGGGAAAATACATTACTTTAACAAACTAACATTATGGTTGTTGTACAAGAAAATACTATGTAGTCGATTCAGCGTATCCTAATACACTCGGGTACCCGAGTCCATATCTAGGGCATGGGTTGAGGTACCATTTGCCTGACTTTAGAAGAGGGACTCCACCACAAGGAATGTATGAGCAATTCAATTACCGACATTCTACTTGTCGAAATGTAATTGAGAGGGTTTTTGCGGTTCTCAAAAATAGGTGGAAGGTTCTAAAATCGATGCCGCAAATGGACGAGGCTAATCAGTTGAAAATTATCGTCGCTTGTTTTACTCTACACAATTTTATTCGTTTACATGATCTAGGGATTCCTTTCACGCACCAAATTGAAGTCATGGAACAAAGAGCTGATCATAATATGAACGATGATAACAGAAAAATAGCTATGGATAGTGTACGACAAAAAATAACTGAAGAAATATGGGAGTCAATGCAGAATAATCCCGAGGTGATGGAGCAAATTTATGGACAAGAAGAAGACGAAGAATTAACCGATTATGAAAACTAGTTAATGTTCGATAGTACTATTATTTTGCCTAGTAGTTCAACTATCAAAACATGTATTAAAAAATATGATCATTTCAACAATGACAAGTATTATTGTTGTTGTTATTAATAGCATTATTGTTGTCATCTATTAGAAAATATGTAATTTGAACAATGACAAATATTATTGAAATGTGTACTTCATAGGCTTGAATTATCATTTTCAATATAATTAGCAAATCATATAGAAAAAAAAAAGAATTAGCAAAATAATAATTAGCAATATTAAAATAATAATAATAATATTTTTATTATTATTAATAGTAATAGTAATAATAATAGTATAAGCAATAATAATAATGATATAATAGTAATTGTAATAATAATATTAAAATTAATAGTAATAGTAATAGTAATAGTAATAGTAATAGTAATAGTAATAGTAATAATAATAATAATAATAATATTAATGATAAAATAATCATTCTTGTAATAATAATAAGGTATATTATCTCAGATAATCCTGACATATAGCCCTTTTCCCAAATAACCCCTACATTGACACCTCTATCGCGGATAACCCTAAATTTGTAATTTGTCATTAAACATGACATAATTACACTTGGTTTGACTTTGGATGGGTTTGGCGTCATTTAAGAAGGTGGTAGCTATTCTAAAGGATGTTCATTAGTTTTGATGTACAATTCAAGGGTTTTATATTTGGCAGCAGACCATTAATAGGACGCCAAACCACCTTCTTCAAATTTAATGCCATCAACCACCTTCCTAAATGGCAGTAAACTCATCCTAAGTCTGACCAAGTTAACGCCATTTGTAATTATGTTATGTTTAATTACAAATTACAAATTTAGGGTTATCTGCAATAGGGGTGACAATGTGGAGGTTATTTGGGAAAAAGGGTTATATGTGAGGGTTATCTGATATAATATCCCTAATAATTTTATTATCAGAGAAATACTACCTCCGTCCCAGAATAGTCTGGCCACTTTCCTTTTATGTTTGTCCCAAATTAGTTTGAACACTTCCATTCTTAGCATGGTCCCACCATTAATATACTATTTCTTTTACACATCTTTGGCCCACACTTTACCTTTTATCAATAAAAAGTTACCCAATTTTCTCTCTCCTCTAATAAAAAATACCCCACCAACTCCTATTACATCTACTTTTTAAATAAAATAAAATTGATAACCACACCATAACTTATCACCTTAAACTACGTGTCCCAACAAGTGTTTAGATCTTTCTGGGACGGGGGAGTAAATTAGGAATTGAACTGATCTGATGAACTAAACTGAAAATAAGCTAGGGGAGAACGGGCCTTAAGTCTAATAGTTACCATCCCAAATGAACTCATACACAAAAGTTATAGTAGCTCTGAAGTTTGACCTACTAGGCAATAGCAATTAGCAAGTTAGGAATCGGGAAGGGTAGTTTTGCAAGTTTAGTCAATTCTTAGTATATTTACTATTAAAGTACTTCCTCCATTTTTTTCAGATATTTCATATTGACTTTTGACACTATTCATCTAGGGATATTATCTCAGATAACCCTGACATATAGGTTTTTTTCCCAAATAACCCTGACATATTTTTTTTTCCCCAGATGACCCTAAACTTGTATTTTGTCATTAAACCTTACGGAATTGTTAACGGCGTTAACTATTTTCAAACAAAAATACTTACTGCCTTTTTTTAAAAAAAAAAATAACAAACTCATCTCTTTCTCTCTCTTGTTCTTCATCTCTTCTCAAGCATTCATCAATGGTTTCCACCCCTTTCTCAAATCATTTCTCTACTCAAATCAACAACAACAATTCAGTATTGAATTGCAATGAAATGAATTAGAAATCCCCAAAATTTCTCCTCTGTTTTGTTTTCGGCAACCACCAATTAACCATCACTCCACCAAACAACCATCGCAGCACCACTACTCGACCACCACCGGCGAACCTAGCCGCACCACCAAGGCCACCGTAGCGCACCACCCTTGCCCCTCTCCACTCGCTGCTTATTTTTATCCCCTTCGAACTCCCACTCTCTTTCCTCTCCTGTGAATCACCCTCGCTTCACTCTCTCTCTCCTCCCTGTGACCCCACACGCACCGCCGCACACCAACTCGGCTCCAGTTGGTGGGTGATGGTTTTGGGCTCGACGAGTTTTTTCGGCTAGGTGGAGTTCTCAACGTGTTATTTGTTGTTGATTGTGGTCAATTTTGAGGGGCTTCTTTTTCTCTCTCATTATAATCATCAACTCATCATCGTAATGGTATGAATGTATGATGGTCTAGTCTTAGATCTCGTATGTGCTTCTAGAGAAAGAGATTACTTAATCTGATATGGTGGTGGTTATTTGATGAATGTGTTTTTGTTTTTTTTTTTAGTGAATTGAAGAACAAGAGAGAGAAATAGATGATTTGGGTTTTCATTTTTTCTAAAATTATTAATAATTTTTGTTTTGAAGAAGTTAACAATGTTAACAATTCCGTCAGGTTTAATGACAAAATACAAGTTTAGGGTCATCTGGGGAAAAAATATGTCTGGGTTATTTGGGAAAAAGGCCTATATGTCAGGATCATATGACATAATATCCCATTCATCTAATGTAGTTTAACCGTCTTTGATTATCTTTTCGTAAGTAAAAACATAGTCAAGTGGAATCTTGTTAGATTCGTCTCAATATATAATTTCCAAATATCAACTTTTTATAATTTTTACTCATGTACAATTATAGATATTAACGGTCGAAAGTTATGCATTGGCAAACGTGTAAAAGAGAAATGGAACAACTATAAAAACAAAGTAAGTATAAATTTCATACAGTTAGGGTGCGTTCTCTTCAACTTATTGGACCTGAACTGAACTTATTGGAACTTATTAGACCTGATTGGACCTAATTCAACTTATTGGACCTGATTGAACCTGATTGGAACTTATTGGACCTGATTGAAACTTATTGACCTGATTGGAACTTATTAGACCTTATTGGCCCTGATCGAAACTTATTAGACCTTATTGGACCTGATTGAAACTTATTAGACCTTATTGGACCTAATTGGAACTTATTTGACCTTATTAGACAAAAACATTGATGAGTAATAACATAAATATTACCCCTAACGTAAATACTACCCCTCAAAATTTATTATGAAGTAATAATTATTAAAATTCGCCCTTTAAAAAAATAATTATTATTAATTATCTCTTATGATAAACAATTTAACAAAAAAAAATATACTATTTATATACTTGCCTATACATAACTTTCACCACTAATATATCTAATAGTCTTGTTTTGCCACTGGAAGGTGTTTGACCTCTTTGGGGGAACTTTTGCCACTGGAAGTATGGCTTGGAGTATTAATTCCACGGGGCCAAGCTTATTTGACAAAGGGAAAATGGTTGATGTTGAGGAAGGATCGGGAGATTCCGATGATGGAGAAGTTAACGGGGAGAAAGGATGTGATGACGACTCTTGTGATGCTGCTAGTAGGTCCCCAACTAAGAGTTTATCTGGGGAAAAACGTAAAAGCACTGATAGTGGAAATTTATCTAGTAAGAGAACTATGAAGGAAGACCTTGAAACATATATGGATGTTTTAAGGAAAAACATCCAATTAGGGTCCTCCAAAGCACAATCCACTCCATCATCCTCTTTATATGAAAGATTAATCACAACTTTGCAAGACATTTCCGAAGTTAAGGTTCATGGAAAGGCTTTCATTATTGACTGCTTAGATTACTTACGTGAACCAAAGAAGAATGGTGAATTGTGGCTTGCTCTTCCCGATAATGAGTATAGACTCATTTTCTTGAAAAAGAAAGTTACATTTCCCGGTGACTGTTACATCCCTCAATTTGATGATTAGAGTGATGTTCGATTTCTGGAACTTACTTATCTATAGGATTCTTATGTATTTTTATTTTCAAGGGCGTCGTTTCTAGAACATAAGAACTACTTGCATTTAAATGTATTTTATTTTCAAGGACGACATTTCTAGGACATTAGAACTACTTGCTTTTAATATGTATTTTTATTTTCATGGGTGTTATGATTATGCTTATCTATGGTTACTTTATGTTGAAGCAATCAACTTCTAGATATTTCTTGACATTACTAGTTGCTTATCTCCATCTTCTTTTAATGTTTGGCTTGTAGAATGGACGAGATGTTGGTTGAGAATTGTATGATGTACATAGCTTTGCATGAGCTGAAAAGGTTGCTTACAAGCATGGATAGAATACCATTGCATTTTGGAGGTGAATCTGGTTCTCATTGGATCCATAGATTATTGAATGGTCATCCACAATTATGCAAGGAACAACTAAGAGTAGAAAAACATATTTTCATCAACCTTGTGAATGTGCTCATGGAAAAACAGCTAATCTGATGGAAGGGTTGTACTTGTTGCGGAGCAGGTTGGAATATATTTGTATATCCTGGCGAAAGCCGATTCATATCGTGATGCCGAAGATAGATGATGCTTACCAGTTGGCTATCATCGTGGCAACATGCACGCTACATAATTTTATTCGTTTACATGATTTTGGGATTCCAGTTTCGCAAGTTGAAACCATGGAACCAAGAGCTGATTTAAATTTGACTGACAAGACGAGAACAAAGAATATGGAGATTACTGCAAAAATTGCAGATGAAATATGGTTGGATGTTGTTGAAGAAAACGTATTGATTGAAGAGGAGGATGTAGAAGATGAAGAAAGATACTCCGATGAAGAAAGATACTTCGGTGATGATAATGAAGCAATCAATTGATAACATTTATATCTTTCATTGTTATTAGTAACGAAAACATGTTATCTCTAGTTATTTAAAGACGAATTGCAAAATATTGTAATTATGATGATTATTATTATTAACCTTATTTAACCATGATTATAATATTTTTTAATAATAATATAATCAGCTAATAGTAATATGAATAATAAAATAATAGACAATAATACAAGTATAATACGATATAATCATTGTGGTACTTTAATTAAAATTCTAATAATAACATAATCAGCTAATAGTGATATGAGTAATAAAATAATGGACAATAATACAAAAATAATGGACTATTTGGACCTTATTGGAACTTATTGGACCTTATTAGACCTGATTGAAACTTATTGCACCTGATTAGAACTTATTGGACCTTATTAGACCTGATTGGAACTTATTGCACCTGATTGGAACTTATTGGACCTTATTATACCTGATTGGAACTTATTGCCCTGATTGGACCTGATTGAAACTTATCTGAACTGAACTGAACTTATCTGAACTGAACTTATTGGACCTGAAACTTAATTTTTTAAGGTGAAGAGAATGCACCCTTAGTCTGTTTAGAAGTTCTAAGAGTTTAGTGTCATAGTATAAGTTAAGCAAGCAAACCTGATCAATTGGGGTTTAGCTCATTTATCAATTTTTGGTAATTAGTTTATAAAACTGTTTTGTGATGAAAAAAAAATAATGTCATTATTAGTAAGGTGGTTGAGGTGGGTTAATGAGAATAATTTTATCAAGGTTTATAGGTTATCATAGTATTTCTTTAAATGAATTAAATGTCCTAAAATTAGATTTCATGCTCAGTGAAACTATTCCATAGTTTGTTTCCTTCACTTAATGTTAGCAATTATTAGGATTGTTTTAAACTTTAGTGGAGCTCGTGTGAGGTTCTAGATGAAGGTCATTAATTATGCTTATGATGTTATAAAACAATCCTGATTAAGCTCAATTAGTTAGATAATTTTCAGCTCAAGTTATATGGATATTTAAGGTTTGTGAAGGGTAGCTAAAGCCGTTTACCTTTAGGGTCTACATACATCGAATTGGGTCCTTAGAAGAGGTTATTTCTATTCAAGAAAAGCTGTATATAGATTTCACACGAAGTCTCTCTTCCTATTTCCTTGGATGGCAAGGTGGTATAGGGCTCATTAGGAGCTTGTCAACCCCCCCCCCCTTTTTGCCTCTCATTTTTGGGGTGGGATTTGCTCATGAAAGTTGCTTATTGGGATGTTGATGCTAAGGGGGCTTCGAGATGTTACACACTGCTGCTGTACCCTGGTTCGGCTTGTGTTGGTGATTTATCCTCTAATCTTGACTCGTTTCTTTGGTTTCATTGACCATAGTGATAGCTATATCTTTCATGGCATTTCATGGCATTTCAAGCTACAAGGATTATTAAGGCACAAGGATTATTAAGGCACGAAACCTGCTACCATCCTTCCTTTGTCAAAGTTGTTCTAAATTATATTTTGGGTTTTAAGTTTGCTTTGTATTCTTCATGATGAGGAAGCATAAATTGCACTAATGAGTTATGTCAAGTTAGCCTTATAGAACTTATTTCAGTTGTTAGTAAATGAAATTACGATTAACTAGTTTCAGGTATTGCATTCAATAATCTCTGACTCGTAGTAAGTTCTGGTTAGTCTGATCTGAGTATTTTTGTTGCGTCTTGTCTTTGTAAAGCTGGACGTGAATCCAGGCTGTTACAGATGAGCATACAGATATAAAGCATTAGTTGCCATCAGATAGTCGACAACTGAAAAGTGCTTACCCTTTGGTGCATTTCCGCCAATTCATCTGAAGCAGCAGCAAGATCAGCCATACTCTTTTGTGTAAGTTTTAAATTTTCTTCCAAGTACTCAAATACCTCTGATGCACAAAATATCAGTGCATCTAGTCTTTTTTCCTGGGTTGGAAAGGCAGCCTGTTTCCATAGCAAACCGATAACAAATTTTAGCTCGCGCCTCCCTGAATCGTGGTCAAGCTTTTAAGCAGAGATCGCCTACTGCAAAGTATACCATTGTAACACGACGACAAACTCTATAATAAACTTTATGAAACAAAAAAAAAAACAATATCAAGAAAGGCTATATGATAGGTACTCATAAGTCATAACAGTGTAACGTCAACTTGAAACCTGGACAATAAGCTACTCAAACATGGACAATTCAAAAAAGCATCAAGTGTATAATAGCCCATCCAAACTTGTATTAGATTTAAGTATGCAGTCACACCCAGCTCATTAATACCAAATCAAGATCACTTCATTGAGCATTGAAGCAGTCCATCAAAATACGGGGATGGTTCTTCAAAAACTCTCTCTCAAGATATTAAGACATGGTCAGAACCATTGGTGCATGCCCAATCCCGATATCATTCCCCACTCTAGTTTAATAAAATGAACTTAGCCTTTTGCTAGATTAGAAATTACTTCCACGATTCCTAAGGATGTTTATGAGGAAGTTGACAGAGAAAAGGTACTTCTATATCTACTCAAGATACGAGTCATATAATCGTAAGAAATCTTAAAGACAAGAGCAGACAATAATGGTTTCTGTCCCTTTTATAGAATGGGTTACCGCCTATATTCATATCGATCCCTCTGTGCGCATATGCACATGTATGCGTGCATCAAAAACAGTGAAATTGTTCGCATACTAGAGAAAACTATTCAACTGCCGATATATATTAAATCATTTACCAGTGACAGAATTACATAATAATGTGTGTTATTCAGCAAGATTCCTCACCATATGAGCATGTGGAGAAAAATGCAAGTACAGTGCTTAGTTTGCAAACTAAGTTTTCATGGAAATTGAATAACCTATATCAATGTGTTTCAAAAAAATGAAAGGTCCAGTTAGACAATGATGGTTTCCAGATAGTTTTTACTCGTATTAGCAAAACTTTACAACGGTATACCATGAAAATTAATAGATACAATGCATTATCATTATATTTGGCACTCAAAAAGCAAGCCAATTGTCCAGTCATGAGCGCACATTGAAGAAAACTATCACGAATTCACAAACCTCTAGTGATCGCTTAGCTGCTTGAGAAACTTCAGAAACTGAATCAAACTGGGCAAACCACCAAGGACCCATTAAAGACTTAAGATGAAGAGCCAAATCCCGTCTGCAGAAAGGAAAAACTATTATTCTCACCTAAAGCCTATTTTAGCCCCCAATCTCTAGGTACCAACACAATCTTGCATTAGAAAATGGTCAAGCTTATCCCTCCCTCCATCTAACATTATTTGCAGCATTTTCTATTTTGGGATGTTTTAAATCATATGCTCTATCCTTTTATGGCAACAATTTCCTTTCTACTTTGTATCTTAAGTAAGACCCCCATTCACCTACCAACTTCTCTCACTTTACTTTCCACTCTTCCTAAAATGTGTATAAATTTGTCCTTAGCAAATATATTAAGACTGAGGGAGTAATTTATACTCCTTCCAGAAGTTGAGAGAAAACCAGTTAAAAAAAATATCACTAGTAAAACTTAAAGCAAAAGTTTTCTTTCTTAGCCCTTTTTTGTCTCTCCCTTTACAAACCACCACCACCACCATCACCACCACAACCATCACCACCACCACAAACATCACCACCACCACCCACCACCCCCCAAAAAAACACTTATTAGAAAATCAGAATGGCAATTAAAAACAAAAAATTGGGTCCTCAAGAGACAGGGACATACCCAGCAGCAGCAACAAGACTTGTCATTGTGTCATGAGTCGCCCGCCGAACATCTCTGTTGTAGTCCATCAAAAGCCTCCTGTATTCAAAACCCTTAATCACAAAGTACAGGTCAGGAAGAATAATGACCAAAAAACGACTAAAAGAAATCAAGCAAATTATAATTATACCATCTTAGAGTCACAATTCACAAAGCTAAAATGCCTTGAACTCTGCCACACTATCATAAATTCAACTAAACCATGTGACAAGAGCCTAATGTGGTATCGAATGCCTCCCACAGCCAACACATCCCTAACATCATTCCAAGCATTACCAAGTAAAGGAAAAGAAGACCAACTTACATAAGCTACATATAACGGGAAAGAAAAGCGAATACTGAAATACTCATTAAGAAATGTGTTGCAAGAAATATAGCAAAAAGGACAAGCTGAAAGCTCAAAACCGGGGGGAAGAAGTAAGCATTAGAAAAGTGACACAAAGAAGATACAAGTCCGCTAAAGTCAAAGGAGAAATACATACCCATTGGGGAATTATGGGCAAGACATCCTTCCCAGACTTATCCTTCAGTAGAGTTGATAAAGCATTTAAAGCTTTAAGCTGCATAAGTAAAAGCAAGTCATCAAGTTTAAAACAAAAATATCAATTGAACCGTTTCCAAGTTTCAACTCAGATGTTTTTGGATAGGAACGGGACATCGTCAAAGAGAGCTATCAAGAAAAGGTTTCGTGCCCATCTTTAGTAGTGGTTATTGTCTTGTACCAGAAACAATCAAAAGGAGAAAACTATTAGGAATTTGAACCATAGCAACTTTGCGATGAGAGAGAAAAAAAATTAATTTTTATATAAAGGCCTGCCAATTCGTTTGAGATATGAGATAGAATCACAGATTCACCAACCTTAAGGTCTTTTCTATAGAAATTGCATGTACAGATCATGACACCATTTAGGACAAAGCAAAGATAAGAAGATGATGCTTTGAAGATGATTTCGTTTAAGCATGTGATACAAAAGCTAAATAGGTGCATCGTCGTAAACAGATCACTCGCAAATAAAAAAGAAAAAGATAACAAAGTGCAAATCTTATTTTTCAGGAAGATTATAAGGCTAACAAAGATATCAATAACAAGAAAACAAAAGATGGGCCTCCCTAGTCCCAGAAAATTTGTGCAGTCCCCAAATGTTGTAAGCTATAGTTTATGTCAATGACTACTATTAAAAACCTAAAAAAAAGCTTCCTAAGAAGCTTCTCTCCACAAATAAAGACAAATATTACTCGACCCGGTGATTACTCCATACCTGTATTGCTTTTACAAGCTTGCACATTTATAAAGATAGAATTAAAGCTAAAGACTACAATATGGCCTAAGTTATAACCCACATAATAACAACTATGCAGAAAATAAGGTTGAAAATTGGAGGCTAACACAGAGACAAAGAAAAGCTTCTCCACAAGACCAGCAATAAATTGCAAGACTATGCACAAGAAACTCAGATATTAGAGCTATCTCCTTATAAACTAGAATTAACATCAATGACTACTACTAAAGAGACTAGAAAGAGTTCTTCTTATAATATCTCTATTTACAAAGAATGAAAAGTACTAGTAGATGCAGTGTCTTAGCTATCTCCTGATGATCTATATACTTTAAGAAGACTAGAACGGATGCCTCCTAAGAAGTTCCTCCCCACAAAGAAAGACTATATCAGAACTATAAAAGTATTATTTTTACAAAAAAAATTACTAGATGCAGTGCCAGTGAGTATACCAAGCCATTATCTGCTTTGTTTAGCTTGCAGTTGTATCAGGATAAAATTGAAGCTAAAGACTATGATAGATCTCAAGTTCTAAACAACATGTAAAGAGCAAGAATGCAAAAACAAAATCAGAAAGGCGCACACAAAGGACATTGAAAAGGTTATCTACAAGGCTGACAATAATTACTAGACTATACTCGAACAACTCAGATATTAAAGCTCCAAAGTTCTCTTGCACCAGATAATCAAAAATGATAACAATGAGACCATTACTCCAACTTTCTCATAATTGTAAGGGAAAGACCACTGTGATGGGGAAAACTAAGCGGGAAAAAGAGCCTACTCCAAACAAGGAATTTATAGCAGCCATATCTCACGTCTTGAGCCAGACTGCTTCTTTCGCAGCAATCTGACAAAATATCAAGCTCAATCTCAACCCACTAGTTAGATGCTTTGGACCAACCAGATCTATCATTGACAAGAAAGTTCCAAATTAGTCACAGTGATCTCTCAACCATACACACAACTTCTTTATTATAAAAAAGAAAAAGTTCCATTAAACACAATGTGGGAAGCCACCAATATACACCAGGAGGACTAATATTTCCCTTAAGAGAAATAGTAAAGGAACAATGCCAACTCACGTTGGACTAAGACATTCAAAAGTTATATGCTCAAAAGGTGTGGAAGATGATTATGTTGGCAATCTGGTGGTGCACTTGGAAGGAAATAAGCCAATGTATTTATCAGGGCTTAGCTTCCTCACATGAAGTTTTCAAGTTCCAGTAGTTATGTATTTTGTAAAGCTGGAAGCAAGTTCTGAAACTGAGCGCCACTTGACTTTCCTTGATATAGTAAAGAAGGTGCTCCAAGATACCATGAGGACTATACTAACATCATACATGACCAAGGAAAAAAAAAAGAGAGATGACATTGCTAGGATGAAGTCCAAGTTGTTATTTAGGACCATATTCTTGCTTAAATATCACATCAATTCCTCTGAAAGCCATACTTGCCTAACGACACCAAAGTGGCGGCAACTAAGCACCAACAGGAATCAGCCAAAGCACCTACAACTCCCGACAAGAAAGATATCTCTCACAAAGTGATCTATTTTTCCTAGTTCTCCTCCCCTCACCCAAACAAAATCCCTTCACATCTTTAGAATATCGCTGGCCATGCAATAAGAATCCTGAAAAGGGGTTGAGGTCATATGTCCCAAATAATATATCATCTTGTATCCTACAATCTTTTAAGTTTGCCGCCGCCACATCAATCTCAAATTAATTACCTAAAGTAATTAATTTAAGTAGGTGAGATGGCATTCATGGCAATAGCCAATATGAGAGTGATTTGAGACAATAGATGAGATATCATATGGGACAAATGATTTCTATTGGAAAGGGGTTGAGATCATATGTCCCAGTTAATGTCTCATCCTGTATCCCACTACCTTCTAAGTTTTGCGCCTCATCAATCTAAAACTAATTACCTTAAGTAATTAATTTAAGTGTGAAAGATGGCAAGATGAGAGTTATTTGACACACTAGATGAGACACAATATACGGGACTGAAAATCTTTTGCCAAGAAAGTGATATAATGCCAAAGCACTTGCCAAACAATATCAAAAAAAAGTAAGTCTAATCCTTGCAAGAAAGATAGTAAAGTAATCATCACACATTGTTAGCATAGCTACTTTAACCTAGTCCAGAGTGCTTTCTCGGTGGCTCTACAGTCTACACTCGCTCCCTAATATATGTGAACTTGTTCTTGGAATGGAACATGAATCCAAGTTCCAGAGTGCTAGGTAAACTTCACTAAATTTGTAGGAGCATTGAAAGCTTAAAAGACAAAGCAAGCATTAATATATGGCAATGTGCTCCAGTTCATGTCACAAACTCAGAACAGTGAGATCACTGGAGAAAGTTTGCTCAATTATTTTGTAGTCACATTTATTATGCATAACGATTCCACGATAAATAGTTGGCACAGTAAGCAATCCTCTTATTTAGCACAAAATCCAAACATCCAATCCAAACTCTACTAATCATCACAATGAGCAATTACTTGGTAAATCAGCATGATCAACTGCTTAGCCGGCTTTAATTTGCAACATTTAGAGTTTCTTAGTGCTTTATAGTCATAGTTTGTCAATGTTAGTAATCCAACATCAAATTTCTTCATCTTTCCCAAGACTAAAACAGAAACATCTTTTCTTTAACTATTTCAGAGTGATCCCAGAAAATTGATGATGATTACCTTAGTTATAGGATCCTTTCTAGCAAGCCTTTTCAAATATTGCGCCATTTCGCCATCAATACCCTGCATTTAATCAACTCAAAATCTTCAACATCACAACTTTATTAACCCACAGAAATTCTCAAACAGCACTTCTATATTCCATTAATTACATAAAGAACCCGAAAATCGTACCGCGAAAGAGGTGGATTCATCCCCCTGAAGACCAGAATCAACCCGAGCCCTACCCACATAACCTCCAAACCCAACTGGGGCAGCACCAACTGGCACCAACGATGCGGCGAGACTGAAAAAACGCACATAAGAACAACAAATTCCATATATTTTCTCAGTAAACTCTTCATATTAAGGAAACCAAAGCAAAACAAGAACAACCCAAAAACATCACCAGCAAATTAAGAGTAACCCACAAAATTAAATATGATTTTGAAGATCACAGAAGTCAAACATTGAGAAATTTGAAGAAAAGTAAAAGACTTTGATTATACCTGCTACTGGAAGCACGAGCTTTAGTTCTGGCACTTTCACCCTTTTGTTTTCCCATTGATTCTCTCTATCTCCTCTCAATCTCTCTCTTAGAATCTAAAGAGTCTTTGTGGGTGTTTTTCAGGTGTAATTTTTGATGAAGTTGTGTAATTTCTGGGTGGTTTTAATTGGGGTTTTTGCCGCCGCGCGAAGAGGAGGTGCGTTGCGTTTGACGGTCTTCAAAAGTTTCAAGTTTTAGCTAGTCTCGACTCTTGCTAATGGAGAAAATAAAAATGTCTTAGTTGCCCATCAAAGGAAAAGGAAGAGCTGACTACTAGGGCCCGATACTCGCACGCCCTAACCCAGAGCGCAATTGCGCAACTAGATTTTAGCTCTTGCGATCTATAGATATTTTATTTTTATTTTATTTTTTTAAAAAAAGAAAGAAACAAGTAGGGTGGATCCCAAGAATTGGGCTACCTTAAAGCATCATTGCGGATGATTACAGTGAAAGGGAAATCAAGAACATCAAACCAATAAGTAATATTAGACGTCGTGTGACCGCGATGAGTCATCCAATCCGCAGTAGAATTAGCCACCCTAAAATCATGACGAATCTGGACGTCCTCAAACTGCTTCAAATCTTCACCTGCATCTAAAATAAGAGCGTTAATAGACCAAGGAATCTTCCAAATATTTTTAATAGACTGGATAACCGCCAAATTATCACCCTCAATAATAAGATTTTTGATGCCCAAAGAAATAACCCCTCTAATCCCTTCACTTTAGCCCCTAGCTTCTGTAATAAGAATATAAGCCGACGAATCTAAAGCACCTACACCACATAATAAAACTTTTCTTTCTGAATCATGACTAACAAACCCAAAGAAGGCTTGACCATTTGGATGTTTTGAGCCATCAAAGTTGACTTTATAATAATTGGTAGGAGGAGGGCACCAACTAACCTGAAACCTAATCTTAGACTTACCACAAGACACACCACCCTTCTGAATAGACTGCAAAGAGAAATGGGCATCAATATCATCAATTGTGGCTCCATGAATCCTAATCTTATGCACATAAGCTCTAATCATAGCTCTCACTTTAGTTGGATAACAATTTTCTTGACGAAAAATCACAACATTACGATTATATCAAATGAACCACCAAATAATAGCAAAAATCTCAATTTGAGATGTCGAGAAACAAGATTTCAAATTTAACAAATGATCAACAAAGGACAAGTCATTCACAATAATAGGAGCCTAGGAGGGACACTCCAATTCATATGGCTATTGAGATCCTTAAACACATTTATAACAAAAGGCCAACTAGAAAAAAGATGAGAGGAATCCTCAGAGTGATAATTACAAAAGACACACTCCATAGGAAGGAAAACATGACTTAATTCCAACCTTTTCTTTGTAGGAAGACCGTTTTGGCAAATTTTCCAAATAAAAAATTTAACTTTTGAGGGAACTTTCAAATTCCAAATCCAATGAAAAACTGTAGACTCAAACGACTGCGAGTTTATACCTTGAATAAGATCAACACCTGACGTAACTAAATAATTTCCATCAGGGGAGAGGCTCCAAAATATTTTGTCAGGAATTTGATTACTAGGAATAAATAAATTAGTCACGACGTTAGAGATAGCTAGAGGGATAAACTGCGTGAGCATAGATTTATCCCAGTGACGACGTGGTTAATGAAGTAACTAACTTTAATACTTTCAAACCCACTGACAACAGGGCAGATATCCTTCTGGTATGTATAGAGATTATTAAGGTGTTGTAATATTTGAAATGCAAGTTTTTAAAAGTAATACTTCCTCGTTTCATATTACTTGATACGTTTCTTCGGACACACTTCCCAACGCATAACTTTAATAGTTAATATCTCTGATTCCTTATGACTAAAATAATTTAAAAAGTTAATGTTTTGAAACTATATGTCGAGATCAATCTAACATGATCTCACATGACTGCTATATTTTTCTTTACATTGAATTCGCAAAACATGGTCAAACGAGAGTGGGGAATCGTGTAAAAGTCAAAATGTTTCAAATATTTTGAGACGGGTGAAGTATTTCATTTGTTCCATAATTCATGGAGAATTTGATAGGATAATTTCACCTTTGACAAGTCTTCTCAAAGTGGTCCCACCAACCTTTCAATAACTAGGGAATAATCCCAACTTTATGCAATATCTTCTTCTTTTGTTAGGAAATACACTATATTCTTAAAATGAGTCGTTTTAAATTGGGAACCTGCTATACCGGTTTACCAAGCTAACAATTTGTCCAAATATAGCAGTCAACTGCTGTGATCTTCTTCATCTTATTCTCTCCACAAAAATTTATCCTGTCAGCCTTCAACTCCTGCCCAACACCTTCCTGCGTATTTGTCTCTATGTTCTTCTTCTCTCCTAAAAGCCTCTTCTTTCTCTGTGAGAACCTCCCAACGTCCTCTTTGTACTACTGTAAGCTCGTTGACGGTGCATTTCGTCGATAAGTCCATCACCACCTAAGTTACTCTGATTGAGTAATCGGTGCATACGATCCGAGTTTTTGTGTTTGGTAACTAATGATAGACTGCATAGATCCCGTCATGACTGTCTTGCTTAAACATTTTTATTATTGGTCAATTCCGGTAGTCTAATTGTTGGAACAGTATCCTTCAACAATGTATATTTCTCATAAAATAGTAAAAAGGAATAATTACGGAATAATTAATTCAAATTTATTAAATGATTGGAACGTATAGCTGGAATCTATTTTTGATATGTTAATTCGATATGAATTGTTTTGAGCAAACTTAATTATAACGGTTATTTCACCAAATACCCCTGACAAATAAATTTATTCACCAAATACCCCCACTTTTGTCAAAATTCACCAGATACCCCTGACCTATGAAACAATTCACCAGATGCCCTTATTGACTAACGGAGTTAACTCCGTTAGTCATTAACCCTAATTAATCCTAAAAAATCCTAATTAACCCTAAAAACCCTAATTAAACCTAACTAAACACTAAGTAAACCTAAAAACCCTAACTCTCTCTCTCCCTAACCCAACCCCACCCCCCAACCCTAGAGCCACCCACCCCAGCCCCCCCACCCCCCACCCCTCCCTCCTCTCCAGACGACCACGCGAGCCCCTCCCCCTCCCATCCCCCACCCCGGCGCACCCCACACATACACCCTCCCTCGGCGGCCCCCAGCCCCCACCCACCCCTGACCCCCACCCCCTCCCCCCGTGGCGCGCGCGGCTCCCTCCTCCCCTCACTGTGCGGCGCGCAGCTCCTCCTCCCCCACCGCAAAATCGTGAATCCAGGAGCCCCCCACCCCTTCGAACTCAATCGATGACTCGGATTTCTTAAACGCTAATGGCGAACTTGGCGGCGAGTGGGATGCGCCACGAAGGGGGAAGCGCGGGCACGGGGGGGGGGGGAGGGGAGGAGGGGAGGGGGGGCCTGCGTGGGCATTGCGGGGAAGGGGGAGGGGGGGGGGCTGGGGTTGTGTGGTGGGCTGGTGAGTCTTGGGCTTGGGGGGGGCTTGGGTTAGGGAGAGAGAGTTAGGGTGTTTAGGGTTTACTTAGGGTTTAATTAGGGTTTAGTTAGGTTTAATTAGGTTTAATTAGGGTTTTTTAGGTTAATTAGTTAACGGAACACTAACGTCCGTTAGTCAAAAGGGCATTTTGGGTAATTTTTTTAAAAGTGAGGGGTATCTGGTGAATTTTTTCATAGGTCAGGGGTATCTGGTGAATTTTGAAAAAAGTGGGGGTATTTGGTGAATAAATTTATTTGTCAGGGGTATTTGGTGAAAAAACCGTAATTATAATCGAACCTATAAAGTCACACAAAATATGATACAAATCATAAACATTGGCATAATTAAAGATTAAAGTCAAAAGGACGAAATCACCCTTAATGAGGGAGAGATCTAAGGAATGGCATGAGAAATAGAGGGGAAGAGTATTGAGACTGTGACTTGGTATTTTAACCAAGTCAAAGCAATTAGTGAGTGGATACTGGTATCCCTTTTTATAAGTTGGATATCAGTATCACATAAAAAAACACATGTAATATTTAATTCCCCAAAAGTCTTTCTTCTATTTCCTTTGAGGCGCCATTTTCTCACTAGGTGTGATTAGGGTCTTTTTGATCCATTAAATCATCGTTCGTTGATCTCAACTATCAAGTCGCTAAGATTTGATTACACTATGTGGGTACTTATAGACAAACTCCACAACAGAGTTATTTGTTATGTGATCAACTTTAGCGAAGGGAATTCACTCTTTAAAGGTATAATATAAATGTTAGGTTCATCATGTGTATATGCATGAGACCTGTGTTTATGACCTTAATTCAATGTGTAATTATTTATAAATTTAACCTAATACCAATGCTGCTATTGTTGTAGTTTTAAGCTGTGAGAAGTATGGACGTACTCCTCAGCTCTAATTTAGAACTTTTTCTAGTTGATAAGATATGCTTGATTTAAGTTCTTAATCAAGTTGCTAATGTTTGTCCATCATCCATGCTTACAATGGCTTTCTCTCCTTGATTCCGCTGTTTTGAGGATAAATTATGGGTCTCTTTAATATAAACTTCAGATATATAATGAGCAAATATTGATGTAAGAGTATATCCAAAATTGTTAACCCCCAGGGGTTTGTGAAGAGAGGGAAGATGAAAATATTATTTAAAAAATAAGAAAGAGGAAAAAAGAGAGGAGAGATAAGGAAAGACCATTCATCAACATGAACCGGTCATGAAGAGATTTTGCAAATAAAAAAACTGACAATACCACATGTTATCATATTTGGAGAAGTGGTCCTGACAAGTGGCATGTGATAATTGGTGGTTGATGGCTCATCTAAACGGTTGATATTTCTTCATCTCAATGGCTAGATTTTCAAGTGTATTATTCATGTTTTTAAACATCATTTTGTGAATAACAGAAATATATATTTTTTTAAAAATGTATATATAATTTTTTTTACCAATGGCTATGTTATATTCCCCTCTATAAATAGAACCCAATATTGAGACATTTCCATACATTTTCCACTCACTTCTTTTTTTATTGATCACTTATATAGCCTCACAAAAATCTCAAAATACTACAACTATAAGCAAAAATAATTAAGATATGGATCCAAAAAAATGGGAAGAAGGATTATTTAAAGGATTATATTTGGCTTAAATTTGGGCAAACAGACATCAACCTAGTTAAGGTGTTATGTACTGTAATTTTTATTTTTTAAAATACGATGTATCAATCTTTATTTAAGATTAAGTCGGTAATGTCAAGTGAAATATCCTTGTATTAATGTTGGATAAATGAAATAATTTTCCTGTACTTATTTTTAGGGTGTTTATATAATTCGAAGAAGGTTTAAAATAAATTGAGTAACATAAATAATTAGTTATAATACAAATAAAAAAATTATAGTTATGACTATTCATCATTACTATATCTTTAATCACAAATTATTAGAATAGGCGGTTTAAATTTAATATAAAATTAGACAAACTTAAGACTGCATTCTCTTAACAAGTCCATTGCATTTCACTTTAACCCAACATTATCCCTAGACATCTCGCACGCACACCATCACGGTACACCAACCTAGTCGTCCCTTGTCTTCTCCTTCCTTTGTTTCCCTTTGAATCTCGAACTACAACATACAATTTTAGAAAATAACTCGTTAGTTTTACCGAACGGATTAAGTTAGTCACTAAATTGATTAAACTAGTCACTAAATGAATTGAAAGATGTGAGAATTCAATGGATTAAACCATTCACTGAATAGATTAAATTGGTCACTAAATAAATTAAACTGGTCACTAAATAAATTAAACGAGTCACAATGGTCAGTTCTCTTCTTAATATTGGGCTTGGACCGTCGCTTAATTTTAAATCAAAGGTATGCGGTCTCTTACAAGACCAACTAATATTTAATTAACCAAAAAAGATAAATATGGTGGAAATTGGGATATATCAATGGAGAGAGAAAATATGATGGGGTATGGTAAATAGTAGGAGAGAGAATTTAATGATCCCAAAGTTGGTCTAACCATTGAGAGTAAGAAAATAGAGGTTTTTGAGTAAGTTGAGTATAAGTTATGTGGACGAGAGAAAGAGAAATAAAATATTTGATGAATCCCTAAAAGAGTTCAACCATTAGGTATGCGTCAACGCAAAGATTTTTGTTGTTTTGATCAGGGTATTAGTTTTTGTTTGTTCGAAAAAGATGGGTTTTTTTTACGGGAAGAAAATATATCATTATTAATAAGCCATATGGCACAATAATTAAGATTTGAAAAATACAAATTTAACAAATCACAACAATTTTCATAATGGAACCAATGAATTTTGAGCATACTCGACTACTCGAGTACAGCTCCAACTCCACCGCTTTAAGCTTGACGCAAGCAGTGTATTTTGATGTATTTAGATCTTTTCAAGTAGAGACCTTCACAATCTAATTCTGTGATATAATTGTTCCCAGTGACGAATTGCTGAAAAAACCTATAACCCTCATAATTCCAGATCATCTTCCAAATTATTAATACCATGAAAACAAGAAAACTCATACCAAGATAAGAAGGAACCCGCCAAAAGTGGAGAAAAACTTTCACAGATGGAGAGAACAAAACAAAAGAAAGTAGTAAAGAAGATGACAACTTTGAAAATGAAGGAAAAGGGTCGAAAATAGTCTAATTTTCGAAGAAATTAGACTATTTCCGACCTAGGAAGCCAATAAAATTAAAAACCCTAGAAAGAGAATTGGAGAGAAGGAGAGGAGAGGAGGCTGATAGAATATGTAATATTCTTGTTATGTTATGTATATCTTATGTAATCTTCTAGGAATATCCTTTGTATATTTTCCCTAGTTTCTAGCTTGTATATTTATACTGTGCTGTACCCTAATTATCATTAGGGGAAATATCATTTCTATTATGGTAATCAGAGCCTAGGTTTTTCTCATCTCTCTTTTCTTTTCTCCTCACCTAGCCGTCCCTCCCATCAAGCCACCATGACCGAAAAACACTCTGCCATTAATCTCAACATCAAACAGCACATTCCTCTCACACTTGACATGGACCACGTCCACTACTCCTCCTGGGCCGAGCTTTTCAAAATAACCGCTCGTGCCAACCAAGTTCTTGATCATATTATTCCTCCTTCCAAACCAGAGGACATCAAGGACAAAGAATTATGGAGTCGCCTTGATGTTGTTGTTCTTCAGTGGATATTCGGTACCATCTCCGAAGATCTCATGCTCACCATTCTCGAGCCTGATTCCACCGCTCAAGAAGCATGGGAACGTCTCCGCGACATCTTTCAAGATAATAAGCACTCCCTTGCCGTCTACCTGGAGAATCAGTTTTCTAATACTCATCTTGAAAACTTCAAGAACGTCTCAGCGTATTGTCAATGCTTAAAAGTGCTCTCCGATCAACTTGCCGGTGTTGGTTCTCCTGTGTCCAACCAACGCCTTGTTTTAACTCGTTGCGGGCCTCACGGATGCCTATGACAACGTCGCATGTCTCATCAAGCAAAGCGAACCGTTGTACCCCTTCTACAAGGCTCGTTCGATGCTTACTCTGGAGGAATCACGTAAGTCTCAACAACTTGGTTCATCCTCCTCTAATGCTTTAGTTGCATCCACCGATTCTCTCTCCGGTGATGGGTCTGACGAACTTCCGGCCGACACCACTACTCGCCAACCTCCTCCTACTTCTCGGGGCAGAGGTCGAGGTGGCCGTGGGGGTCGCCATCATGGCAGTCGGGGCCGCGGACGTGGCAGAACAACAGTCACTACTCACCCGCAAAACAACAGGTACCCAACCCCCCAATTTTATCCGTATGGTTTTTATTATCCCCCTCACATGTATGGGCCTCCTCAACATTGGGCCACTGCTCCCTGCCCCTTCCCTACTGCATCTCCTCGGCCCACACAACGGCCCACTGCTGGCACTGGTCTTCTCAGGCCTCGTCCAGCCCACGCCTATGCAGCCAGTGTTGACTCGGCTCCCCCTCCTTCCGAGCTTGTTCCCACTAACATCGACGCTGCTTTTCACACTATGACTCTCAACCCGCCCGATGACAACTGGTACATGGACACCGGGGATACTTCTCACATGACGGGCGACTTAGGTACTCTCTCGTCTTATTTTAATTCAAGCATTAATAAATCTATTGTTGTTGGTAGTGGTCATACTATTCCGGTTCTTGGTCATGGTCGCACCTCTATCACTTGCAACTCTTCCTCTCATCCTCCTATCACTCTACATAAAGTCTTACATGCCCCTAAAATCATTAAAAATCTCATCTCTGTGCGTAAATTTACAACTGACAATCATGTTTCTGTTGAATTTGATTCGTTTGGTTTTCATGTGAAGGACCTTCGGACGGGGACTATTATTATGAGATGTGATAGAACCGGGGATCTCTACTCTCTTTCACCCATCACTCATCCCACAACTCAAGATTTTGCTGGCCTCTCCACCACCACTTGGCATAGTCGTCTCGGCCACCCCGGGGCCCCCGTTCTCAATTCTTTACAATCAAATAATGTTATCTCTTGTACTTCTTCTAGTAGTCTCTCCTTTTATCATGGTTGTCAACTTGGAAAACATATAAAATTGTCGTTTTCTCCTTCTAATAATACTACTGTTGCGCCTTTTGATATTGTGCATAGTGACCTTTGGACCTACCCTGTTTTGAGTTCCTTTGGTCATCGCTACTATATATTGTTTTTGGATGATTACACAAATTTCCTATGGACTTTCCCCCTCACAACTAAATCCCAAGTTCTCTCCACCTTCATTAATTTCCGTCAATATGTCACTACTCAATTTGAACGCAAAATTAAAAGTTTTCAATGTGACAATGGCCGTGAGTTTGACAATTCTCCATTCCATAAACAATGTGCGCAACATGGCATGTACTTTCGTTTCTCATGCCCCTACACATCTTCTCAAAACGGCAAAGCGGAACGCAAAATTCGTTCAATAAATAACACCGTCCGCACTCTTCTCCTTCATGCTTCCATTCCTCCCTCCTATTGGCCCCACGCTCTTCAAATGGCTACCTACCTTCACAACATTCTTCCTAGCAAGGTTCTTTCCTATGCCTCCCCTACTCAAATTCTTTATCATCGTCCTCCTTCCTACTCCCACATTAGTACCTTCGGATGCCTTTGCTATCCCCATCTTCCCTCCACCTCCATCAACAAACTCCAAGCTCGCACTACCCCATGTGTGTTCCTTGGTTTTCTGTCCAACCACCGCGACTACAAATGCCTTGACCTTAGCTCAAATAAAATCTACATTTCCAGGCATGTCACCTTTAATAAAGATGTCTTCCCTTTTGCCATTCTTCATAAACCTCCACCTCACACATACTCTTTTTTGGATGCTACTTCTAGCCTCCTGGGCGGGCACGGATGTGTCGTCGTTGTACACCGCACCCGGTCCAAAGATAAAATTTCTCCTACTCTCTTTTACACTAAGGTAGTATAATGGAAGTAGGGGTCGTATCCACAGGGAAACAGGGACGAGTTTAGTATTCAGCGTGATTCAAAACCTAGATTAAGCTAAGGGCCGAGAAACCTAATAATAATTACAAAGGGGGGTTTCAGGTTGATTTACTAACAAACTAAACTACAACTAGCATATAAACAAAATGAGAAATCAATATGGGAAGATCTTGAATCCGATTAACATACACTTCAATTCATTATCGATCCTTGAACCTCCACTCTAATTATTTCCATAATTATCTATTGTCGAGAATTAATCTCGTGTTCTCCTTATTCTTAGTTGAATAGCACGATCAGCATGACTATAAAACCCTAACCAAAGGATAACCTAGTCCGATAGCGGCTAAGTTCAATCCAATAGCAAAGCAATAAACACGAGAGAACCAACGGACACGCTAACGCCATACAAGCGATAAACATTCAACAGTTAATTCAATTTCCCCAAGAAATAACCAAGATGATCAGCATCTAAGCTACTCCCTAGTTTGCTACCAATTGATAAAAGAATAAAACAATCCGATTCTATTCTTAAATCTAGCATTAGATTAATTACACAATCAAACAAGCAACGTTCCTAGCATAATCATGCAAAAATCATAGAAAGCAAGCATAGAAATTAAACCATAATCAAAGGAAATAGAAAGAGAGGAAAGATCTCACAATAATGCTTGAAGCTCCATATTAATCTCGTTCAAGAACGGTTCAAGCTACAATCGGAATAGCATAAGCCAATCCCATAATCGAAATCTACAAAAACTAAACTAGAAAATAAAAACTAAAAATGAAGACAACAAGAGAGGAGTGGAGTTTTGGAGACTCCCTCTCCTTGTGGCTGCTGCCCCCTTAGGTCCAAAAACAAGCTTTAGTATTTATACTAAAGCTCAAAAATCAGCCGACATTTAGACCGACCTAGGGGTCGCGAGGTGCGAGTCTGGTCGCACCGTGCGAAGGGTGTTCTGCCTTCCAAAACGAGCTGAAGCCCAGCGCCAAACCAAGCAGGTCGCACCGTGCGAGATTACTCGCGAGGTGCGAGCAAGGCAGGTCGCGAGGTGCGACCATGCTCGCGAGGTGCGAGCTGCCTCGGCCTGCTTGCTGCGAGCGCTGGAGCTGGACGATGCGGAGTGCTGGGCGAGCATGCGCTGGGCGAGCATGCGCTGGGCGAGCATCTTCTTGGGCGGCGATGATCTTCTTTGGCATTGGAGCTGGGCTTGCGGTATTGAGCGTACCCAAGAGCTTGGTGCGGCTGTGATGGGCTAGGTGCTATGCTCGGCTACGGCTTGCGGCGATGCTTGATCGGAACATGTGGCGACGCTTGGCAAGCATAACGATGTTGAGTCGTTCCAAACACTAATGCTTCTAGGAGCTCGGAACTTACAACTTTAACTATAATTAAAATACAAAATTCCGAACTTCCGCTAAGAGCTAAATAAAACGTAAACGTTAACACTTATGATCAAGACTCTTAACAAAAAGCACCCAAAGTATAATATAAACATCGTATAACTTGAGCGTATCAAATACCCCCACACTTGAACTTTACTCGACCTCGAGTAAACTCAAAAATGAGAATCACCACATAAATCATCACCCAAGCCATCGACACCAACTTACACTCCCCATCAACTACACCATCATTATCACATCCAAACGAAATACGCTCAAAACCTAAACGTAAGGGACGATGATTCCCCCACACTTAGATTCAAGCTCATCTGAAAAATACAGACGCGACAACAATAATCTCCAAACGACAACCAAAATGTGAGCTCAAATCCTGAAGGATCTCAAAGGAGTTGAACCCACTTCAACGCCACAATCAAAATGACAACTCGCCTAAAACCTCAAAAGATAAACTAAAACTAATACTACAACAATTAATTTAAAATAGCAAGCCATGGAATGAAGACAAAAAGGGATAAATTCCATGCTTACTCCCAAAAACAAACAATCAACCAAAAGAATGTGAAAGCCAAAATAAATCTTCACAAAATCAAGGATGAATTCACCAAACCAACCCGAAAACGCTTTCAACCTTATGACACCATCTCCGGCAAATGAGTTTTCAAAGTGTATAATTCTCTCTTAATCTCTCATTTTGCCTAGGAGCCCTTTCGGGTTTTCATCCTAGCTTCACACATTTCTTTTTGGTTGCATCTCACCATCTTACCCGCTCAACTAGCTCTTTTTTTGCATAGGCCGCCCTTTCGGGTTTTCGACCTATCCGAGCCCCCAATTTTGCCCGAGTCGCCCACCCTTGTGGGTTTTCAACTCAGCGGGATTCTTTTCATCACTTTTTTTTTATATCCTTTTTTTTTCAATTTTTTTTTCATTTTCATTTTTTTCAAATTGAAAGTAATATATACAACATAGATATACAACATAGATACATGAGAATGAGAATACCCTCCCCCCTACTTAAACTACACATTGTCCTCAATGTGTCGACAATTAAAAGAAAACGTATACTGAAAATAGAGGGGAAATTTGAAAATCGGGTAAATCGAAGATCGAATGCTCAAAACTCATGACAAGCAATCCGTCAAACTCAAATTTCTTAATAACACCAACTCGAATCTCATAAATCAACTCACAACCCTCTCCCTCGAATCACTCAAACAAATGACAAGTTCAAAAGTTTTGAATTTTTGAGATTTGCACCTAGCTTAAGAGATCGAAAAGATACATTAACAATCTCAATCCTCTAGTGTTACCAACTCCTAGCTATTTAACTCCTCCCAACGGGTTTTCTTTTGTGGATTTTGGTTCCAAGCGGATTAAGATTGGTTGTGGATCTTTTTAGTGGGTGGGCGGTGGGTGAAAGAAAATTTGTTGTGGTGGTGGAAATTTGATGAAAAATAAAGAAAAAGAAAGAAAATAAAAGGGGTCTCGGGTTGCCTCCCGAGAAGCGCTGTTGTTTAAAGTCGTTAGCTCGACTTAGTACCTTGAGCTTAATCATTGGGTTGTGCTCCATGTGTGACAATGGTGGTTCCATGTCAATCTCCAATTCAAGTACCTGCAAAATTGATTGAGAAGAACTCTTGCAATGCATCGTTAGCACAAACAAAAACAAAGAGCACAAACAATATCATCCAAAAATCACACTAAATACAAACAAGTAACACCGTTTCCCCGGCAACGGCGCCAAAATTTGGGCGGGCGCGGATGTGTCGTCGTTGTGCACCGCACCCGGTCCAAAGATAAAATTTCTCCTACTCTCTTTTACACTAAGGTAGTATAATGGAAGTAGGGGTCGTATCCACAGGGAAACAGGGAGGAGTTTAGTATTCAGCGTGATTCAAAACCTAGATTAAGCTAAGGGCCGAGAAACCTAATAATAATTACAAAGGGGGGTTTCAGGTTGATTTACTAACAAACTAAACTACAACTAGCATATAAACAAAATGAGAAATCAATATGGGAAGATCTTGAATCCGATTAACATACACTTCAATTCATTATCGATCCTTGAACCTCCACTCTAATTATTTCCATAATTATCTATTGTCGAGAATTAATCTCGTGTTCTCCTTATTCTTAGTTGAATAGCACGATCAGCATGACTATAAAACCCTAACCAAAGGATAACCTAGTCCGATAGCGGCTAAGTTCAATCCAATAGCAGCAATAAACACAGAGAACCAACAGACCTGCTAACGCCATACAAGCGATAAACATTCAACAGTTAATTCAATTTCCCCAAGAAATAACCAAGATGATCAGCATCTAAGCTACTCCCTAGTTTGCTACCAATTGATAAAAGAATAAAACAATCCGATTCTATTCTTAAATCTAGCATTAGATTAATTACACAATCAAACTAGCAACGTTCCTAGCATAATCATGCAAAAATCATAGAAAGCAAGCATAGAAATTAAACCATAATCAAAGGAAATAGAAAGAGAGGAAAGATCTCACAATAATGCTTGAAGCTCCATATTAATCTCGTTCAAGAACGGTTCAAGCTACAATCGGAATAGCATAAGCCAATCCCATAATCGAAATCTACAAAAACTAAACTAGAAAATAAAAACTAAAAATGAAGACAAGAGAGAGAGTGGAGTTTTGGAGACTCCCTCTCCTTGTGGCTGCTTTGCCCCCTTAGGTCCAAAAACAAGCTTTAGTATTTATACTAAAGCTCAAAAATCAGCCGACATTTAGACCGGACCTAGGGGGTCGCGAGGTGCGAGTCCGGGTCGCACCGTGCGAAGGGTGTTCTCGCCTTCCAAAACGGGTGAAGCCCGGCGCAAACCAAGCGGAGTCGCACCGTGCGAGATTACTCGCGAGGTGCGAGCAAGGCGAGTCGCGAGGTGCGACCATGCTCGCGAGGTGCGAGCCGCCTCGGCTTTGCTGCTGCGAGCGCTGGGAGCCGGGCGATGCGGAGTCTTTGGGCGAGCATGCGGCTGGGCGAGCATGCGGCTGGGCGAGCATCTCTTTGCTGGGTGGCGATGATCTTCTTTGGGCGCTGAGCTGGGCTTGCGGTATTGAGCGTGCACCGAGAGCTTGGTGCGGTTGTGATGGGCTAGGTGCTATGCTCGGCTACGGCTTGCGGCGATGCTTGATCGGAACATGTGGCGACGCTTGGCAAGCATAACGATGTTGAGTCGTTCCAAACACTAATGCTTCTAGGAGCTCGGAACTTACAACTTTAACTATAATTAAAATACAAAATTCCGAACTTCCGCTAAGAGCTAAATAAAACGTAAACGTTAACACTTATGATCAAGACTCTTAACAAAAAGCACCCAAAGTATAATATAAACATCGTATAACTTGAGCGTATCACCTCCTACCCATATCCTCCACTCTCACGCCTGACCCATCTCAGTCGGCCCAATCCACCATAAATTCTAACCCCCCTATACCCTCACCCTCTCCTACTCCCCTTGCTACTCCTCACTATTCTCCTCCTACTGAGCCCAGCCCCACCCGCCTCATCTGTTCCCAGCCCAAGAATCGCCTCCTCTCTACCGAGGCCCGGTCCACTCCCCCTACCCTTGTCCAGACCCCCTATTGCCAACCCAACCCGCCCTCTCCTTCCCATTCCCCACCCAGCAGCCCTATTCCCCCTGCGCCTGACCCTCTCTCTCACAACCGAAGCCCAGCCCACCCTTCGTCAGCCTCCCGCACCCAAGCGCCCTCCTAACACCACATCCACCCTGCCCCTTCCACACCCGAGGCCCGGCCCATCTCTCCTTCCCTCCTCCACCCACTCACCATATGATCACTCGATCCCGTCTTGGGGTTTGCAAACCCAAAAACATTTTTAATCTATCCGCCTCGTCTTCTTCCCCCTCACCCATTCCCACTTCCCCTCTCCTTGCGCTTGATGACCCGAATTGGAAAGTGGCCATGACTGATGAGTATAATGCTTTGATTAAAAATGAGACGTGGGAACTTGTTCCTCGTCCCTCTAATGTTAATATAGTTCGGTGCATGTGGCTCTTTAAACATAAATATCGTTCTGATGGTTCTCTTGAGCGGCATAAGGCCCGACTTGTTGCTAATGGCAGGTCTCAGCAGGTTGGTATTGATTGTGAAGAAACGTTCAGTCCTGTGGTCAAACCAGCAACCATTCGCACCGTCCTATCTTTGGCTCTCAGTAAGTCTTGGTTTGTCCATCAGTTGGATGTTAAAAATGCCTTTTTACATGGTCACCTGCAGGAGACAGTTTATATGCATCAGCCCCCCGGCTTCCGTGACCGCACTCACCCTGATTATGTATGTTGCCTCCAAAAGTCATTATATGGTCTCAAACAGGCCTCTCGGGGTTGGTATGAGCGGTTTTCCACGTATCTTTCTTCTTTTGGGTTTCATCATAGCCAATCTGATCATTCACTATTTATCTATCATCATGGTTCTGATGTTGCTTACTTACTATTATACGTGGACGACATTATTCTGACCGCCTCTTCGGATGCACTCCGTACTACTATTATGTCTCATCTCAGTGCTGAGTTTGCTATGACTGATTTGGGACCGTTGAGTTATTTTCTTGGTATTTCAGTGACCAAAACTGCAGGTGGTCTCTTTCTCTCACACAAGAAATATGCTGAAGAAATTCTTGCTCGTGCCAATATGTCCTCATGTAAACCATCGGCCAGCCCTGTCGACACTAAGGCAAAACTCAGTGCCACTTCTGGTCCTTCTGTAGATGATCCTTCCCTATTTCGCAGTCTGGCCGGCGCTTTACATTACTTGACTTTCACCAGACCAGATCTCTCTTATGTGGTCCAGCAGATTTGTCTCTTCATGCATGACCCACGGGAACCTCACTTACATGCCCTAAAACGTATCTTACGTTACGTTCAGGGTACTCTTCATCTGGGTATGCATCTCTACTCCTCTCGCTCAGCTCGCTTAGTCTCATACACTGATGCAGATTGGGGCGGTTGCCCCGACACTCGTCGCTCCTCGGGTTACTGTGTGTTTCTTGGTGATAATCTCATCTCCTGGTCCTCCAAACGCCAAGCTACCCTCTCTCGCTCCAGTGCCGAATCTGAGTATCGTGGCGTTGCCAACGTCGTTTCCGAAACATGTTGGTTGCGCAATCTTCTCTTGGAGCTTCACTGTCCAGTCCGTCATGCTACTCTTGTTTATTGCGACAATGTTAGTGCGGTCTACCTCTCCGGTAATCCCGTCTAGCACCAGCGCACTAAACACATCGAGATGGACATTCACTTTGTCCGTGAAAAGGTCGCCAAAGGCCTTGTTCGTGTACTTCATGTTCCTTCCCGTTATTAGTACGCTGACATTTTCACCAAGGGCCATCCACGCCCTCTCTTCGAAGACTTCCGATCCAGTCTCAGCGTCCTCCCTAATCCCGCTTCAACTGCGGGGGTGTGATAGAATATGTAATATTCTTGTCATGTTATGTATATCTTATGTAATCTTCTAGGAATATCCTTTGTATATTTTCCCTAGTTTCTAGCTTGTATATTTATACTGTGCTGTACCCTAATTATCATTAGGGGAAATATCATTTCTATTAGAGGCAGCTAATACAGAAAGTTAACTTGAAAAAAAAAGATGGGATATTGGATGCATACATGCTTTTGTTTTGGTAATTGAAAGTGTTGGTATTTGGTGATTTAAATTGTTAGTGTGACTTAGCTATCTTGATGCTGACTGGGGATTTTCATACTTTATGTCTGGTTATATGTAATTTGTATGATAACTTAGGATTTTGGGTGCTTTACATATCCGATGCCGTGAAATGTGTAGGAAGCCATTAGAATTTTATAGAAAGAGAAACATAAAGAAAGGACGAGGAAGAGACTAAGAGAAGAGCGCAGAGGAAGAAGCAACAACGAAGCAGAAGCAGAAGTGGAAGCAGGGAGAACCGGGGAAGGGGTTTGAGAGGGAAGGTGGACAAAAAATTAAGAATAAAGTGTTAGTAACTATCAGTGACACATAGGGGTTTTACTTACAATTGAAGGTTATTGATAGGTTAAGGCTCATTATAAGAAGATATGTACAAAGATGGGATTCCACCGAAATTATTGAAATATAATATGAGGCCATTTTGAGAAGACCGGACAAAAGTGGGATTATCCCTATCAGATTTTTCATAATTCATGCAACACTTATAATTTCACAATTTCTAAAATTTTAACCATTAATATAATGAAATTATCTTCAATTATGTATTTAAAAATTATGAAAATTTGATATTTACAAATTACACATTGAAATGAATCTAAAAATATCTTACATGACTAATTTTTTCCCCTATACTTTAAACTAGCCAGACATGTGATTTGGTGGAAAAAGATGCATCCGGAGAGATACCCCAAAAGAGCTTGTCTTTGTCCAAGAATTAGAACCCTACAAATCTCTCACGCAATACTCGGAGGGGGATAATTGCAGAAGTTTCTCATGATCCCAATGGTTAAATTGGAGAATAAATTTATTGACATTAGTGTTTGGAAAAACTAAGATAGAGGCAAAGATTTTTGAGTAAGCTAAGGAATGAAACCAATTATCGTGCAAACTTCAATATTAGTTTCTACCTATATCACTTATTTACTTCGCGTAGTAGTTCATTTAATTTACACTAAAAAAAAATAATATTAGCCCTATCAGATGCTTGCCTCTAAGTTCTTTTTTGAGGAGTTCTCATAAACTCAAGTCTTTTTTCCAAGGTCAGAGAGTAGGGCCATGTTCTTTTGGACTGAACTAAACTGAAAATTCAATTTGTGTAAACTGAACTGAACTTCATTTGTCTGAACTGAACAGAACTGAATTTTCATTAATTCAATCCAAAAGAACAGGGCCAATGTCTTTATATCCTGTATAATTGAACCCATGGATTCTCATGGTCAGCTAAGATTAAGACAATATAAGGTGTTGAAACTAACAAATATAGATTTGCTTTTTATAACATATGAGATTTAAAATTTTTATCATATATCCGGGTGTACCGTGAGCATGCATGGTACACCCAAGGTTTTTTTGAAGGATCCAAGACTTTTTTTTTTTTGCTCATTGCTCATTTGCAATCATTCAAATGAGCAAAATGTACTTAAAAAAAGAGTTTCAAATGAGCAAATTAGTAAAATTAGTCTTGGGTGTACCATAAACTTGGTACACCCGGATGTATGATTAATATACTCTACGGGATTTGTATTGAAGGTACTACTAATTTATAACTTATAAGATTATGATTTAGCAGTTATTACGAACATTGGTTTAGTGATAGAAAAAATCGAGTTGATATATAATATTAATACATTTGATCACCAAGTTAGAACATAAATATCACTATTTCGAACATTGTAGGAAACTTGATATAGATTGGGTAATGATAAAAAGTAGTCAAATAGTAGTACAGATATTAATCTTAGTAATATTAAGCATTCACTTATTTATTTCGATCTATCCTTTTACCTAAGTGTCATACATACACCTAACTTAATATAGCAACAAACTAAATAGACCATATCAATTGAAACCTGAGAAAGAATAAAGTAAAGGAGTCACTTGTAAGTCATTTTTCCTCCTCCGTCCTATGCCGTAGGTCTCATTCATGTCCAAGTCTTCAGCTGTAGTCCCATTAGCTAACTTCCAATCAAAATGATAAAGCAACATGGCTAGCATGAGCTCAATAGTAGCGGTAGCAAGTCCAATTCCAGGGCATATCCTCCTTCCGGAACCAAATGGAATTAACTCAAAATGTGCTCCTTTATAATCAATCAAAGACCCTTCAAATCTTCCTGGATTAAACATTTCAGGATCTTTCCAATATACTGGATCTCTTCCAATAGCCCATGCATTAATGAAAATTCGAGAATTTGAAGGTACTTCATAACCATTAATTTCACATCTCGCCATAGCTTCTCTAGGAACCAAGCAAGGCAAAGGAGGATGAAGCCTTAAAGTTTCTTTGATTATAAGTTTCAAGTACTTGAGCTTGTCTAGACTTGGATTATTAACCATTGTTTCTTTACCTTGCAATACTTGTCGTACTTCATCTTGCGCCTTTTCCATTTCTGTAGGATTCTTTAATAATTCAGACATTGCCCATTCTATCGTTGTTGAAGATGTCTCACTTGCAGCACTAAATAACTCTTGCACATTATTGTAATATGCATCGTATGAAAAGTGCTACTAATACTATAGTTGTATTGGCATGCATTTACGCCTAGATATATTGAGGATTAAGGTTGGCCTAGTGATTATAAGACCCTTCTTCTAACCCTGTAATAGGGGTTCGATTCTCACCCCTTACAAGAAGTATCCCTAATTTCCCCTTTCTTGCAAGGAATTCTCGCTCCTTACTTTTAAAAAATAATAATAATTTACGCCTAGAAACAAAGAAGAAGCTATAGATTTATTAGAACTTACAAAAACTATGGCCTTGATGTTATTGGTAGTAAGGGAGAATTTTGCGCCAAGATGTAGGTTGTCTTTGTGAAATTTCAAAAGAACATCAATTAAGTCTTCCTCTTCTTTACTTTGTCTTTCCACAGACATATGTTCCTCTATTATGGGGTCCATTATCCTGTCAAATCTCTTGACTATCCCTTGAAGTTTCCTTTTAATCCCAGTTATGGTACTTACAAACTTCAACGATGGATATAGATCACCCATCGAAAAGCCAGAGACAATCTCTGCTACATCTGCTATAAGTTCTCTGAAAGCTTCTCCGTCTTTGCCTTTCTTGTTCATTGCTAATCTGGTTGTATAGGCAAGTTATGAACTTATGATAAAAGACAAATTGATGAATAGAATTGTAGTTAAACAAAAATTACGAGAAGAAGGTAAAAAGTTATAATTAAGGTTATACAAAATCTCTAAAGTTAAATAGTTACAAAAAAAATCTGATATTGAAAACAAAAAAGTAAAACATCCTCGCATGTAGGTTATGTTCGGATATGGTTAATTTTGGGTCAGGTTCAGTCAGATCGGCTTATTTTGCAAACTTAGGTCGTTGTTTTCGAGTGAATTATAGGTCTTAGATCGAGTATTTTAGGTAAGATAATTGGATACATGTAAGTTCGGCGGGCTCTAAATTTGACTTATACTAAAGAGTGATACTGTATTGAGGTACAATTAAAGTATAGCTTAACAGTTAACACTATGTAAGTAAACGAAGCGAAAATATATAGCAGATTAGTGCATACTAGCATTGTAGGGGTGTCAATCCGGGTCATTGGGTGGGTCTGGATTGGCCCGAATTGGATCGGATGTGCTTGGGTCCGATCGTATCCGGTCAAACCTTTTCTCAGATCGGGTTGGATTTAGGCCATTTAGGTCGGATCCAGCCCGACCAACGTATACTCGGATGCGGGTTGGGTATGTGTCGAACCATTTCGGCTTGCCTCTAATCTCTTTAGGGTTGACCTGGGTCGGGTTCTAAATGGGTTTGTGCGAATCATGTTGGATTCAGGTGGACTTGAATCGGTTCAACTTGTGCTCGGATGGACTTGGGTTGGCTCAAGTAAGATTCTAGTGGACTTGGGTCGACTCAAGTCGGATTTGGGTGAACTTGGGTCGCTCAAATAAGATAAGGGTGAAATTAAATCAAGCCGTTATATGTTTGAGTTCGTCCATTTCGGGTCATCATTGGTATTGGTCGAAGTTCGGGTTGGTGCACATATATGTGTGTGCAACAACGCTAGAAATATATAAATGACGATGAAAACTAATAATTATACTATATAATTTAAACCATTACAATTATTAACTTAATATAAATTAATAAATAAAAAAGCTTCTCTAATAAGTTCACATCTTCATATATATATATATATATATGAGACATCAAACGTAATTATTATCAATTATAAGAGCATAGTTTGTGATAATTTATATGAGACATCAAATCTGCTATTATGATTTTTATATAAAGATTTACTTCGGTAAGTGCTTGTTGTAACTGTTAGAATATATATGTAAATATATTAGGTGTGATTTGTAGAATATGTCTTGCATATCTTGTAGATACTTTCCTGATTAGTTGCCTTGTATTACGTATAGTATAGTTTTGTATATAAGATTGGAAAGAGGAATGAAATACTGAAGGGATTGAAATCTTTCATGGTATCAGCCTAACCTAGGGCCTTCATCTTCTTCCTACTGCCTTCCGCCGTGCCCTACTATCTTCTTCCCCTTCACAACCCATTCTCCATCTTCCCGTCAGCCATGGTTGACACAAAGAACCCTTTTCACCCCGCTCTCGCCGTTTCCAATATCAAGAATAATATTCCTATTGTTCTTGAAATGGAGAACGTTCAATATGCAATATGGGCCGAACTTTTTAAAGTTCATGCGAGATCTCATCGCGTACTTCATCATATTATCGCTCCCGAAGACGGTAAGGTGAAGCAACCCACCACCGAAGAGGAGAAGGAATTGTGGGTCACTCTCGACGCCACGGTTTTACAGTGGATTTATTCCACCATTTCTACTAACCTTCTCCATACGATTCTTGAACCAGATTCTTCTGCCATGGATGCTTGGAATCGTCTTCGGGATATATTTCAAGACAATATAAACTCCCGCGCCGTCGCTCTTGAACAGGAGTTTTCTCACCTTCCATGGCCGATTTCCCTAATGCTTCGGGGTATTGCCAACGCCTCAAAGAATTGTCTGATCAGTTGAAGAATGTTGGTGCCCCTATGACTAATGCTCGTCTTGTTCTCCAACTTATTTCGGGCCTCACAAATGCCTACAATAGTGTAGGTACGTTGATTAGACAAATCAATCCCCTACCCCTCTTCTATCAAGCACGTTCCATGCTTACGCTTGAAGAAGCCGGACTTGCCAAGCAAGCCGCTAACAACTCCACCGCAGCACTGGTGGCTGCTTCGGATGGCGAAGATTCCTTGCATGATGCTTCTTCTAACCCCACCTATCATGGTGGGAAAAAGGGGCAAAATCGCCATTCCGGAAAACGTGGTGGTGGGGGTGGCCGTGGTGGCGGCAAAGGTGGCGGTGGTCGGACTGGTGGCGGGGGCCACGGTGGTCGCCGCGGTGGCGGCGGCCGCAGCCAAAGCGGGGCCGGCGACGGACCACGCAGCAACAGTGGCCAAGCCACACATCTCCTTGGCCTTGGTGGAATCCTTGGGCTGCTATGCCTCCCTGCCCATTTCCTAATTCTGGTCGGGCCAGGCCCAACATGCCAAGACAGCAGCAGCAGCAAGGGTCTGGACTCCTTGGGCCACGTCCTCAGGCCTATGCAGCAACTTCATCCACTCCTATTGATATTGAGGCAGCTATGTACACTCTTGGGATTACTCCTCCGGAGCCGAATTGGTACATGGACACAGGAGCGACTTCTCATATGACTTCCGGGCAAGGTAACCTCTCTTCTTATTTCAATTTGAGCAATAATCGTGGCATTCTTGTTGGTAATGGTCATTCTATTCCTATTCGTGGTTATGGTCACACAACTTTGTCTCCTCCTAACCCGCCTTTATCCTTAAAAAATGTCCTTCATGCTCCCCAATTAATTAAAAATTTGGTCTCTGTTCGTAAATTCACCACTGACAACTATGGATCTGTTGAATTTGATCCATTTGGGTTTTCTGTGAAGGACTTTCAGACGGGGATGCGTCTCATGAGATGTGATAGCCGGGGCGACCTTTATCCCATCACCACCACCATCACCTCCACCACGACTCAACCTTCCACCTTTGCGGCCTTAGCTCCTTCCTTATGGCATGATCGTCTTGGTCACCCGGGACATTCTATTCTTAGTTCTCTTAATAAGAATAAATTCATTGAGTGTACTCCTCCTAGTAGTTCTAATATTTGTACTTCTTGTCCGCTTGGAAAACATATCAAGTTACCTTTTGTCGCATCAAATTCTAGTACTTTGTTCCCATTTGATATTATTCACTGTGATTTGTGGACTTCTCCTGTTTTAAGCTTTTGTGGCCATCGTTATTATCTTGTGTTGTTGGATGATTATTCTAATTACTTATGGACATTTCCGCTCTCTAAAAAATCCGATGTTTTCTCCATCTTTGTCTCATTTAGAGCTTTCATTCACACACAATTTGAACGAGAAGTTAAAAATATTCAATGTGACAATGACACAGAATTTGATAATGGTCCTTTTAAGAATTTTTGTCAAATTAATGGGATTTCCTTTCGCTTTTCATGTCCTCATACATCTTCTCAAAACGGAAAGGCAGAAAGAAAAATTCGCACCATTAATAATATCATTCGGACCATCATGGCTCATGCTTCATTACCTCCCTCCTTTTGGCATCACGCCTTAGCCATGGCCACATACCTCCTCAATATTCTTCCAAGCAAATTATTAGCCTACCAATCTCCACTCAAGATTCTCTATCAACGGGATCCTCTTTATTCTCATCTTCGGGTATTTGGCTGCTTATGTTATCCTCTTTTTCCTTCTACCACCATTAATAAACTTCAAGCCCGCTCCACTCCTTGTGTCTTCTTGGGTTTTCCACCTAATCATCGCGGCTACAAGTGTTATGACATATCGTCCCGAAAAATCATCCTTAGCCGTCATGTTATCTTTGATGAGACGCAATTCCCGTTTGCCAAGGTCCATTCACCCTCCTCTTCTTCTTATGATTTTTTAGATGACGGGATGTCTCTATACCTTGTCCACCATCTCACTCAGTCCTCTCATGCGGCCCAGTCCACCCCTCCTCCTATGCGCCCATCCATATTGGGCTCTCCCTTGCAGCCCAATTCATCCCCCTCTCTCCTTTACCTAACCCGTCTACCCAACAGCCCACAAATGGCCCCCCTCCTACTGGCGCGCTTAATCCCAGGCCAGCCTTCCCTCCTGGCCCATCTGTAACACCCCGTAATTTTCACCCTTTATTTTTGGTGTTAGTTTATTTTAAAATGATATTCTTTTCGTAAAAAAAATAAATAATTTATTATTTTCTCTAGATCAATGATTTTTATTCTTTATAATTTGGGAGTCGAATTATTATTTTATTATATGGTGTGTTAATGTGTGCATTATAATTATATTTATAATATAATTTATTAGAATTATTTTCATTATTAAGTATTTTCAAATTTTAGGCGCGATTTAAGAATTAATCGTTTTATCGCGTAGCGGGTTTTTGAAGCATGGACCCTTGTTGATTTGGGCCGAAATTTTTGTTGGTGTGTTGGGCTTGACAGCCGGCCAAGGAGATGGAGAAGGAGAGCTCCTCTTCTTTCTTTTCTTTTTATTTTTTTTTCCTTGTGACTCTTGGTAGCTTTGTAACTCCTATAACCCCCTAATCATTCTCCTTCATTAAAACCCTTTATTTCAACCATTAAACATCCATAAAATTCTGATTTTTATTCAAAGAAGTTCAGCATCATTTGCATTTATCACCCACCGTTTTTCAAGAAAAGGAAGAGAGAAAAGGAAGAGGAAAAGAATAGGAAGTTTCAACCCGGTTTTTCTGTCACACCTTCACGAAAATAACAGTAACCGGAGATCTAACCGTTGGATCATCTTTATTTTTGGACTCAACGTTTATAACATCTTGTTATACATTCTGACCGGAGCGATTTATAATCTGAGCTTTTGATCATCGGGAATCATGGTCGTAACAGAGCAGTGCGAAACAAGAGTTTCCAACGTTCAAGAAGAAATGCTTAGTGACTTGTTGCTACAATTCTCGTTTGTTATGCCTTGGGGTTAGAAGAGGATTTGGATTGCATGCTTAACTCGTGATTGTATCTTTGGACCCAGCTCTCCTCCCGACGATCCAGGTAACTAGTTGTTATCCTAGAATCATAGTGATTAGAGTAGTATTCGGTATTAGATTAATACGTTAGGAATTATCTAAAATACTTTTTGAATGAGATTTTTGACGAAATTTTACATGAACATACGTGACACATGCTATGTGAATACTGTGTAGAGAAAAATAATTTTTTTTGCATGATTTTTAATATTTATTTGATTTAATTAGTATTTTGTGCGTTTTTGGGAATAGGGTTGGTATTCCTAATATGTGATGAAGTAGGACTCTCTACTTTAGATTGCATAAATATATTCTGATGATGAATGAGAAAGGTGAGGGAAATTAACCCTAATTTGACATGGTATCAAGAGCCAAAACCTGAAAATTCTCTCTACTAAAATCTGAAAAAAAAAACCGAACCAAGAAATCTGAAACCAAGACTCGATTTTTTCGAGTTCTTCAAATCTGCAAAAAACGAAACCGATATAGTGCATCACGCAAGAGCCAGAAATCCTTGAATCTAAAACCTGATTATTTTTACGAAAATCAAGAAAAAAAAAACCAAAAGAAACCCAAAAATCCTCAAACAAGAACCAGGAAATTTTTTAATCCAGCGAATTCCAATCACAATGGTGATGAATGCCAGGAACTTTCACCAAATTAATTGGACATTGATTGACAGCAAAACCCACACAATGAGGTATACGCACAAAATCAAATTGCACACCACAAACACAAACCACGCCGGGTAAAATATTCGTCGCAGCCGTGGAAGGGGTGGCAGCACCCAGGCTCGGACGCATACCATCACGATTGGTGGGGGCCACGGCTGCCAGGGTGGCTCGGCACTAGCGACGCCGCCGCGAGATGCTGAATCAATGGCGCTTGATCAAGAAGCATCACCCGATGATGAATTTGAGGCAGTAGATTTGGCGCGATATAAAGAGGCGTTGCCAGAGTTGATGACAACAGTCACACAGATTGTTAGCCTTAAAAAGGCAAATGAATAAGAAGATAAGATGTAGAAGATGGCAGAGGAGAGAGAAAGTAGTAAAAGTTTGAAGCTAAGTCACGTTATGCCGAATAGTTTTGCTTTATTGAATTGTTGTACAATTAATAAAGCCGTCAGGGGTCTATGTCCCTCCGACGGGTCGAAATCTGGCGGACAGCAACCCCAAGATCCTGATGCCGCGGGTCTTGCGGGGATTACACCTGAACAATGGCAAACTTTGTTGGATTTATTGAATTTCCCTTCACCTAATAATAGGCTCAATGGTAAATTCTTATGGATTATGGATACAGGTGCAACTCATCATGTCACCGTCACGTTTTCTCACTTGTGTGAGCCCCTAAGGATTCATGGTTGTCTCGTTAGATTGCCTGATGGTAGTACTACATATGCTACACATGAGGGAGATGTGATTCTTCCAGGCAACTTGAAAATTACTAATGTTCTATTTGTGCCTAATCTTAATTGTAACTTGATTTCTATTCCACAATTGTTGGATTCTGTAAATTAATTACAAGGATTAGCAGCGGAAGACTTTCCTAGCTTAGTCGGTGCGTCACTGCCGTACTTTCCGTTCGGGAAAGTACAAGGCAAATATTCTTTCATTAAACTAAACCTTTTATAACAGTTATAGTAATTCTAGAAACATATAGTTTACTTAAGCATAACTAAAGTTATGTAATTTAGAGTCCATAAACTTAGATTACATAACCGTCATAGTCGTATAATTTAAACTACTCTATTCCTCACTGCTACGCCATCCCATCTTCATATGCATACCTAAAACAGAAAAACAAAACGTCATGAGCCGAGGCTCAGTAACATACTACTCTAACATCGTAAATTCATTTCAATTTATTTTATTTGCAAACAGGGAGAAGAGAATATAGTAAAACCATTTCATAAACATACACTTCGAATCAGGAATTTAAAAGTCATTTACATTGTCATTCATTAATATAATCTCCATTATCACATTTAATTATCAGAAAACTTTCTTTGGTTACTTGGCGAGTACAACAGAAGGCATAGCCACCGAGGACATAAGTCCCCCATCAGAAGGTGGCATATAATGCCATAACAGAAGGCAAAGCCACCGAGGATATTCATCCCCCATCAGATGGTGGCATATAATGCCAATAGTAACATAAGGCAAAGCTACCGAGGACATTGTCCCCTGATAAGTCGGTTTTTAGTTGCATAATAGTCGAATTTTAAGTCTCATTTTCATGTAATTTTTAGTACATCTTAGGTTTATCTGCATTACTTGAGTAGTTTTTGAACCATTTTGTTATTTCGAGATACTTTTGCCTCTACTTTGTGATTTTCAGGTTCTTGTGGCCGTTTGTGGCTTAGAGAGGCTAAGATGGTTCGTAGATGGTATACATAGTGGTTCCCGGAAGCGAGTAAATAAGTTTGAGTTCTTTGGGATTGAAGAAATTATGATCTTTGAAGAATATTGGATTTCGCGGGACCACGCACATTTTCGCTTGCCCAAGCGACGAGTCGCGGGACCAAGCAGATTGTTGCTTGCCCGTGCAAATCTGTGAACAAAAGAGCAAAAAGGTTATGTCTCGCGTGCATGCCCAAGCACATTTCCGCTTGCCCATGCACCATGGTGCACGCCCAAGCACCTTTCTGCTTGCCCGTGCAAGCTGTTGGCCTGCTAAAATCTGCGAGTTTCTTTATTTCCTTTTTAGGTTTTTGTAAACATTAATTAGTGTTTATTAAACATACTTCTGGGTAGTTTTTTTTAGTAAGAGAGAAAATAGTACTACTTTTTAGAGAGCTTTTTGAGAGTAAACTCCATTATTTAACCTTGATTTCTACAAGTTGGTTGCTTGGGATTGATTCATTCAAGTAAAGACTAAGTTTTTCTAATTTCTTCTCTTCGATCCTTTATTGTTATGTCTTTTAATTTATTTCTCAATTGCATTGTTATTTCAATTATGAGTGAGTAGTTCTATAATCTAGGGTTAAGTTGAACCCTAGCAATGATTAATGCATGAATTTCCCCATAATCCCAATTTTGATGTGATTAATTATCCTTGCTTGATTGAATTGTGCTTATTTTCATTATCATACTAGGGATAGGTGATTTTGAATTGATTCCTTATGTCTTGTTTTCAATGGGAATTGAATCTAGATGGATTTGTTGATTCAATCAAGAGTATGAATATCTCTATGGGAATAAGTAGATAGGATTACTAGGAATTTGTTTGTGAAGCCATGTTTAATGTCTCTTTCTTGCATGATTCCATGGGAATAGGTATGATTGCTTGTTTTGGTATTTTTAGGGTGCATTACTCCTTTTGGATTATTGATTATGTTATTTGGGATGGGAACTATTCATGTATTACTCGTGCTAGTGGGGATACTTAATTCTAGATGCCTTTATTAATTGATTTTACCTCGTGTGCTATTAGTAGTTGTTATAGTTTAGCGTTAGTATTAGTTCAACATCTCTTCCACCGTTGTTTGTCACTTGTTTAGTTAAATTAAGTCAAGATATCTAGTGTTTGATACTGTTTGTCTATGTGGATTCGACCTTGACTTGCCCTGCTACATAGTTAGGAGGTTAGTTAGGAATTATCTTTGTTAGGTGCGCGACACACCTATCAAATTTTGGCGCCGTTGCCGGGGACTAACGGTATTAGATTAGTTTATCTTTGATTTATTTAGCTAAACTTATTTTTGTTTGATCATTATTACTCTTTTTGTTGTTTGATTTTTCCTCCTTCAGTCTTTTTGTTGCATGCGCACTCGTAGCAAGGGTTCAGAAGATCTAGCTACTCTTGATCGTAAGATTGAAGCCACATCAAGGAGATTAGGAGGTCAACGAAGAAGACAACAACAAGGATCAACAATGGGAGACGAAACACCACCAAAGTCTCTACGGGAGTATGCTATGCCCGATGAGACCACCACCACCATTACCAGGCCAACCCCCACTGCAACACATTTCGAGCTTAAGCCACAATTTATTCAATTCATTTCATAGGACTCTTATGCGGGAACACCAAAAGAGAGCCCTACTGATCATTTGGCTAGCTTTCTAGAGAAGTGTAATACATTGAAATTAACAAATGTTTCTGATGACCTGATTCGATATTGTGCTTTTCCTTTTTCTCTCAGGGATGAAGTAAAAGAATGGTTGAAAGAAGAAGAAGTGAGGAAGATCGCCACATGGCCAGAACTGAAAAAGGCCTTTCTCTACAAGTTCTTCCCTCCTATGAGAACTTCAAAGTTCAGAAATGAAATATCTGGTTTTCAACAACATGAATTGGAGTCTCTCTATGAGGCATGGCAGAGATACAAGGCTTTGCAGCGCCAATGCCCACACCATGGTATTCCTGAGTGGCTATTGATTCAGACATTCTACAATGGTCTGAAACATGATGTTCGAAGTTCTATTGATGCCGCATCTGGCGGTACTTTCATGGCCAAAACTCCAGAAGCTGCTAAGACATTGTTGGATGATATGGCTGCCAACAATTATTTGAATGACTGGAGTGTGTCTCGTGGAGCCCCTAAAAGGGGAGGTAAGTATGAGGTTGATGCTATTGCTACTTTGACTAACACTGTGCAGGTTTTGGCAGCCAAAGTTGAACAATTGAGTAGTGGACCAATAGCACCTGTTTGTGAGATTTGTGAAGTGCAAGGTCACTCATTGAATGAGTGTCAACACAACACCATGGGAGCGATATCTGAGCAAGCCAATGCCCTCCTAAACACAAACACAATACCACAAAACAACCCATACTCAAACACATATAACCCAGGTTGGAAGAATCATCCAAATTTCTCTTACAAAAATAACCAACCTCAACCTCCACACACAAATTACTCTGAACCACCCGGTTTTCAATCGAGACCACCTTTCAACCCCTCCTCCTCATCCTCAACATCCAACCTTGAAACCATCATAGAGAATTTAGCTTCTTCTCAGGCAAAGCAAATTGAATATCAAGCGAAGCAGAATGACTTCTTCAAAGAACTCCCCTTCAACAAATTCATGCTCATAATAAAATGATGGAGAATCGGATGACCCAACTTGCTCAACAAATCGGTCACCTCTCAAAACCTTCGAGCCAACTTCCGTGGCAACCGAACCAAACCCAAAGGGGTATATCCATGCTATCTCATTGAGAAGTGGTAAAGAATTGCAAGACCCCGCAAGGAAGGTGAATGACCAAAGGAAGAGTGCAGAAGAGTCTAAAAAGCCGAGTGAAGAAGATCAAGGCGAAAAAGTGTTGGAAGAGGAAGCTAAGGAGACTGAGAAAAAGGAACCTGCTGTCATACCTATTGCACCATACAAGCCACCTGTTCCATTCCCTCAAAGATTGGCACAAGCAAAGCTAGAGAAGAAGTATGGGAAGTTCTTTAATATTTTGAAGAAGTTGCACATCAACATCCCTTTCTTGGATGATATCTCAGAGATGCCTTCTTATGCTAAGTTTTTGAAAGACATGCTTTCCAACAAGAGAAAAATTGAAGAAAATGTTACTGTTTCACTAACAGCTGAGTGTAGTGCTATTTTGCAGAACAAGCTTCCAAAGAAGCTAGGAGATCTAGGCAGTTATTCTATTCCTGTTAAGCTTGGTGATATTGAAATCAAAAATGCCTTATGTGATCTTGGGGCAAGTGTCAGTCTCATGCCCTTGTCAATCTGCAAGAAGCTTAATATGGGTGAACTGAAACACACACGCATCTTCTTACAACTAGCAAATAGAACAATCAAGTTCCCCCTTGGCATCCTTGAAGACGTTCCTCTTAGAGTTGGAAATTTTTTCATTCCATGTGATTTTGTTGTTATGGAAATGGAAGAAGATGCACACGTTCCCATCATTCTTGGGAGACCCTTTTTGGCTACTGCTGAAGCCATAATTGATATGAAAAAGGGGAAAATCACCTTTGAAGTAGGTGACGAAAAGATGGAGTACACACTCACAAACTCCATGACTTCTCCATCTATGGGAGAAGTTGTTGATAGAGTGGATGCACTCAATGGGGGATACCTCGAGTATACCTATCACTCATAATGGCACTAGCTCTTCTTCTACGTCGATTGAGATATCACTTGCAAAAATCCAACATTCAGTTGATGAGATTAAGGCAGAGCAGAGCATTATGAAGAAGAACTTGTCATCCATATTTACAATCTTGGAAAACTTCAATACTTGGATGCAGTCACCAGGGTTTCCGAACCCTTCGCTCTCCCCTCCTTAGCGAGGTTTTGTGAGTATCCTGCCCCTTTCTTTGTGTCTTCTCTTTCATTGCACATTGAGGACATTGTGCATTTTAGCTTGGGGGAGGGATATATCGCATCTTGTGTACATATTAGTCATCATCTAGGCATTTTTTTTATTTCCCATTTTTGTATGTAGTTTCATTTTTAGGATGCATCTTGCATATCATTTGCATAGTAGTTTTTGCATTTAGGTTGCATTTAGGAGTAGTCCCCCCAATGATAGCAAAGATCTATGCATGTGCTTGTGAAAATAGAAAAAATGTTTTTGAGAATCTCATAGTTAACAAGGAATTAATTGGTTTCTGGTAAGATTGGTCTCTCCTATGTGCGATTAGATCAGTGTTGGTAGCTACAACCTAGTGAGGATGTTCTTATGCCTTATAGATTGACATCTTTTCAGTCTTCTTTCTTTTGTGTGTGACGCTCTTCCTTGACGACTATTCTCTAGAACTTGCATTGATACTCCTTGAAACCGCATTGACTTGTTTATGCATTGAATATGATTGAGGCAATTGTTGTTTTCTGAGCTACATAGCCAAATGTCACCTACATTGATTACTCCTTTTTGTCACCCCTGTGAGCATAGCCTTTTCATTTTGTTAACTACATCTTTATCCCTTTTACCTTATCCTACCTAGGGGATTGTGAAGCTATGTTGATGAAGTTAAGTTGTGACGTTAGAGATTTATTGTGGTGTTTGATGTGATATAATGCTTAGTTAGAACTCATGATCTGTGTTGAGTTCATTTCCTCAGAGTTACTTTTAATACTCCTATTAATTTCCTCTATAGATGATTTTGGTTAAATCCTTCGGAAAAAAAGAAAATAGAAAAAAAAAACAAAATGAAAAAAAAAGATTGTGATTTATGTCTTTAGTATACAATAAAAGGAAATTAGAGTTTCTATTTGAGGAGTTATGGTTCAGTTAATGAAAAAAAAAATATGAAGTGCAATTGGAATGCTTGTGTTTGGAGTTTGGTAATTGTTGTCAAAGGTGTTTGAAAAGCTTCGCTTTCCGCTTTGAGCACCACTTTCCTAAAACTTTCCATACCCATACCTTAAGCCTTCATTACAACCCATATGAAGTCCTCATGATTCTTTGCATGTAACGTAGTCTCGTAGCGGTGGAGAGGGAGAAGATATGCAAGCTTATGGTAGGATATAGTCAATGGAATGGAGCCTTGAGCGATCATTTGACCCTTTTTATACACATGAGAGATATTGTGCACGACTAAAGTGAGAGCTACTATATTCATGATTGAGTCAAGCTTAGGGGAGAACTTGTGGTAAGATGGTTGCTTTTCCTTGTGCTATATTGTCAGGTTTGATTGTTTTCTACCATGATAACTTTGAAATTGTGTTTGAATTGGTTTTGAAAATTGGCATGCAAACTTTGTTTGAGGCGGCTATTGAACTCCTTCCTTGATTTCTTAGTTTGGATTGCTTGAGGACAAGCAATAGTTTAGCTTGGGGGAGTTTGATAAGTCGGTTTTTAGTTGCAAAATAGAAGAATTTTAAGTCTCATTTTCATGTAATTTTTAGTACATCTTAGGTTTATCTGCATTACTTGAGTAGTTTTTGAACCATTTTGTTATTTCGAGATACTTTTGCCTCTACTTTGTGATTTTCAGGTTCTTGTGGCCGTTTGTGGCTAAGAGAGGCTAAGATGGTTCGTAGATGGTCTATATAGTGGTTCCCGGAAGCGAGTAAATGAGTTTGAGTTGTTTGGGATTGAAGAAATTATGATCATTGAAGAATATTGGTTTTCGCGGGACCACGCACATTTCCGCTTGCCCAAGCGACGAGCCGCGGGACCAAGCAGATTGTTGCTTGCTCGTGCAAATCTGTGAACAAAAGAGCAAAAAGGTTCTGTCTCGCGTGCATGCCCAAGCACATTTCCGCTTGCCCATGCACCATGGTGCACGCCCAAGCACCTTTCTGCTTGCCCGTGCAAGCTGTTGGCCAGCTATAATCCGCGAGTTTCTTTATTTCCTTTTTAGGTTTTTGTAAAAATTAATTAGTGTTTATTAAACATACTTTTGGGTAGTTTTTTATTAAGAGATAAGATAGTACTACTTTTTAGAGAGCTTTTTGAGAGTAAACTCCATTATTGAACCTTGATTTCTACAAGTTGGTTGCTTGGGATTGATTCATTCAAGTAAAGACTAAGTTTTTCTAATTTCTTCTCTTCCTTTATTGTTATGTCTTTTAATTTATTTCTCAATTGCTTTGTTATTTCAATTATGAATGAGTAGTTCTGTAATCTAGGGTTAAGTTGAACCCTAGCAATGATTAATGCATGAATTTTCCCATAATCCCAATTTTAATGTGATTAATTATCCTTGCTTGATTGAATTGTGCTTATTTTCATTATCATACTAGGGATAGGTGATTTTGAATTGATTTCTTATGTCTTGTTTTCAATGGGAATTGAATCTAGATGGATTTGTTGATTCAATCAAGAGTATGAATATCTCTATGGGAATAAGTAGATAGGATTACTAGGAATTTGTTTGTGATGGCATGTTTAATGTCTCTTTCTTGCATGATTTCATGGGAATAGGTATGATTGCTTGTTTAGAGTATCCATAGGTACTCAAGAGAGATCTTTGGTATTTTTAAGGTGCATTACTCCTTTTGGATTATTGATTATGTTATTTGGGATGGGAACTATTCATGTATTACTCGGGGATATATACTTAATTCTAGATGTCTTTATTAATTGATTTTACCTCGTGTGCTATTAGTAGTTGTTATAGTTTAGCATTAGTATTAGTTCAACATCTCTTCCACCGTTGTTTGTCACTTGTTTAGTTAAATTGAGTCAAGATATCTAGTGTTTGATACTGTTTGTCTCTGTGGATTCGACCTTGACTTGCCCTGCTACATAGTTAGGAGGTGAGTTAGGAATTATCTTTGTTAGGTGCGCGACACACCTATCTTACCCCATCAAAAGGTGGCATATAATGCCAGGTAAAGTCACCGAGGACATTGTCCCCCATCAGAAGGTGGCATATAATGCCATCATGCGGTGCCACCGAGGACCTTGTCCCCCATCAGAAGGTGGCGTTGCCGCCAGTTAACAGAACGACACGTGCACGACCCAGAGAACATATTACTGCCATTCACCATCTTTCACTTGCATTTATCATGTTTCGTTTCTTTTAAGTACTTTTCAATCATAGTACAATCATTATATAAACGTCATCAAATCATCGTTTGCATAATAAAACAGTTCATATCCCGCACACCATAAATAACATAGCATAAACATTATATGAAAGCATCATGAAACATAGTTAGAAGGGGAGTGCGGGTATTAGCAGTAGACGTTACCTGGAATCCTGCTTAACAACCTTGATAGCCGGGGAAGGCTTGTAATATCTCTTCCTTTTTCATCTAATCAATTCAGGGTTTAGTAAAAGACTTATTAATATTTAATTCTAAATTTTGAGTTCCTTGATCCATTTCTATCACGTGCCCATTTTAGGAGGTATTTAGGAGTTATATATATATTCGTCATTTGATAATTTAAAATAGTGACCATTAGTCTTATGGTTCATGATCCAGACTTAATAATTTATAATTATGAAACTCGTAATATAACTCTTTCATCCTTGTGATCTAAACTATATATAAGTGTCTGCTACTACAACTTAAATTTCACAAGTAAACTATACTTAGTATTATTCTCTAGTTTATATAATAGAATTACACATATTCTATCATCGTTTAATCATTTATTAGTCACAGATAATATACTTTCAAAAGTTCTAGTGAGTTTTTTTTATATATATTATGCTTTACTAAAGAAATCATCAACATAATTAATTAACCATCTCAATTGGTCCATTCCATCTACTGATTTAATAAAGTCAGCCCAATTAATATTGTCAAACCATTAAATCAAAATTCAAAGCCCAACAAAATCTAACTAAGCATATGAAGAGGAGAGGTATCTTTTAACATACCCACTGCTTCAACTATTGAAGCACGACAGTGAGGACTGCAGCGGGGAGGGTCGGAGCTCCGGCGACTGAACGGCGAGGCAGAAAGTGGGGCGGCAGTAGGCGCGTATGTGCCGGCGTTGGGATGCAGCTCGACGGCGCAACGAGGAGGGAAATCACGAGAGAGAGAAGAAAACTGGGCGAGAGGAGAGAGAAAAAGAATGCGAGCGAGGGGACGAGAGAGTGTGTTGGGGTTGCCGCGGTTCTGGGTAGGCGGCGGTGTGGTGGTGGCGCAAGGTGGTCGTCGGTGGAAGGTGGTGGTGTGAGTTGGGTAATCCGAAAACAGGGGAGAGAGAGTGCAAAAACAGGGGCTTGAGGTGGCTCCTTGGGTGACGATTTCCGGCGAGGGTAGGGGCAATTCTGGGGAGTTTTTGAGTGAAGTGGTTAGTGATGAGTGAGTGGTGGTTTGAGGGAATAAACATGTCTATTTATAGCCATGGTTGAGCTCTAATTTTTGCTGAATTGTGTTGATGAAAAATTGGATTTTTGGGAGATTTGGTTTGGATAGGGAGTTTTTAATTCAAGTTGAGTTTTTGTGTGCAAGAAAAATACATCTGAATTATAAATCCATGATTGAGTTTTTGTGAGGGAAAAATTGAAGGAGATGGGAAAAATGTTGTTATTCCTAATTTGTGATGAAGTAGGACTCTCTACTTTAGATTGTATAAATATATTCTGATGATGAATGAGAAAGGTGACGGAAATTGACCCTAATTTGACATGGTATCAAGAGCCAAAACCTGAAAATTCTCTCTACTAAAATCTAAAAAAAAAACCGAACCAAGAAATCTGAAAAAAAACCGAACCATGAAATCTGAAACCAAGGCTCGATTTTTTCGAGTTCTTCAAATCTGCAAGAAACGAAACTGATATAGTGCATCACGCAAGAGCCATAAATCCTTGAATCTAAAACCTGATTATTTTTACGAAAATCAAGAAGAAAAAAACCCAAAAGAAACCCAAAAATCCTCAAACAAGAACCAGGAAATTTTTCAATCCAGCGAATTCCAATCACTATGGTGATGAATGCCAGGAACTTTCCCCAAATTAATTGGACATTGATTGACAGCAAAACCCACACAATGAGGTATACGCACAAAATCAAATTGCACACCACAAACACAAACCACGCCTGGCAAAATATTCGTCGCAGCCGTGGAAGGGGTGGCAGCACCTAGGCTCGAACGCATACCATCACGACTGGTGGGGGCCACGACCGCCAAGGTGGCTCGGCACCGGCAGTGCCGCTGCGAGTTACGGAATCAATGGCGCTTGATCAAGAAGCATCGCCCGATGATGAATTTGAGGCAGTAGATTTGGCACGATATAAAGAGGCGTTGCCGGAGTTGATGACAACAGTCGCACAGGTTGTTAGCATTAAAAAGGCAAATGAAGAAGAAGATAAGATGTAGAAGATGACAAAGGAGAGAGAAAGTAGTAAAAGTTTGAAGCCAAGTCACGTTATGCCGAATAGTTTTGCTTTATTGAATTTTTGTACAATTAATAAAGCCGTCAGGGGTCTATGTCCCTCCGACGGGTCGAAATCTCGCGGACAGCAACCCCAAGATCCTGATGCCGCGGGTCTTGCGGGGATTACACCAGAACAATGGCAAACTTTGTTGGATTTATTGAATTTCCTTTCACCTAAAAATAGCCTCAATGATAAATTCTTATGGATTATGGATACAGGTTCAACTCATCATGTCACCGACACGTTTTCTCACTTGTGTGAGCCCCGAAGGATTCATGGTTGTCTCGTTGGATTGCCTGATGGTAGTACTACAGATGCTACACATGAGGGAGATGTGATTCTTCCAGGCAACTTGAAAATTACTAATGTTCTATTTGTGCCTAATCTTAATTGTAACTTGATTTCTATTCCACAATTGTTGGATTCTGCAAATCAATTACAAGGATTTGCAGCGGAAGACTTTCCTAGCTTAGTCGGTGCGTCACTGCCATACTTTCCGTTCGGGAAAGTACAAGGCAAACATTCTTTCATAAAACTAAACCTTTTATAACAGTTATAGTAATTCTAGAAACATATAGTTAACTTAAGCATAGCTAAAGTTATGTAATTTAGAGTCCATAAACTTAGATTACATAACCGTCATAGTCGTATAATTTAAAGTACTCTATTCCTCACTGCTACGCCATCCCATCTTCATATGCATACCTAAAACAGAAAAACAAAACGTCATGAGCCGAGGCTCAGTAACATACTACTCTAACATCGTAAATTCATTTCAATTTATTTTATTTGCAAACAGGGAGAAGAGAATATAGTAAAACCATTTCATAAACATACACTTCGAATCAGGAATTTAAAAGTCATTTACATTGTCATTCATTAATATAATCTCCATTATCACATTTAATTATCAGAAAACTTTCTTTGGTTACTTGGCGAGTACAACAGAAGGCATAGCCACCGAGGACATAAGACCCCCATCAGAAGGTGGGATATAATGCTATAACAGAAGGCAAAGCCACCGAGGATATTCATCCCCCATCAGAAGGTGGCATATAATGCCAATAGTAACATAAGGCAAAGCCACCGAGGACATTGTCCCCCATCAGAAGGTGGCATATAATGCCAGGCAAAGCCACCGAGGACATTGTCCCCCATCAGAAGGTGGCATATAATGCCATCATGCGGTGCCACCGAGGACCTTGTCCCCCATCAGAAGGTGGTGTTACCGCCAGTTAACAGAATGACACGTGCACGGTCAAGAGAACATAGTACTGCCATTCACCATTTTCACTTTCATTTATCATGTTTCGTTTCTTTAAAGTACTTTTCAGAAATCATAGTACAATCATTATATAAACGTCATCAAATCATCGTTTGCATAATAAAACAGTTTATATCTCGCACACCATAAATAACATAGCATAAACATTATATGAAAGCATAATGAAACATAGTTGGAAGGGGAGTGCGGGTATTAGCAGTAGACGTTACCTGGAATCCTGCTTAACAATCTTGATAGCCGGGGAAGGCTTGTAATATCTCTTCCTTTTTAATCTAATCAATTCAGGGATTAGTAAAAGACTTATTAATATTTTATTCTAAATTTTGAGTTCCTTGATCCATTTCCATCACGTGCCCATTTTAGGAGGTATTTAGGAGTTATATATATATATATATATTCGTCATTTTATAATTTAAAATAGTGACCATTAGTCTTATGGTTCATGATTCAGACTTAATAACTTATAATTATGGAACTCGTAATATAACTCTTTCATCCTTGTGATCTAAACTATATATAAGTGTCTGCTACTATAACTTAAATTTCACAAGTAAACTATACTTAGTATTATTCTTTAGTTTATATAATAGAATTACACATATTCTATCATCGTTTAATCATTTATTAGTCACAGATAATATACTTTCAAAGGTTCTAGTGAGTTTCTTTATTATATATATATTATGCTTTACTAAAGAAATCATCAACATAATTAATTAACCATCTCAATTGGTCCATTCCATCTATTGATTTAATAATGTCAGCCCAATTAATATTGTCAAACCATTAAATCAAAATTCAAAGCCCAACAAAATCTAACTAAGCATATGAAGAGGAGAGGTATATACCCACTGCTTCAACTATTGAAGCACGACAGAGAGGACTGCAGCGGGGAGGGTCGAAGCTCCGGCGACTGAACGGCGAGGCAGAAAGTGGGGCGGCAGTAGGCGCGGATGTGGCGGCGTTGGGGTGCAGCTCGACAGCGCAACGAGGAGGGAAATCACGAGAGAGAGAAGAAAACTGGACGCATACCATCACGACTGGTGGGAGCCACGACCGCCAGGGTGTCTCGGCACCAGCAGTGCCGCCGCGAGATGCGGAATCAATGGCGCTTGATCAAGAAGCATCACCCGATGATGAAATTGAGGCAGTTGATTTGGCGCGATATAAAGAGGCGTTGCCGGAGTTGATGACAACAGTCGCACAGATTGTTAGCATTAAAAAGGCAAATCAAGAAGAAGATAAGATGTAGAAGATGGCAGAGGAGAGAGAAAGTAGTAAACGTCTGAAGCCAAGTCACGTTATGCCGAATAGTTTTGCTTTATTAAATTTTTGTACAATTAATAAAGCCGTCGGGGGTCTATGTCCCTCCGACGGGTCGAAATCTGGCGGACAGCAACCCCAAGATCCTGATGCCGCGGGTCTTGCGGGAATTACACCAGAACAATGGCCAACTTTGTTGGATTTATTGAATTTCCCTTCACCTAAAAATAGGATCAATGGTAAATTCTTATGGATTATGGATACAAGTGCAACTCATCATGTCACCGGCACGTTTTCTCACTTGTATGAGCCTCGAAGGATTCATGGTTGTCTCGTTGGATTGCCTGATGGTAGTACTACATATGCTACATATGAGGGAGATGTGATTCTTCCAGGCAACTTGAAAATTACTAATGTTCTATTTGTGCCTAATCTTGATTGTAACTTGATTTCTATTCCACAATTGTTGGATTCTGCAAATTGTATTATCCAATTCACTAAAACATTATGTGTCTTATAGGACCGCAGAACGAGGACGTTGATTGAAGCAGGTGAACGAGAAGATGGACTTTTCTTTTTCCGGGGTGTTCCAAAGGTAAAGATCATGGTTGTTGATGGCATGGCATCGATATATATATGGCATAAGCATTTGGGTCATCCTTCGGAGAAAGCTCTACGACATTTACCTTGTGTGGGTCCCTCTACTATTACTACCTGCAACAAAGATGGGTGTGATGTTTGTTTCCGTGCCCATCAACCTAGAACTAGTTTTCCAAGGAGTGATAGTCGAGCTAGTAGAATTTTTGAATTAATACACTGTGATTTATGGGGGCCATATAGAACTAAGTCTGCTTGTGGTGCTTCATATTTTTTAACAATCGTTGATGATTTTTCCCGGACTGTTTGGACTTATTTATTATATAATAAATTGGAGGTTGAAATTATGTTTCTGCATTTTGTGGCATTGGTGGAAAGACAATTTTATCAGACAATTAAATGTGTTAGGAGTGATAATGGCACTGAGTTTAATTGTTTACGCCCCTATTTTGTGAAACAAGGGATAATCTTTGAAACTTCATGTGTTAAAACCCCACAACATAATGCAAGGGTCGAACGAAAACATGGACATATATTAAATGTCGCACGTGCATTGCGATTTCAGGCTAATCTACCTTTGAAGTTTTGGGGGGATTGTTTTCAGGCGGCCTGTCATTTAATAAATCGAACCCCCACTGTAGTTGGCGGGCGCGGATGTGTCGTTGTGCACCGCACCCGGCCAAAGATAAAATTTCTCCTACTCTCTTTTACACTAAGCTAGTATAATGGAAGTAGGGGTCGTATCCACAGGGAAACAGGGACGAGTTTAATACTTAGCGTGATTCAAAACCTAGATTAAGCTAAGGGCCGAGAAACCTAATAATAATAACAAAGGGGGGTTTCAAGTAGATTATAACTAAACTACAACTAATTAGCATAATTAAATAAAATGAGAAATCAATATGGAAAGATCTTGAATCCGATTAACATCCACTTCAATTCATTATCGATCCTTGAACCTCCACTCTAATTATTTCCATGATTATCTATTGTTGAGAATTCATCTCGTGTTCCCCTTATTCTTAGTTGAATAGCACGATCAGCGTGACTATAAAACCCTAACCAAAGGATAACCTAGTCCGATAGCGTCTAAGTTCAATCCAATAGCAGTAATAAACACAGAGAACCAACAGACCTGCTAACGTCATACAAGCGATAAACATTCAACAGTTAATTCAATTTCCCCAAGAAATAACCAAGACGATCTGCATCTAAGTTACTCCCTAGTTTGCTACCAATTGATAAAAGAATAAAACAATCCGATTCTATTCTTAAATCTAGCATTAGATTAATTACACAATCAAACTAGTAACGTTCCTAGCATAATCATGCAAAAATCATAGAAAGCAAGCATAGAAATTAAACCATAATCAAAGAAACTAAATAGAGAGGAAAGATCTCACAATAATGCTTGAAGCTTCATATTAATCTCGTTCAAGAACGGTTCAAGCTACAATCGGCATAGCATAAGCCAATCCCATAATTGAAATCTCCTAAAACTAAACTAGAAAATAAAAACTAAAAAGAGAAGACAACAAGAGAGGAGTGGAGTTTTGGAGACTCCCTCTCCTAGTGGCTGCTGCCCCCCTAGGTCCAAAAACAAGTTTGGTATTTATACTAAAGCATAAAAGTCAGCCGACAATTACACCGACCTAGGGGTCGCGAGGTGCGAAGAGCACTCTGCCTTCCGCACATTTGGCTGGGCAAAGCAGGTCGCGAGGTGCGAAGTCACTCGCGAGGTGCGAGCAAGCTGGTCGCGAGGTGCGACCTAGCTCGCGAGGTGCGAGCTGCTTTGGCGTGCGATGCGAGAGCGCTGGGCGAGCATGCGCGAGAGCTGGGCGACTTGGCTACTGCTTGGGCGAGCATGCGATGCGGCTGGTGGACGTGCACACGAGAGCTGGGCGATGATGCCGAGCTTGCGGTGCACGAGAGCTTGCTTAGGCTTGCGGTGGAAGTTGGTTATTGTTGGTGAGATGCAATGGTACAATGTTGTTGAGCCTCTCGAACACTTCCAAGTATATCGCTCAAACCCATTTTACCATAAAAGCTCGGAACATAAGACGTTAACACCAATTATCTCGCAAAACTCCAAACTTCCGCTAAGGGTTAAATAAAACACGAACGTTAACAATTACAATCAAACCCTTAGCAAAGTGCACCCAAAATATAATATGAACACCGTATAACTTGAGCGTATCAGTAGTGCTTGATTATAAAACCCCCTATGAGTGATTGTTTGGCAAGCCCCCTACGATGACAGATATTCGGATTTTTGGTTGTTTGTGTTATGCCTATAATATTTATCATGGGGGTGATAAGTTTGCCAATAGGAGCCGTCGTTGTGTTTTTGTTGGTTATTCTTATACTCAGAAAGGATGGAAACTATATGACTTAGACACCAAACAATATTTTGTTTCACGTGATGTGAAGTTTTTTGAACATAAATTTCCTTTTGCCGTGTCTGAACCTGTGAATGAGTTGGTTGTTGGGGGACAAGCAGGAGTGGATGAATTTTGTGATGAGGAGATGCCTACGCCTGTTGTTGAAGTTCCCGCTGATATTGAAGGGGGACTTAGGGCAGGCGGGGGTGTGGATGTGGCGCCGACTGGAGTGGCCGAGCCACGCGTCGAGGTCGCGGAGCCTCGCGTGTTGGGGGATGGCGCACCGGGTCCTGCTGGCATGGCCATGGAGGTCGGTGTTCAGGGAGGGAGTAGGGAAGATGATGGAGACAATTTGGGACGAGGGAGACGAACCAAAATCCCAAATAAAAAGTTGCAGGATTATGTGACTCATACTGTAGTGAAAAAGAAAAGGTCATCAACTCAGGCACCTGTTTCAGCATCGTCATCGGGTACTCCCTATCCTCTTACACATTATGTTAGTTGTGAAAAGTTTTCTGATAAACATCGCAGATTTCTAGCAGCTATAACGGCAGGGAACCCCCCAAAATCATTTAAAGAAGCTGTGAAGCATGAAGGGTGGCGTGAAGCCATGGGAGCTGAGATAAAAGCTCTGGAGGATCAAGACACATGGGAATTGCAACCTCTTCCTCCCGGTAAGAAGGCATTGGGGAGTAAGTGGGTGTATACAGAAAAATATGATGAGCAGGGAAAATTGCAGCGGTTGAAGGCCAGATTGGTTATATTTGGTCATCATCAGGTGGAAGGAATTGATTATAATGAAACTTTTGCCCCTGTAGCAAAAATGACAACGGTTCGTACTTTCCTAGCTATTGCAACTGTGAAAAAATGGGATATTCATCAGATGGATGTCCATAATGTGTTTTTACATGGTGATTTGGAGGAAGAAGTGTATATGAAAATTCCTCCTGGGTTTCAGGGAGGAAATACTAATCTGGTGTGCAGGATGAAAAAATCGTTGTATGGTTTGAAATAGGCACCTAGGTGTTGGATTGCAAAATTGGCCACTACTTTGAAAGCCTATGGGTTTAAGCAGTCTTATTCTGACTATTCCTTATTCACTTTGACCAGGAAAAATATCCAGCTGAACGTTCTGATATATGTGGATGATATGATTATTGTAGGGAATGATCAGGAAGCTTTACTGAACTTCAAGTGTTACCTTGGAAAATGTTTTAAAATGAAGGATTTAGGTGCTTTGAAATATTTCCTAGGCCTTGAAATTGCCAGGGGGGCGCAGGGAATTTTTATGAGTCAACAAAAATATGCCTTGGATATCATATCTGAGGCCGGTTTATTGGGTGCTAAGCCCGCTAAGTTTCCTATGGAACAACACCATCAGCTCGCTTTGGTTGATGGTCCTTTGTTTGATGATGTAGAGAAATATCACAGATTGATGGGCATGTTGATTTACCTTGCTGTTACTAGACCTGATCTGGCATATTCTGTTCATATTTTATCGTAGTTTATGCAGGCTCCTAAAGTTGTTCATTGGGAGGTCGCTCTAAGAGTGGTTAGATATTTGAAGAAAAATCCAGGGAATATTATTTCGTTCTGATAGTGATCTTCGCCTTGAAGGGTGGTGTGATTCTGATTGGGCTAGTTGTCCTATTACCCGGAGATCCCTGAGTGGGTGGTTTGTATTGTTGGGATATGCTCCTGTTTCCTGGAAGACTAAGAAGTAGCCTACAGTGTCTCGATCGTCTGCAGAGGCAAAATATCGTTCTATGGCTGCTATAGTTTGTGAATTAAAGTGGTTAAAGCAGCTACTAGGTGATCTTGGATCTTGGAGTTCAGCATCCTATAGGGATGAGATTATATTGTGATAGTCAATCTGCGTTATATATTGCCAAGAATCCGATGTTTCATGAACGTACTAAACATATTGAGGCTGACTGTCATTTTGTTCGTGATGCTGTGACTGAAAGATTAGTGAGTCCGTCATATGTTCCTACTAAGTTTCAGTTGGCAGATATTTTTACTAAAGCACTTTGTAGGACTCAATTTGAATTTTTGTTGTCCAAGTTGGGCGTTCGCAATTTGCACGCTCCAACTTGAGGGAGGGTGTTAGGACTATATATATATATATATATATATATATATATATATATATATATATATATATGATATGTATTAGGAATAGGGTTGTTATTCCTAATCTGTGATCAAGTAGGACTCTCTACTTTAGATTGTATAAATATATTCTGATGATGAATGAGAAAGGTGACGGAAATTGACCCTAATTTGACAAATGTTGACGTGGAGTTTTGGGTTGGGAGCAGACTTTCGATGCACAAGAAATAAAAGTTGATTTTTATACTCCATTGTTGAGTAGCAGTGAGGAAAAATGGGGATGGAGGAATAAAAATTAGTTCTTCCTTTCTTTCCCTCTTTTTATTCTTTGCTTCCATTTTTTATTATTTTAATCTAATTATTTGTAACTCTTGTTATTAATACAACATATAATTATCTAATGAAATTAAATATCTTTTATCTTACTTAGGTGTAGAACAACAAATTTTTAGTCACGCCCTATAACTAAGGGAAAAAAGTTAACCACTAATTATAATTATTTAGTTTAGGCAAGTGTAAATTTTCGAGATATTACAACTATATTATTACTTTTACACTCCTTTGGCCCACACTCTACCTTTATCAATAAAAAGTTACCTGCTTTCTCTCTACTCCGATAAAAAGTACCCCTCCAACTCTTATCACATCTACTTTTTTAATAAAATACCATTTGATAAACACACTACAACTTATCACCTTAAACTATGTGTGTCCTAACAAGTGTTCAGATCTTTGTGGGACGGAGGGAGTATCAATCTCAAAATAACTTGTCATCATACTATTGCGGCAACTCACTTGATGCTAATATTAAAAAATGGAGGGAGATATGAAGATCTACATAAACTTGTGTCCTACAAAGGATTACCTATGCCCTTTCGTATGTCTATAATATCGATGTACTTCCTTGTCCCAAAATATTGGACGAGTTCTTTTTCAAATTTTAAGTTCATCAAATTTGACTATATTGTTTTTCTCATATATGAGTACAACAAATTATCATGTACTATCTTATTGGAACCATTTCAATGTAATATTTTTGAAAAATCAATTCTTTCTAGATTCTTTATATTAATGTGTAATCGAAGATTTGTTAGTCCTATAGGTTGTAATTAAATGTTTCAAGGTTATGCAATATATCTTTTTTTTGCCTACCAAAAAAAAAGTGTAATAGAAGACATTAGTAGATAAAGATGTGTCTTGAGAAGATCATGTAAAGAGGAAATAATTCCAATATTTGGGAAGAAAGGAGTATAATAAATTGACATCATAGTCTTTAAGTATGGGTGGAACATTGGACCAAATTATACAACACCTAATGGTCAAATTTTATTATTACTTGCTATTAATTAACTAAAGTACTGTATATTGACTATTGACCTAAATCATCGGAATATATTCATACATAGAACTTATGTTCATTACAAAGATCTCGCTCATATTAAAGAAGATTAAGATGGATATAAATGAGGAATTACATGCAATTCATTTTTCCTCCTCATTGTTATGCCAAAAGATTCATCCATATCTAGATCTTCAGGTCTAACCCCAAGAGGTAATTTCCAATCAAAATGGTAAAGTAGCATGGCTAATGGAAGCTCAACATTAGCTATCCCAAGTGCTATGCCAGGACACATTCTCCTCCCTGCACCGAATGGAATTAGCTCGAAATTAGTTCCTTTGTAGTCTATCGAACAATCTTCAAATCTTTCCGGAATAAATTTTTCCGGCTCTGGCCAATATTCAGGATCTCTTCCTATTGCCCATGCATTAATAATAACTCGAGTTTTAAAGGGTATGTCATAAAAATGAATTTGACATCTTTCTCGAGATTCTCTAGGGACTAAAAGTGGTGCTGGAGGATGAAGTCGTAAGGTTTCTTTTATTATTAGTTTCAAGAACTTGAGCTCATGTAGCTTTGTCTCATCAACAGTTGGTTGTCCTTGATATACTCGTCGCACCTCTGCTTGTGCCTTATCCATTACTTCTGGGTTCTTTAGCAATTCAGACATTGTCCATTCTATTGTCGTTGAGGAGGTCTCAGATCCCGCACCAAAAAGCTCCTACAAGCCACAATGTATGGTAGTTCGGTATTATATTAATGGCTACTAGTAATGACTATATATAAAATCATATTAAGGTTTCAACTTTGATGAACATTATGTGTTCCTTTTTCTTAAAAACTAACACAATAAGTATATATTATTACTTATCAATTTTAGAGGTAATGCATGATCAATACTTTTATATGGCTTAATAAACTTTATGCATGTATAATCTTGAACAAGAAGTTAATATGAAATGAAAGGGGTAGCACTTACCAATACAACTGCCTTAATGTTATCTAAACTCATAGAAAAGTCACCATTAGGATTTTTGACGTTGTTCTTGTCCTTGTGAAACTTGAGAAGAACATCCACCAAATCTTCCTCGTCTTTACCATGATCATTATCTTTCTTCTTAGCCTTGTGGTCATCAATTATAGGATCAAGTATCCTATTGGCTTCTTTAACAAGCTCTTTATATTTTTTCTTCGTCCCAATTATTGAATGAAATAACTTCGCGGAAGGGTACAAGTCTGCAGCCGAGAAACCAGCGGCAACTGCTGACACAGCTACGGTAAGAGCTCGAAATTCTTCTTGTTCTTTGCCTTTCCTACTCAACGCTAACCTGATGTTTTTGTTGGTTAGATTAAACACATAAAAGATTCATTTTACAAGAAAAATCAAGTGTTATTTGTCTTTATATATATTATGATCAATGATAATACTCCAACCATACAAGGGAGTTTACCCAAATCTAGCATTTGGTTTGTGTGTTGTTTCACATTGCTTGTCAATGTATGTGGTCCAAAAACGATATTTGAAAAAACAGCAAATTAACTTCAACTAACCAAAATAAAAACAATTTACTGTAAAAAATTAGAAATAATTTATTTTAAAAGACATCAGAATTGCTTTGAAAGTGATGTTAAGGGTCGGGTCTGGGTCGGGTCCAGTCGAACCCTAGACCCGGACTCTAATTTTTTTGTGGACCCAGACCCAGACCCGGACCCTAAGGGTCTGGAAAAATTGGACCCGGACCCAGACCCTTAGGGTCTGCAGGGTCTAGGGTCCAGGCCTATTTCTTTATTTTTGTCAAATTTTCAGCATTATTAATATTTCATGACAAAAAATGATCATCTAGAAAAAAGGCCCATAAATAAGAAAAATATAAACTACAATAATAATTATGTTTAGATCAATTTATACTATATAGGACAATACAAATAATGTCTTGGAAGACTAATATCCAAAAAGGATTTTTTGATTTTTACCACCTTTTAAAATCACGATTTTCAAGATAACTACCTTATAAGTTCATTTTTTTAAATAACCACCTTATATGACCTAAATCTCTTTAAATACATACCAATTGGTGTGATTTCGTCTAAGAAATTGGTCTTAAAGAAGGGTTTAAACCTTATATACATTCTAGTGAATAAAGGTGAAGGTTGTGGAATCGTTCTTAAACCCTTTTTGAGGATGACTTCCTTGACAGAATATGTCAATTGGTAGGTATTCAAAAGAATTTAGGTCATATAAGGTGATTATTTAAAGAAATGAACATATAAGGTGGTTATTTTGAAAAACGTGATTTTATAAGGTGGTTAAAGTCAAAAAAACCATCCAAAAACAAGGAAAAAAAAAGAAGACTAAAAAATGTCAAAACTTACATATTAAATACTTTTATGGTCTAAGGGTCGGGTCTGGGTCGGGGTCCAAAATATTAAGACCCGGACCCTAAAAAATTTACTCGGACCTAGACCCAGGCTCAGACCCTTAGGGTCTGAAAAAGTTGAACCCAGACCCTTTAATTAGGGTCGAGTCCAGTAGGGTCCGGATAGGGTCTTGGACCCATGCCCATCCCTAGATGTTACATGATTAACTAGTGGAAGAAATCTTGCACTCAATTGGGCAAAACCAATGTGATCTTCCCAGGCTCTTACATCATTCCTCCCATTAAATCATTGAAGGGGCCGAAAATTCTTTTCGACCCATCTTTTGGTTAACCAAAAATTATGTCGGTGACATTTAATGATTTATCAAATTCGTTCTAGCTAGAGGGAGAGCATAATGAGGAGTATAAATGAAAATGCATAGTGTAATAAGACATACTCATTTTAACTAAATCTGTCCTGAAAAATCCGTTTAAAATTGATCGATATACTTTGCATTTCAACGCCATAATAACCGCAAAAGAAGTAAAGTATTGTATAGAGATTAGAGAGGGTGAGGAAAATTATGAAAGAAGAAAAGGTAACTAAAATGTATATTTGGTATATAGATTTGATTGACTAAGGGTATAAAGGTTCACATCCACAACACAGTAAAAACAAAAAAGTGTTAATAGACAAGAGTATATGTAGTGCATTTGAATGGTTATCTATATCTAACGATCTATAATTAATTTGAAGACTTATGTAATGTTACGTGAGAGCTTAAAATTTGACACTTGATCGACTTGAAAGGGGACAAAAGCGAAGTCATATGTGTTTCTGTTTTTGGTTGAATTTAAGGTGTTACGTTTTGATGGATACGTTTGAGAATTGAGATGGGTGGTGCCGTGGCCCGTCGTGAATACGCATAGGTGAGTAATGGGTCAACATAGGTGGCGCAGAACACTCGATTTCAAGTTGGAAACTAAAATCCTCCCAAGTTTTCCTTCCACTTTTAGGATTTGTCAAGATTCTCCTTATATATTGAACAGGGCCGTCTCGTATAATTTAGGGGCCCTGTGCTAACTTAAATTATGAGGCCCCAAAGGATAAAAAAGGAGGTCATTATATAACAATCAAAAGTAAAATCTCATACCATTAATAAAAATTGTTTTTTCCAAACAAAATTCAACGTATACAACATACCAATTCTATTTGAAAATTGCAACTCTTTTAGCATTCTTTGAAGAAAAACCATCAACCAACAATTCTTCAATTCTTTTTTTTTTCTTTTTTGAGTTTTTCTAGTCCTGAATTATGTTTTCTAGTCCTGAATTATGTTTTCTAGTTTTGCCTTTTTGGCAGCTTAGCGTCAACAAACTTACACACTCCCAAAACTCAAAAACTGTAAAACCAATCAAACTAGCAGCTTCACCTAAAAACAACAGCAACAAAATCAAAATTAAATAGAACATCAGCAATTAATAAATAAAAATCGAATGTGATAATTGCCAAAATTTCAGATTATCAAAGTAAAAAATAAAAAATAAATAAATAACAAAAAATCAGAATTTAGAAATTACCCTTCCTTATCAGGTTTTTGGTGCCTAATTACAACACCCGTGAGTATTATAACAATATATACTCATGGCCATACATATACAACGAGATTGTTGATACGCCATATGCAATTACGCATAATGCATTTGGCTAACACTAAGAATAAAACTTAGGAAAAGAGAAGAATGAAACATCAACTAAATTCAAGTCACAAAAGGCTTTTTTTCTCTTTGGAATTTGGGATTATAGCCGTAATGAAGAACAAGAGAATTAAAACGTGTTGGTGTCTGGAGATTGGGGAATAGCTGGATAGGAAGAAAGGAGTAATTAGAGAATACGAGGAGCCCGAGAAATTAATGGGGTTTAGATTTTGCTGTTTTGGAAATTGGAAGGGGAGGAACTGTGCTGTCTAACGCGTCAGAATGGAGTTACGAGATTTTTTTTTTCACTTTGGGTCGGCAAAACATATTGGGCCCTTAAATTTTGGGGGCCCTGTGCAGTTGATCACTCTGCACAGGGCCTTAGTCGGGCCTGATATTGAAAACTACACCTAATTAATGACCTAAGTGAAGGTGTATAAACTTTAAATCACTTAAATCTTAAATTCTTAAAAAAAAATTCACGAATAAAAATTCATCGTCTTTCTACAAGTTAGAAGCACTCTTTAAGACAGATAAGCAAATGTAAGTATCCATACTTGAACCTACAACCTCATGTTTAATAAGGGAGCCTTTCTTATGACCACTCCAATTCGACAACTAATGTAACCAAAAATAAGAAAAATTTTGCTCATAAAGTATTATAACTCTTTATTGCTTAACTTATTTTAGTTTAAGATTTCAATACTTTACAAGACAATTGTTACCCCAAATTACTTCAGTTACTCATACATAGAGTTTTTAAGAAATATAAAACAAAGTGATCAAAATTTACATTATGACATTAGTTTTCAATTAACCAACTGAATTTTATTGTTCACGAAACTTAATCAACAACCCATCTTCTAATTATAGAACTTTGTAATAGTAAAGAATGAGAAATCCACCTTAAAGCTAAGCAAGCAAATTACTTTAGAAATTATTTTATTTAATTGTTGGTTGCCTGGCCCAACTTTTGTGCTAAATTTTGATGCAAAAAACAACATGTTTTTAATGATACTTTTGAAAAGATTGTAATCGTAAACTACAAACAACTATATAATCTCACACTATACAGGATAAATTTATATTTCACTTGATTTAATATATATTATAGACAATGGCTTGAGGCATAGCTCGGGCCAACAAACTAGTATATTAGCAATAAATGCATATGTAAATAACTTAAATAATATTCTTTCTCTTTTTTTATATAATTCCTTTTCTTTTTCAAAGTCAAAGTTCATTGACTTTGAATATATTTCAACACTAATATATGTGTTAAGATATGTGTCCACCCAAGTGTTGAAGTTAGTATGGAACGGATTAGAGGGAGTATTAGATAAAAAAGAAAAACAAATTTTGAAAATATAAATTAAAAAAATAGGTAAAATATTTGAATCGAGTTTAGTAGTCCTCGACTCATAATTATTTGAGTCAGGATTGAGCAACTTGTGAGCCATTTGAATAAGCAATTTATAACTTTTATTATACACTCGGGGTGTATAATGAGCATGGTATAACCAAGATAATTTTTTCACTCATTGCTTAATTGAAGTCCTTCAAATGAGCCAAATTCACACAATAAAGAGAGTTCCGAATGAGAAAAAAAAAAGTCTTAACTATACTATGCACATGATACACCTAGGTGTATAATTTGAGAGATTTGTCCTACTAACAAAATTAGTTAAGCATAGTTTGAAACACAAGTTACCTAGATATGATGTTGAAGATAAGGCCAAAGAGTTTCTTGCTAAGGTTAACCACGGACCCTTCCTCCGACTTCAGGAACTCCATGAGATTCGCCACCTCTTCTTCCCTGATCGGCCGAAACGACTCCACCCTCTTCGCCGTAAACAGCTCAAGCACCGAGATCTTCCGCACTTGCCGCCAGTATTCACCGTAGGGGGCCAAACCAATGTCCGTAGAGTCATAGAAAAACTCTTTTGCCACCATAAGTTGTGGCCGATCACAGAAGACAGTGTCATGAGTCTTCATCACCTCCTTCGCCAACTCCGCCGATGTTATGACAACGGTGGACACTTCCCCTAGGCGGAGGTGCATGATAGGGCCGTAAACGCTCGCTAGCTCGGCGAGGCGGCGGTGGGGGACAGTGGCTTTCCATGCTAGCTGGTGCAAGTTGCCTAGCAAGGGCAACTTTGGAGGTCCTGGTGGTAATTTTGCTGGTGTGTGTCTCTTAACAAGTTTTAATAAAATGGAGAGGGAGAAAATGAAGAGTGCTAAGAATAGCCAAGGAACTTCCATTATTGCAACTTGCACCTTACCTTGAAAGATCTACGTTTAATTAGCTTTGCCACATTTATATACTCCCTCTGCCTATAAGAGTGCTAAGAATAGTCATGTGTGTTGTAAGTTCAATGTTTTGAACATTCAGATAAAACAAAAACAAAATTCAATGTTTTGAATTTTCTGATCAAAAAGTTGAAATCAATGTTTTGAATATTCCATATTAATTTGTTTTTAAAATGATAAGGAGAAAAATATTAGGAAATCACCCTCCTCACGAGAGAAACACCTAATACCCCGTTTACAAGAATTGAATATAAAGCAGAATTATTACTGGAACATATATCAAAAGAACAATCAACGAAATGACTAATATTAGCAAATCAATCCACAATCCTGTTTGCTTCCTTTTAGATGTGGTTGATGCTCTAGTTTGTAGAAGAGTTCACAGTTTGTGGATGTCTTTAATAATATTGGTGATATGGCGAGAAAAATCTAGGTTCCTTTTACAATATTGATTACTAATAGATTATCACCTTCAATAATGAGATTTTGAACCCTAGTAATTCAACAATGATATTTTACATCTGTTTCTTCAAAGGTTAAGAGAATTAGTTTATGGATATTTGTTTTTACTTTTACTCAATAAAACTGATAAATATGACATTGTTAATTAAGGATAATAATATTCTCATGATTGAAATCTAATTCCATATATGATAATCCCATCTTACTATCTATCTTCTTACATATCAAAATTATATCATTAATTGACTATGTCATATATATCCGTTTTGTTTAGCAAATGTAAAAACAAATAGCTAAACATATGCACTTGGTACATAGGTTAGAACCCTATTAATGATGTACAAATCTCAAGCTCTTAAAGATTGCCCCCACTTTCTTTTTAATTTGTCTCTAATAGATTGTCTAAACTCTTTTTTATAGTACATGGTCTTAAAAATCACTCTCTACTTTTTCTCCTATTCCACACAAAAAAAAAATACAAAACTACCTATATACACAATTAAGACAATTCTAAAATAAAAGTAACCAAAAGGAGATGGGACATACTTAAACAATACAAAAAAAAACAAAAACCTTTCTAAGACTACTCTAGCCAACTAGCAATCTAGTACATTAAGGCTATGTTTAGTTCACCTGAAATTTTCTGATCTGAACTTATCTGATCTGATATGATCTGATCTGAACTTATTTTTTCTAATCTGATCTGATCTGATCTGAACTTATTTTTTCTGATCTGATCTGATCTAAACTTATCTTTTACAAAACATATTATTACTAATATTATTATTACTTTGTATTTCATTACTAGTATTACTATTACTATTATTTTATTACTATACACAACTTTCAATAATAATAATAATAATAATAATAATAATAATAATAATAATAATATAATAATAATAATAATAATAATAATTTTATAATAATAATAATATAAATAATATTATAATAATAATAACAAGAATAACAATAATAATAATATAGATAACATAATAATAATAATAATAATAATAATAATAATAATAATAATAATAATTATTATTATTATTATTATTATTATTATTATTATAGCATAATTATTATTTTTTTTTGAAAAAGAACACATTAGTATATGAACATACAATTAAAAATAAAAGACTAAGGACTCTTGGGTCCAATGGTATGGCTTCTTACCTCCCACATGGGAGACCAAGGTTCAAATCTTGGTAGAAGCATATATTTCAATATTGTTGTGGGTGGGGGAAGGGGGTTGGGGCTTGTTGGGTCTCTAGGTGAGTGACCCTGTGCAAGGGCAGCCCAGAGGAAATTCATCTTACCACGGGGTTCCCGAAAGGGGCCCAAAAAAATTAAAAATAAAAGAACACACATTTTAGGTAAAAAAAAAAAATTGTTCATGGTAAATAAAACATATTGTTCATGTTCAAGGTCCGTTAATAATAAGAATTTAGGTAGTAATGAAAAGAACATATAATGATATTAGAAAAAAAAGAACATATACTGAAAGAGCATACAAGATCTATTTAAAGAACACATTTTAAAAATAAAAGATAGATGTTATTTTTATATTGATGATATGTTTGGATTTAACTAACAACATGTTCTTTGTTATATCAATAAATTGTTCTTTTTTATTATAAATACACCTATAAATATATATAATCATATGATCTTGAACAAAATGGTTAAATATTCTTCTTATATCGTTGTCTTGTTCTATATAAACTTTGTTTTTAAAGATAAGTTGAAATCCTTTGTAGGGAAAATTTTGAACTTGATGACAACACCATTAGGTTATCCCATGCTACTCATGTTTTATATAAACTAGTAATATATAATTTATATTATTCTACCAAAATTGTTTTAAAAAATAAACATCATATACTATTGTCATGTTCGTTACATGTACAACATCAAAAAGAACATCACATATCAAAATTATTAATTAGAACAAATATAAAAAAGAACACGTACAAATGCCAAAAAGAACATTCTTCTTCTTAAACACAAATAGCTTCAAATAGTGATATCAATGACATTTATAATAATAGCAACGACATTAATAATAATTACATATATTAATAATTAATAAGTACAACAACGACAATAATAATAATCTGTTTGAACAGATGTACTAGTAAATAATAATATTAATAGTAATAGTAATTGTATAAAGTAATATTAATAATAATAATAATAATAATAACAACAACAATAATAATAATAATTATTACAATAACAATAATAGCATTAGTAATACTAATAATAATAATAATCATGATAATAATAACAATAATAATAAGTTTTTAAATATAAGCATAATCTGAACTTATCTAATCTGATCTGAACTTATCTGATCTGATTTGATCTGATCTGAACTTATTTTTTCTGATCTGATCTGATCTGGTCTGATCTGATCTGATCAGATCTGATCTGAAATAAGCAAAAATAAGGTGAACTGAACATAGCCTAAGTGAGTGGGGGGACTTTTGGCGCCATTCATTGAATACCATTTCCAGAAGGGATTAGGGAGATAACCTTCAAAATAGGGATAACACCGGGTCGAATTTGAATCGGATTATGCATAATCCGACTCCGGCTCTACAAGAAATCGGATTTTAAGTTCGACTGCAACTCCAACTCCAACTCCGACTCCAACTCCAACATCCTACTCCGAAAATCCGAACCTGATCCGACTTAAAATCATAGCATCTGACTCCGATCCGATCACTTCTTTCTTCGCCCCATTTTTTTAAAAGAAAAATCTTATATAATACAAATAATCTAATCACTACTATTTTATTAACAATCATATGGAATCTTATATATTACAAATAATCTAATTATTACTACTTTTTGTAACAATTAAAATTTTTAATGGAAAAATCTTATATAATACAATTGCCTCAAAGTCTTGTTAGAGTATATTACATAATACATTAATATAAAAAAAATCATACTAATTGCCTCAAAGTCGGAGTCGGATCGGGTAGTTGGAGTTTTAATGGGATGCGACTCCGACCCTCCTTCGACTCGAAGTGGAACTTTATAAACATAGTCGGATTTAGATTATTGTTTTTCGGAGTTAGTTCGGAATTTTTCCTTCGGATCGGACCAGGCACTAGTACAGAAATGAGGATTTGCGTCTGTCCATTTGCGTCGCACCCTCGAAGAACTGACGCAAATTGCAAATTTGCGTCGCACACCATTAATAGTCATATGCAAATAATCTCACTAGAAGAGTAGAAGAAGTACATATGCGTCGGACTTTGAGGACAAACTACGCAAAAACAACTATCTGCGTCGCATGTCATTAGGGTCCGACGCAGATGACCCCAAGCATCCAAAGCTGCCCAACCACTCACAAACACTATCTGCGTCGGACCAAAGGGCACATGCGACGCAGATAAGTCATCTGCGTCGCATGTCCTTAGGATCCGACGCAGATGACTCCAAGCATGCAGTTCAGCCCAAGACACTATCTGTGTCGGACCATAGTTCACATGCGACGCAGATGGGCCTCCACCACTATCTGCGTCGGACCCTCGTGCACGTGCGATGCAAATTGTCCTCTATCTGCGTCGGACCTCGTGCATGTGCGACGCAAATGGGCTGGGACTTTAATTCAAAGCCCAAAAATATACGGGGTCAAACGGAACTCTCACACTCTCTCACTCTCTCTCTCTCTCTCTCTCCTACGAACCGTCGACCTTCGCTTAATTAAAGTCCCGTCTGCACTCTCGCCGGCGACCGTCGCTTCTCCGGCAATTCCCGTTTCGCCGGCGACCGTCGCTTCTCTGGCAAATTCCGTCGTCGCTTCTCTCTTTCTCGTTTTTTCGCTCGCTTGCTTCTCTCTCTCGGTTTTGCTCGCCGACAACCGCCGCTTCTGTGAGTCGCACCGCCGCCGCTGCATACCTTGTCTCACCGCCGTCACAGCTGCACGTCTGGTGTCGCCGCCGCCGCCGCTGCTTCAATGTAAGTCATGTTTTTCAATTTCTGTCTTTTTTTTTTTCAATTTCTGTCCTTTTTTTTTCAATTTCTGTACTTTTTTTTTTGAATTTCCCTCTTCTTTTTTTTCTACAACTTAATCAAGGAGTTTATTACTACATTTCAATGTATTGAATCAATTTCTTGCATGTGTATCTTGAATGCGCACTTTAGAATTATGTGTTTCGATTATGAGTTAGAATTCTTGAATGGTCACTTTAGAATTTCAAATTTATAAGAATTTTTATTATAGTTTCCTATTTACATTGAATTTGTGAAATTTAGTAATATGTTGTGTGACTATCCAAACTCATCTCTTTCAATGGTGTTGCATTCTCTCACTTTGCCTCTCCTCCACATTGTACTGCAGTTGCCACCTTGTGTCTTGTGCTCCTCGGTTTGCCGGTTCTCCAAGCTCACCTCGTTGTGCTTGTCTTCGCTGCTCCTTGAGAGCAGAGGTATGTATTATACCTTTTGCTATTTTCTAATTTATGTTAATTTAACCATTAGTTTGGATTTGTGGATTTGTTTTATTTATCCCCTATAATGTGATTGGAAAAGTATATGTGAATTGTTTGGTTATGTGATTGGGAAAGTATATGTTGAATTACGACCAAACCTATATGGACATACCTTAATGGGGTGGGGAGGGAAATCTAAGGAATGGATTGGTTTGTGCTGTTTAATTGCAATGTGTGCATCATTTGCCTAAATACCCGTTCGAGGCTTACTCATTAGGAGTAAGTCTTGAATAGTCCCCGGTTTGGGACTGTCTTTGAGTTTCTTATCTCACTTAGGATGTGAATGAATGTTTGGTTTTCGATTCTAAGAAAGATCTAGCTCATTTCCCTAAGCGTTCTCTGCGTACATATGTTGATAGTTTACCTACTATCTTCATCGTGTACTTGGAGAACTAGTAGGGAAGTCTTCGCCGGATTTTTCTTAGAATTGAAAACCAAACATTCATTCACTAGTGAGATGAGAAACTCAAGGATGGGTTAGGTTGGAGTGATAAGGACCCAAATGTTCATGACTGCATTTGATAAGACACTTTGAATGATGTGATCGATATATTGTGTTCTTGTTTGGTGTCTCTAGTGTATGAATATGGATCGAACCTGGATGTATGGTAATCGAATTTCCGCGACATTTCTACAAGGGGTTGATGAATTTATCAGGGTTGCATTAGAACATCAATCACCGAATGGGTCAAAGTTAGTCTTGTGTCCTTGTTGTGATTGCAATAACTCTAAGGGGTATCGTGATGTGGATCAAATTAAGGATCATTTGATTCGTCGTCGGAGAGTTTTATGATCAGGGTATGAGCTCCACTAGCTTTTGTGATGATTTGAATGTTGATCACATTGATGATAAGGTTGAGGTTGATATCGAAAAAGGAGAGGATAATAATGATAATGATAGGGTAGATGATGAGAATGATAGGGTGGATGATGAGAATGATAGGGTAGATGAGATGTTGCACAATTTGGAGGATGAAGGAACCGATCGTCCGAATATGTATGATAATATTTTAAGTGCATCGGACAAACCTATGTATCCGAGGTGTAAGAATTTCACTAAACTTTCTGGCATCCTTACATTGTTCAATATGAAATCGAAGCATAGTTGGACAGATAAAAGTCTAAGTGAGTTGTTCACTTTTTTACAAGAATTGCTACCTGATGGGAATGAAATTCCCAACTCTACCTATGAGGCAAAGAAATTGTTGTGTCCATTAGGTATGGAATATGAGAAGATACATGCATGTCAAAATGATTGTGTGCTGTATCGAAATGAGTACAAGGATTTGGGTGAGTATCCAAGGTGTGGAGAGACTCGGTACAAGACAAAGGAGGATGATGAAGGGGTGAGAAAGAAAGAAACTCCGGCGAAGGTTCTTTGGTATCTTCCAATCATTCCGAGATTTAGGCGTTTATTTTCTGATGAAAATAATTCTATATTATTAAAGTGGCATGCGGATGAGAGGAAGAAAGATGGGATGCTTAGACATCCGGCCGATTCTCCGCAATGGAGAAATATCGACCGAAAGTTTTCTAGTTTTGGTAAAGAACCTCGAAATCTTAGGCTTGGACTTTGTACGGATGGGATGAACCCATTTGGCACCCTAGGTACCCAGCATAGCACTTGGCCGGTTCTACTGACCATCCCCTGGTTATGTATGAAGCGTAAGTTTATTCTGCTATCGCTTCTTATCTCGGGTCCTAAGCAACCCGGAAACGACATAGATGTGTATCTTGACCCACTCATTCAAGATCTGAAATTGTTGTGGGATAAAGGTGTTTCGATGTTCGATGCGCATGCGAAAACTGAATTCACATTACGTGCCATGATATTTTGCACGATTAATGATTTCCCGGCTTATGGGAATTTGTCCGGGTATACAGTTAAAGGAGCAAAGGCATGCCCTATTTGTGATGAGGATATGATTGATGAGCAGTTACATCATTGTGGGAAGAATGTATACTTGCATTATCGTACATGGCTTCCTTTAGATCATCCATTTCTTAAGAAGAAAAAGTTGTTCAACGGAAAAGTGGAGATGAGAGAATCCCCTGTATCTTTACGTGGAAAACTGGTTTCTAGGCGGGTAAAGGATATTGAAACAGTGTTTGGCAAGCCCTTTAAAAGTGTCTCAAAGAACTTATACAAGAAAAGGTCTAAGTTCTGGGACCTCCCATATTGGGAATGTTTAGAAGTCAGACATTGTCTTGATCTAATGCACATTGAGAAAAATGTTTGTGATGCCATTGTCGGCACATTGTTGAATATGCCCGGGAAGACAAAGGATGGAGTTAAAGCTAGGAAAGACATGGCTGAAATGGGCAGACCAGAACTAGCACCTCAGGAGCGAGGACAGCGCTATTATCTTCCACCAGCTTGCTACACTTTGTCTAAGAAGGAGAAAACGAGTTTTTGTGAGTCTTTGCATAGGTTAAAGGTCCCTGCTGGATACTCGTCAAATTTTCGAAACCTTGTCTCACTGAAGGACTTGAAACTCGTTGGTTTGAAATCTCATGATTGTCATATCTTGATGCAGCATTTATTACCAGTTGCAATACGAGGAATTTTGCCTTCCCAAGTAAGATACACGATAACAAAGTTGTGTTTCTTCTTCAGAACTATCTCTAGCAAGGTGATTGATCCTAACACTCTAGATAACTTGCAAGCTGATGTAATAGAGACGATGTGTCGCTTTGAAATGTACTTCCCACCATCGTTCTTTGACATCATGCCTCATTTGATAATTCATCTTGTCCGAGAAATTAAACTTTGTGGGCCCGTTTGTATGAGGTATATGTGGCCTTTCGAAAGACATATGGGTACTTTGAAGGGCAAAGTGATGAATCCAGCCAGACTAGAAGCAAGTATTGTCCAAAGAACAGTTGCAGAGGAAGTATCTGAATATGTAAGTCAGTATTTAGCACGTGCACAAGCAATTGGATTGCCAAAATCTAGACATGAAGGAAGACTTGATGGTTGTGGTACCATTGGTAAAAAAATATTGTGTCTTGATGGAGAGTTGAAAAGAAAAGTAGAATATTTAGTGTTAGAAAATCTGAAATAAGTTCATCCTTACTTAGATGAACACATGACTGTTCTTAGTGTTCAGTATCCATTGAAGAATAAACGTGAGTTGGTGATTGAGCATAATCGTTCATTCGTTGATTGGTTTAAAGAACGAGTTATGAACCAATTATCTGACCCAAAAAATGAAGTATTGGATATGTTGAGATGGTTGGCATATGGGTCAAAGATGCAAGTTCTTTCCTATGAAGGGTATGACATCAATGGTTATTCATTTTACACGAAGCGGCAAGATGACAAATCCACAATGCAAAACAGTGGTGTTACGTTGGGGGCTTTGTCATCAGAATATACAAGTAGAAGGGATAGAACAATTGTTGAGACAATGAAGTCTTACTACGGGTTCATTGAAGAGATATTAGAACTTGACTACGTTGACTTCAAAATTCCGCTTTTCCGATGCAAGTGGGTTGATATTCGTCGTGGTTTAAAGAAGGATGAACATGGTTTTTTTACATTAGTCAATTTCAGCCGGTTAGGGCATCATGAAGATAGTTTCATATTGGCATCACAAGCAAAACAAGTTTTCTACATGGTTGACCCTGTCGATTCGAAATGGTCTGTTGTCATTGAAGGAAAAAGGAGAATACTTGATATTGATGATGTACACGATGAAGAAGAATACGATGCACAATTTAATGAAGTTATTACTTCGTCGGTAGTCATTTCAAGTACATTAGGGGAAGATTTGGACCCAAATTACATTCGTCAAGACCATAATGAGGGATTTTACGTTGTCAAAGAAAAAACTGATTAATAGGTAATTTATGTAATATTATTGCAACTACAATTGTTTATAATCTTCAATTTTATATACTTTATGCATTGTTAACAGAATTTTGAAGTACTTCATTTATGAATCTAACATGTCTTTGGTTGGTATTTGTATTTGGTTTCAGGTGTAGTGATGGAAGATGAGATAATGCATGATGCATCAGATGATCGGCAGCCACGTTCGGAGGCCGAGATTACTGATGGAGGTAGTAGGAAGAAAAGAGTGAGTAAGGCTAGAGGTCCTACAAAAGGGATTTGTTCCATACCCGGGGTTCAAAGAGTACTTCAGTGGGATGAGTTGATGCGTCCGATTGGGGAGCATGTTGGTGCGTACAAGACACATTGCGGTGAAATCAGTAGAAGCAAAGTGTCTATCTTGTACGATAGTTGGGATGATGTTCCACTAGGCCTTAAAAATGGTTTATGGGATGATGCTAAAGTAAGTAACCCATGTATTTTAAAAGTCATTTTTTTAATTTAATTGAGATCTTGTTTATTAGTTACTAATCGTGTATTATTTTTTATATTGAAGAGAGAGTTTGGAATAGTTGAGGATGAGAGGAAGAAACGAGATGTGTTGACTACTTGTGATAAGCGGTGGAGGGATTTCAAGTCAAAATTGGTGAGTCGATGGATCACAAAAACGAGGAAGGGGCCTAACAATGATAAGCAACCGTATGTGCTCTATCCTTTCATTACGGAAGAGATTTGGAAGCAATTTGTGACAAAGTGTAGCTCTGATGAGTTTAAGGTATATTATATGTACGTTACAATCACATAATATGTTATAATCAATTTTTTATGTTGTGAATATTGACTATTTACTTGTTTTTATATTAGGCTAAAAGTGAAAAAGCAAGAAAGTCTCAGGCTGCCAACATTCATCCTCATTTTCTAGGTCAAAAGTCATATGCAGAGATGATTCCTATTTGGAAAAGAAAAGGGTATATCCCTTCATCATCTACATCATCATTTGTTGACTCATCCACATCTTCAGTTTTTTCCTCCTTGCCGGATCGAACTTTGCCATGGCTTCTCGCGAGATCGAAAAAAGATAAGGAAGGAAATATTTTCTTCCCAAATGAAGAAACACAAAAGATAAAAGAGTCCATTGTAAGCATTTTTCAAATTTTATGATATTTTCTTGTCTAATTACTCGTATTCTACTAATCATATGAATTTTTTTAATTGGATGTAGGATGATTGGAAAAGGAAAGAAAAGGAAGGAGAGTTTGTTCCAGGTCGGATGGATGATGCTCTATCACGTGCTTTACAGAGGAAAGACCGTCCTGGGCGTGTGTTAACAGCTGGACGTAGCATTGGGATTACATCTGTTTGGGGAGATCCTGATCGGAGTAGTACTGCTCGAAAGGGTAGGGGCATGGATGATGAGGAGATGCAGGAGTTCGAGGCTAGAGTGAGCCAAAGAGTTAGAGAACAGACGATGCAAGAGATGAACTCGAAGATAGATGCAATAGTTCGAGAAAGGTTGATGGCTTTTGCGGTGCAATTAGGTCTTCAAGCACCAAATCAAACAAGGGAAGATGCGCCGGTCCGAAGTCCTCACACTCCAGTTGATCCTAGTAGCTGTCACTCGGGGGGCAATGATCCATTTGTGAACTTGCAGGTATAAGTTTATTTTATATCTTCTAAGATTATGATATTATGCTTCTAAAACACTTAATTAATTACATTGTGTTCTCCTTGGATGTTAAGAGTCAAGTTCCATGTCGTCTGGCATTAGCGGATGTCTCGGGGCCGATCATTGTAGCTGAGGGTACCGTTCATCCACAACTGGGGTCATCATCACATCCTACGGCCGTGAAAGTGAGTGTTGATAATTTCTTTCCGGACTACGCATATGCTCCAGTTCCACTACCTACGCCATACATCGTGAAACTCAGTCAAGCTGAGGGTTCATTCATGGAATGGCCGAAAGAGTTGGTATTCATAGTCTCAGATAATCAGGTAACTTATGTTTAATATCTTGATTTATATACTACGTAAGCTTGATTGATATATGAAATAATATATATACATATATAGTATGAATTAAAAAGAAGTCGAATTGAATTAGGAACATTTGCCTGAGGGAGGTGCGATGAAGAAGAAGAAAAAAAAATTAGTTGGTAGTGATCTTTGCACCGATGAGTCAGCACATAGGTACATAGATCCTTTTATTGACTTATCACTGGAGGAGATGGGTGATATTGTCAAGGATATGCACCGCTTATTTTGCAACCGGCCCTCAGATGAGCCTTTTAATATGCAAGTTATGAAGGGTACCATCTTCAACTATGATAGTGATCAGATGATCATTCTCTCGCGACAAGATGTTTTTCAATTTCTCACGAGAGCATGGCTTAATGTATCCATTTTGCAAATATTTATGATGTGAGAATTCTCAAACTCTAAACTAATTAACATTGATATTTATTTTTATTGTTTCTTCTAAGTATAAGTATTTGGAGTGTAGGTATTTGGAAGAGGAGTCTGAACCAGAGGGTGCTATTGGTTTCATGTGTCCAAGTATGATTTCGGCGACCATGATACGCAATGAACCAGATGCCGTGATCAACTACATGGCAAGTACGATGAAAGCGAATCAAACTATGCGTTTCATCCTATGTCCGTATATTCAAAAGTATGTTAGTTAAACTAATCTTTTCTTTGTTTTATCTATATGAACTTGTGGTTATATGAACATCACATTTTGTTTCATGCCTTAGGCAACATTGGATTCTTCTTGTCATTTGTCTATTTAAGAAAGCGGTATATATATTTGATTCGCTACAGAGAGAAAGAAAATTAGCTATCAAAGTGCCGCTGAATACGTAAGTTCATAGTTGTTATACATGTTAATTAATTTACATGTATTTTATCATATTTTAAATAATTTACAAATGTTTATAGTAATTAATTGTTACAAAATTTCTATACTTAGTGCATATACAAGTTTCACGCGCCTTGAAGGATTCAATAAAGGAACTAAATTGTCTTGGATAACGATCCCGGTAAAACTCTTATGTTTTGTATTTCATACACATTTTATAATTCTATTTAGGATTTTATTTCCGATTCTAATATATATCTTAAATTTGGTGTAGTGTGCTCAACAATCGGGAGGAGCGGAATGCGGCTATTTCGTGATGAAAAACATGCTTGAAATCGTCCGCATGCACTATGATTCAGATAATTTACAGGAGGTATATGTATGTCGTAAATTCGTTATTTATACTTATAGAATTTTCAAGTATATTAACTAATTTAATATATTTCTAGGATTTTCCACCAAGTCCTCAGCCATACTCCGCAACTGAAATCGACGAACTTAGAGAACTTTTAGCAAAATACTTTGTAGCGGTCGTCAAAGCTGCAAACTAACTACTTAGTATAGGTATTTATAGGTTGAACAATATTTTGTTGATTGCCTGATTGCAATTGATTGCAATATTGGTTGCTTTGAGATGTACTGGAACATGTTTTGGTATATATGCAAAATTCTCCCAACGATTTCTTGGGTTGTCCAAATTACAAAGGAGACTCTGTTGAATTTTCTGCTCATAATTATTAATATAATGTTCGTTTAGTTTTGAAGTTTAAGGTTTTGTATATGAAAAAAAAACAAAAAAAAAACCCCCAAAAATCATCATTTGCGTCGCATGTTGCTCCATATGCGACGCAAATGAGACACATATGCGTCGCACATTGAGCAACATGCGACGCAGATGGTAGCAGGGGCTGCTGGCGATGTGGCTGCATGGGGCTACCATCTGCGTCGCATATTGCTCGATGTGTGATGCAGATGTGTCTCATTTGTGTCGCATATAGAGCAACATGCTACGCAAATGGTCCAGCCCTGCATCCACAGCAGCTAGCAGCCAAGATCTATTTGCGTCGCGTGGTGGTCGGGGTCCGACGCAAATGATGAGCATTCTGCGTCGCATGCTTGTCCGACGTAGATCATGTATCCTGATTTGTGTCGAGAGCTGTGCTGTCGGACCCATTGATAGGCGTGTCGCGCACCTAACAAAAATAAATAACCTAACTAATCCTCCTAACTATGTAGTAGGGTAAGTCAGAGTCGATCCCATAGAGAGAAAGTTGTTCTATGATTAGCCCTTAAGTAATGGTAAGACTAAAGGCCGATTTAATATCAAGTATGGACATATCCTATTACTAAAAAATCTCAAGTTGCTGCCTTGTTTAAGTCCTTCCATGCTCTTATTCAAACTCAATTTGAACGAAACATCAAGACCTTCCAATGTGATAATGGTACCGAATACATAAATGGTCCCTTTCAAAAGTTCTTTGACCACAACGGTATGCAATTCCGCTTATCATGCCCTCATACCTCACCACAAAATGGAAAAGCCGAACGACATATCAAATCCATAAACAATATTATTCGGACTTTGCTTGCTCATGCATCTATGCCATCCTCCTTTTGGCATTATGCTCTTGCTATGGCAACTTATCTTCTTAACATTCTCCCATCCAAAGTTTTAGGTTTCTCTTCCCCCACTCAACTACTCTACCGCAAAGATCCTAATTATTCTCATCTTAGAGTATTTGGTTGTCTATGTTTTCCACTCTTTCCATCTACTTCCATCAATAAATTGCAAGCTAGGTCAACTCCATGTGCTTTCCTAGGCTACCCTTCTAATCACCATGGGTATCAATGCTATGACATGTCTAGTGGTAGAATTTTTGTTTGTCGTCATGTGCATTTTGTTGAATCTGAATTCCCATTTTCCAAACTTCACACACCATCTACGCATGAATATGATTTTTTGGACCATGGTATTTCTCCCTCCTTGATTTATCAAATGCACAAATCCACCACAAACAATCATAATTCAACCCCAAACCATAATCCCCAGCCCATAATACTTCCCCTTGCTGGCACATCTCCCCGGAGCCCACACGCCCCCACATCTTCCCGAGCCCACACGCCCCCTATTACTCCCACTTCGCCCACACGCCCCCTCATCTTTCCCGGGCTCTATTCCCCACGAGGCCCAATCTCTGCCTCTGCCTTACATTCCTTCAGCTGGGTCCCCCTCCCAAATAGCCCGGCCCAACTCGCCTACCCCCTCACCCACTAGCCCACCCTCTCAAACTCACACTCCACAAAACAGACCCCCTCCTCCCATATTGCAACGCATGTCCACTCGAGCTGTTAATGGTATATTCAAACCGAATCCCAAATATACCAATTTGAACACCTCAACCACAACCACCATTTCTCCTATCCCCAAAAATCCAGTTAGTGCTCTTCATGATTCAAATTGGAAAGATGCAATGTTAGATGAATATACTGCTCTAATTAAAAAATAAGACATGGGAGTTGGTACCACGTCCTCCGGATGCGAATGTTATTCGGTCTATGTGGATTTTTCGTCATAAGCGTAAATCTGACGGTTCTTTTGAGAGGCATAAAGCCCGACTTGTAGGTGATGGCAGGTCTCAGCAAAAAGGAGTGGATTGTGATGAAACGTTTAGCCCGGTGGTTAAACCGGCGACTATTCGAGTTGTTTTAAGCCTAGCCTGTCTCACTCTTGGCCCATACATCAGTTGAATGTCAAGAATGCCTTTCTTCATGGTCATCTAAATGAGACAGTCTATATGCATCAGCCCATGGGTTTCAAGGACCCAACTTATCCTGATTATGTTTGCTTGTTGAAAAAATCATTATATGGTCTGAAGCTAGCTCCAAGGGCTTGGTACCAACGTTTTACCGACTATGTTGCTACCCTTGGTTTTTCTCATAGCAAATCTGATCATTCGCTATTCATTTACAAGCAAGGATCTCACATTGCTTATATTCTGTTATATGTTGATGATATAATTCTTACAGCTTCCTCTGATACTCTTCGTCAGACCATTATGACACTGTTGGGAACCGAATTTGCTATGAAAGATCTCGGCCCCCTCAGTTATTTTTTGGGAATTACTGTTACTTGTCCTTCGAATGGCTTATTTTTGTCGCAGAAACAGTATGCTGAAGAAATTCTTACCAGGGCCGGTATGTCTAATTGTAGCCCTTGTGCCACCCCCGTTGATACTAAACCAAAATTGGGCGCCTCTAATGATGACCCATATGAAGATCCCACTAAATACAGACAACTGGCAGGTGCTCTGCAGTACCTTACTTTCACTCGGCTTCACATTTCTTATGCTGTACAACAGGTGTGCCTTCATATGCATGATCCCAGGCGTGAGCATATGCATGCTCTTAAGCGCATTTTGCGCTATGTTCAAGGTTCTCTACACTTCGGATTGCATCTTTATAAGTCTTCCATTGGCAAACTTGTTTCTTATACAGATGCAGACTGGGGAGGTTGTCCAGACACTAGACGATCAACCTCTGGTTATTGTATTTTTCTCGGTGACAACTTGCTTTCATGGTCATCTAAGCGACAACCTACTCTTTCTCGTTCTAGTGCCGAAGCGGAGTATAGAGGTGTTGCCAATGTTGTCTCCGAGTCATGCTGGATCAGGAATCTCCTTCTAGAGCTACATTGTCCGATTCGTAAGGCAACCCTGGTCTATTGTGACAATGTGAGTGCGATTTATTTATCAGGTAACCCAGTTCAGCATCAACGCACTAAACATATTGAAATGGACATTCATTTTGTTCGTGAGAAGGTTGCACGAGTTGAAGTTCATGTGCTCCATGTACCTTCTCGTCATCAGATTGCCGACATATTCACTAAAGGACTTCCGCGCGTACTTTTTGATGATTTTCGAGACAGTCTAAGCATTCAGCCACCTCCCGCTGCGACTGCGGGGGTGTGATAGAATATGTTTATATTAGTAAATATTCTCGTGTATAATTAGCTTCCTATTTTGAATATGTAAATATTATAATGTATCTTTAGCTAGCTAATGTATTGCCGTAGATTACGCTAACAAGGTTGTATATAATGACGTTGATCATATCAATAATATCCAAGGAATCAGTTTCCTACAATTACCTCATTCAGGTGGAAAAAATTCTGGAAGTCAAACCACATGAGAGAAGTTTAAACCCCACATACAACGAAAACAAGAACATGAAGGTAGAAATAATGTCAAGATGAGCAGAAGAGAAGAGGACACCCAAGATTGGAAAGAAACCTTACAAATTAAGCATGAAGAATATTTAGTAAACTCCAATACCTTTTGTATAGGAATCCAAAAAATTGAATTTTAACAAACGGGAGTATCAACCCTAGGTTTGCCAATATTAGCACATGTCATGCACTAACAATAAGATAACCACAAATAATTTAGAGATCAATTATGTTAAGTATATCCAGAAAATATTAAAAAAAAAAACTCCCTAACTTCTCTTCAGCACCGCTGTAGCCATGGCGGGGAAGAAGGGGGGCCAAAAACGCGGGATTCCGGTGGAATCTGAGGGGAAAATTCCTGAGAGAACTCCTGTTAAGCCGAGAGGCCCTTCATCGGAATCTCAGGCAAAAAAGATTAGATCAATTGAGGAGGTCATGGGCATTGAAGCATTAGAATTTGGAAGCTTTGAGGTTGGCGAAGCGTTGACTCCTAAGGAATCAATCATTCAACTACGACAACAATCGGAATTGAATCGGACGTTCTCTGCGTGGATGACTTCGATTCATAATCCAGATAAGCAATCAATAGAAGCAGAACAGTTACCAGGTAATCCCTTACCAAATTTACGGATGAATGAAATAGATGATGGTGAAATTGAGAATGAACTGGATGTTAATAAACCTAAGATTCAGATTGACATAGATGATATTCAGGAAGAAGTAGACTACTGGAAGTCTGCTATAATTTGTTATGTATTGGGGACTAACCCTCCTCCTGTGGTCATGGAAGGCTATGTTAGACGTATTTGGAGGAAAATGGGTGTGGATAAGGTGGCCATGGTGGAGAAGGGAGTTTTCATAGTAAGATTCACTACAATGGAGAATAGGGATAAGGTAGTGAACGGGGGATATCCATTTTTTGATGGAAAGCCTGTGATGATTAAAAAGTGGCATCAAGATATGGACTTCAAGAGAGATGAAGTGAGGCTGGTTCCTATTTGGGTTCAACTTGATCTTGATTTCAAGTATTGGGGTCAAAGATGTTTGACAAAAATTGTTAGTAATGTGGGGAAATTCTTGAAGGTAGATAATGCTACATTGAAGAGAGAAAGGTTACAGTACGCCAAGGTATTGATTGAGGTGGAGATATCACAATCATTCCCAGATGAAATTGTCTTCGAAAATGAGAAGGGTGAGGACATTAGGGTGCAGGTTACTTATGACTGGAAGCCTTCATATTGTAAGGATTGTACGCTGTTTGGTCATGATGGTAAGAATTGCAGGAAAAGAAAGAAACAAGCCTGGGTGCCTAGACAACAAGAAGGACAGAAGGCTGTGATGGCTGTAAAGCTACCAGCATCACAGGTTGATGCTGATGGTTTCCAACCAGCCAATAGTGTGGTCAGGACACCTAAGAGCCCACAAATCAGAACTGTGGTAAAAAATTCATTTACTACATTACTGGAAGAGCAGGATGATAATGATAAGGAGGTTGAGATGGGAAATGAGGAATTGGATGCAGATGGAGAGAGGAATCTCTCCTCTCCTAATGGATATAATCTGTGTTTGGAATGTCCGGGGCTTGAATAGTCCTAGGAAGCAGATTGTTGTGAGGAATTTTCTTTCTCAACACTCTGTGGGATTGGTTGGGCTGCTGGAAACAAAGGTAAAGCTTCCTACTATGGGCAAGCTTTATCAAGTTATGTTTAAAAATTGGTGTTTCACATCTAATGCTGCGTTTCATAAAGGTGGCAGGGTGATTATGGCCTGGAATCTAGGTGTGTTTACTGTGGATATTAAAGGAGGGGCAAGTCAATGGATCCATTGTTCTGTAACCCCAAAAAATGGTGCAAGAGGCTTTGAATGCACGTTTGTTTATGCATTTAATGAGAAACACAAAAGAGATGCAATGTGGAAAGAATTGGGAGAGATTGCAATTAATGTGAATGGTCCCTGGATAGTAGGAGGGGATTTTAACTGTGTACTCACTGGTGAGGAAAGAATTGGCTCTCAAGTTAGGAATTGGGAGACAGAACCTATTAGGCTATGCTTAAGTCAATGTGAATTACATGACTTGAATAGCACTGGTAACCTATTCACATGGAATAATAAACAGGAGGGTACTGCTCGAGTTTTTGCTAAGCTTGACAGAGTGCTGGGGAACCAAAAGTGGGAAGATGAATATCCTAATGCTGGGGTAGCTTTTCTCAATGAGGGTGACTTTGATCACTCTCCTGCTATCATATCTGTGCATACAAGGGATGAAAATGTTAAAAGACCTTTTAAATACTTCACAATGTGGAGGAATTCACCAAAATTTGAAGAGTTGATCAAGGAGTGCTGGAATGCAGAGATCAGGGGTAACAAGATGTTTAGAGTTGTTCAAAAACTCAAATTGGTGAAAAAAGATTTGAAGGAGTTGAACAGAACTGGTTACTTGGAAATTCAAGCTGAGGCTGTGAAAGCTTATGCACTTATGGCAGAGGCTCAGCACAGAATGCATGCTCATCCTGAAGACACGGATATTGCTAATGAAGAATTGAAGGCTGTGGAAAATTATAAGCTCAAGCAGGGCGCTTATATGTCTTTTTTGAAGCAAAAAGCCAAAGTAGCCTGGCTCTGGGATGGTGATGAAAACTCATCACTATTTCATCAGAGTATCAGACAAAGGAGAATAAAAAACTCAGTGTATGGCATTTATAATATGAATGGTGCCAAGAAAGATTCAATTGATGCAGTGAAAGATTCATTCCTGGAGTATTACATGAATCTGCTTGGTGATGATGGAGCAAATCGCACAGCTGTGAACAGGGAGATTGTAAGATCAGGTAATATCTTAAGTCAAGAGCATAAAAACATGTTGAACACTCCTTATACTGCTGAGGGGGTGAAGAGAGCCATGTTCTCTATTGATGGCAATAAATCCCCTGGCCCTGATGGGTTTAGTCGTTTCTTCTTTAGAGATGCTTGGAAAATTGTTGGGAATGAGGTGACTGAAGCCATCTTAGATTTTTTTAATCATGGCAGAATGCTTAGAGCTGTGAATACTACTCTAGTCACTTTAATTCCTAAAAATGCCTGTCCTAAAACAGTTAGTGACTTTAGACCTATAGCATGTTGCAACACCCTTTACAAGTGTCTCATAAAAATGATTTGTAATAGGCTTAGATTGGTCTTACCACATGTTATAGAGGAAACTCAAGGTGCCTTTGTCCATAGTAGACATATTGTTCATAATATAATGATTGTCCAGGACCTTGTAAGACATTATAATAGGAAGAGTGCCCCCCCAAGCTGTATTATAAAGCTTGATATGCAAAAAGCCTACGACACTGTTGACTGGGGCTTTTTGAATGACATGATGCATGCTCTTGATTTTCCTGAAACTTTTGTGAGTTCTGTTATGGAGTGTGTCTGCACACCAAAATTCTCATTAATGATTAATGGGGAAATACATGGGTTTTTTTTGCCTCCAAAAGAGGGTTAAGGCAGGGAGATCCTCTCTCTCCCCTGCTTTTTGTAATATGTATGGAATACCTTGCTAGGATATTGGGGAAGATGAGTTCTATGGAGCAGTTTCATTTCCATCCAAGATGTAATCCTATGAAGCTAACACATCGTAGCCTTGCTGATGACTTGATCCTGTGCTCTAAGGGAAAGTATGCTTCTGTGAATTTGATGCTAAAAGCATTTAATCTTTTCTCAGACTCTTCTGGGTTAAAAACTAATGTGCAAAAGTCATCATTGTACTGCTGTGGTATGGAGGATGCCGAAGTTGACAGAATACAACAAGTTTCTGGTATCATGAGGGGTAGTCTACCTTTTAGATATTTGGGTGTACCCATTTATTGTAAGAGAATCTCAGCAGCTCAATGTGATTGTTTGGTTGAAAAAATGACTGCTAAAATTCGAGTATGGAGTACAAGGAATATTTCTTACACAGGGAGGGTGCAACTCATAAATGCTGTTCTAATGAGTATACATGCTTACTGGGGCCAAATCTTTATTCTTCCTAAATGAGTCATCCATGATGTTGAGAAGGTCTGCAGAGCTTTCCTCTGGACATGTAATTATTTCAGTTCTATAGGAGGGTACGTGGCTTGGAAAGATCTGTGTAACAGCAAGAGCACTGGTGGATTGGGTTTTAGAGATGTGCAGAACTGGAATAAAGCTAGTCTTGGGAAATATGTGTGGGCAATAGCCACTAAGAAGGATAATGTTTGGGTGATGTGGGTTCATGCTGTTTATATTAAGGACCTGGATTGGTGGGATTATCATCCTTCAAGTGGGAGTAGTTGGTATTGGAAAAGAATTTGTGAAATTAAGGATCAATTCAAACAATGGTATAGTAGGCAGGAAATTCAAAGGGTGCAAAAGTACTCCATTCAAGATGTTTATCTGAAAATGAGTGATCCAATAGATCATGTTCACTGGGACACTTTTGTGTGGAATAGATTGAGTGTTTCAAAGCACAAATTCATCAATTGGTTTTCAATGAAAGGAAGATTACAAACTGCAGATCGCATAGCAAGGTATGATAGTAATGCAAATTCTAACTGCTGGCTCTGTGGTTTGTTTCCTGAAACTCAAGAGCATATCTTATTCCAGTGCTGCTATAGTAAACAGATCCTGAACCAGATTAAAAGATGGATGGATATGGGAAGTCAAGTGGAGGATATTAATAGATTGCTGAGGTGGATTACAAACAGCAAGAAGAGTAAGTTCCAGCGTGCTGCTTGGAATGCTGCTGTTGCAGGTGCAGTTTATGGTATATGGTATGCAAGAAATGAGAGTAAATGGAATCAAAGAGTTCCAACTGTGCAACATATGTTGAGCTGGATCAGAGATAATGTTAGAAGGAGGATTTTCCTTGTTATGCCAAAGAAGGTGTCAAGAAATGACAGGAATTGGTTTAATACTTTGTAAAAATGTTTTAGGTGGTTGTTAGTTGTTTTGAACTAGTTAGTTTGGCTTGTCTTGGGGGGATCGTATCCCTCAAGACTGGTTTTAGGATGTAAATGCTTTTTGGTGTTAATATATACTTCAATTACTTATACAAAAAAAAAAATTATGTTAAGTATTGTACAACACAGTCCTTCAAAGGCTTCCAAGCTAAGTATTGGATATACTTCATTTCAATATTTGGCAGCTTCAAATTAAATCCAACAATTCACCTTTTTCTATTTTTAGTATGATTTTTACACCTGGTATTACCAAAAGACCCTTATTAAAAAAATTAAAACACATATAGACTACCCAAATCAATTAATTACCAACCTAACAAAAATTAATCAACCAAAACGGCATTCTCTCTATCTCTCTTCAATACCACCTTTACCCACGTCCATTTCTCTCTCTTCCATCAACCTTTCTCTCTCCTCCATCATTCCCTCTTTCTCTACTCCATCCTCCATCACCATCTTTCTCCTCGACCACCCACCACCATCATCACCAAGTATCGCCAGCGTCCGTCCTCCGTCACCCACCACCCACCACAATCTTGCTCCACCACCTGCCCCAAAACCACCGCCACATTCTCTCCTCCATCTTCCTTCTTTCTCTCTCCTTGATCTCTCTATTCTCAATCTATTTCTCGCTTCTACATATCTCTCTTCGATCAATTTCTCTCATTGAACTTTCTTTCTCTCGCCATCAAGTTGTTGTAGAGGTGGAGTGGGTTTTCATGGTGGGTATGTTGTTGGTGGAGTGGGCTCAGTTGTTGTGGAGGTGATTTGAATGGTTGACGGTAGTTTATGGGGTGCTTTTGACAGTGGTTCAATGGTTGACGATGGGTTATGGGATTGAGCTATTATAGAGGTGGTTTGAATGGTTGACAGTGGTTTATGAGGGTGCTCTTGATGGTGGTTCAAATGGTTCAAGGTTGTTCGGAAGATTGAGAGTGGTTTATGGGGTTGAGTTGATGTGGAGGTGGTTCGAATGGTTGACGGTGGTTTATGGGGGTGTTTTTGGAAGTGGTTCTAACGGTTGAAGGTAGGTTATAGGAATTGAGTTGTTGTAGAGGTGGTTTGAATGGTTGATGGTGGTTTATGGGGGTGCTCTTGACGGTTGTTTATGGGGGTGCTCTTGACGATGGTTTATGGGGTTGAGTTGTTGTGGAGGTGGTTCGAATGGTTGACGATGGTTTATGGGGATGCTTTTGACAGTAGTGGTGATGACAGTGATGGTGGTGGTAGGATTTGACAATAATGATGGTGGTGGTAGGGTAGTGTCGACAAGAGGGGGATTGTGGTGGCAGCAACAGCAGGCGGGTGGTGATGGCAGCAGGAGGGTGGTGGTGGTGGTGGTGAGATGTAATGACAATGGTGGTCAGATCATCTTTCTCCCTCTAATTACATATAATCACATGTCCCTTCTCCTAATCACCCCTTAACAAATTTCAACTAGGAGTCCGTGCCACTCCAATTTTAAATTGAAACGGAGGATGTACAAGTATTCTTTCATCCACCAGTCACCTATGCATGAGATATAGTACATCTTTTATCATTTGTCATCCTAAGCTGAATCCTATATACATAGATAAGTGACCTTTTTATGTAACAAAAAATGGTAATTCTTTTTGCTCCTCTCTTTCTCATTTGAAAGAGAAACTTAGGGGTCACTTAACAACAGAGAAAAGCAGTAGTTAATGGAAAAATTACATGGTCAAATTCAGTAATAATTTGAGAAAGAAGTGCAAGGGTAACCAGTAATGAATGAGGCAAATACTTCAAATCAAAGGTAGAGCTCTCATCAGTTATCACACTTCAAATCAATAAGAAGCAACCCTCAAAAGACCCCATGTAGCAAGCGGAAGCCCAATGCAAAACAAATAAATAACACAAGTCTCGAAAGGCAAGCATCTGTTAGGGATATAGCACTTGTCAAAATTACCTCATAAAGTTCAGGGTATTTTATACGCTCAACAATATGACGTTCAAAATCCTTTCTCAACTCGTTCAGCCCTCCAACATCTTCCCACGTCACAGTTGGGATGGTAGAGAAGCCTTCTCTTCGTAAAGAAGGTTGCACCATTTTAGTTGCCTCCTGTTGAAGACGCATAGAGCAAGTAAATACTGTCTTTTCACAACAATCTTGTCACCGAAAAAAAATGCAAGAATTACCAGTACTTGATTAAAGCTATCACCCAGGAGAAAGCATAGATGGTGAAAGCAAAGCTACAAATAGAACGAGAAACTATACTAAAGAACCATCAGGCTTTCTTATATACAAGTTAAATCTAGGTTTGAAGCCTAATAAGTTCACAGATAATGACTATCAAGAATTCTGTAGAAGTATAAGTCTAAATAAGTTCAGGCCAACTAGATTCAGAAAAGTTCGATTCTGATGACTCTAGAAAATATCAAGGGAAAAAAATGGGGCCTGACTCTCAAGAACACTAGGGGTCACCCACTCACCCATATGCAAATCCAAACACTAGAACACACGGAAGCCTCTGCATTGGAATTCATCTTACCTCAAAATCCACCATTGAAATGCTTAGTTTTTCCATATCTTCATAAGATTTAGACCGCTGATCCTCCACATGATTACAACTCTCATCCGAAAGCTCCAACTCTCTTTGATCAATGACCTATTCATGGTAAGAATCCCAGCCTCGTCAACTAAATGTGCTAAATCGACACCAACAAAACCTGGAGTTGCCCTGGCTATTTTTGTCACATCGAATTCACTTTAAAGCCTTGTATTTTTCGTCAATAAGGAGAGTATCTCAGCCCTCGCATTTTCATTAGGAACTTCTAGTAAAATCTCCTTACCAAATCTCCCAGGCCTCCTCAATGCAGGGTCAAGAGCATCTGGTCTGTTAGTAGCTCCGACAATAAGAACATAGCCTAATCTCTGAACAGGTTCAGAATAAGCAGGTCCACTATTACGCTTGACAAGCCCACATGATTTATCCATGCATGTCAATAATTGAGTTACAATCCGTCGCTTCATCCCATTCTGTGTGTTTTCTCTTTTAGAACCAATTGCGTCAAACTCGTCAATGAAAACAATTGAGGGAGCAGTTTCGTATGCTTTTGAGAAGAGCTCCCGAATCTTCTCCTCCGATGCACCTAAATGTTCAAATTGAATAGCACGTCAATCTTACTAAAAAAACAGCATATAGAGTCCACCTTCAAATCAATTCAAATGTCTCAACATCACGCCCGCCATTAGCAACACAATGTTGTCGTAACATCCATCTCTCAAAAAAGGGTTCTAAGTTAATTTATTGCCTATTCTTGTGACATACATACTATGGAGAATGCTAGTAAGACGGATGACTCATTTCATTCAATTGTATTTTTATCGAAATGTGTTGAATAAAGTTTAACTAGTAATAAATCACACAACAACAAGGCGCAATCCAAGAGTCATAATATATTAGTTCGAAATTGCAATTAAAAAGCAGAGGAAAAGAAAGAATGAAAGATGATTACCGGAGACACTAGACACAAGTTCGGAGGCAGAAATCTGATAGAAAGGCAAGGTAGACTCATAGGCAATGGCTTAAGCTAAGCGACTCTTTCCACAACCAGGAGGACCGTGAAGCAAAATGCCAGAAACAGGCTTCACATTAAGCCATTGGAGTAGTTTCGGGTGTCGTAAAGGCCGAATCACCTCCCGCTCCAATTCTTGTAGCTCCTTCTTAATCCCTCCAAAATCACTAAACCTACGAGGATGCCCATCATTACTATCATTAATACTACTACTACTCATAACAGCTAAACTCCTTTGAAACCCTAATTTTGGTTCCGTCCCATCGTTTATCTCCTTCTTCTCTAAGACCTATATATCCAAATTCTCCGTGGAATTGGCATTATTCAATTTCAATGGTGTGGTTGATTTGGATTGATCTCTGTATCGAGCCCTAAGCATAAATTTCGTCACATCAAACTCCGGCTCACCATCACTATCACTATCGCTATCACTATCACTGACAGACGAAATTTCAGAAGCAGAAGCAGAAGCGGAAGCATCAGCGAGACCTTTCGATTTCGCTTCATGTTTGGGTTGAGGTGGTGGTGTGTGAGGATTTGTCTAATTTTGAGGCGGAAGGGGATGAGTTTACAGTGCTTGTAATCGTTGTAAGCACTGTAGAGATGGTCCGCGATGTCGTCAGGAGAAAGGTGGTCCACTCTACAGCTTGCGATTCGAGCCTTGATTACTGCCGCCGAAACCGTCGAAGATAGACATCTTCCTCCTCTTCTGCCCATTTTTTCTCTAAGGTTCCGTTCCTTGAAGATCAAAATTCATTCGTCTTATTAAAGGCAAGCATACTCCGTAATAACAATTAACAAATAGACATATATTAATTAGCAAAATTTACCAAAAAAAAACCTTTTAAGAGTTTAGTTTTGCCAAAAAAACCTTATAAAGCATTCTTTGCGAAATCAAACCAAAATGTAAATTATTTTTGCAAGATGAAACCTAATATCATTTTTCGATGTTGACCATAGAATTTCCGGGGTTGACCACCTCTATTTCCCTTCTTCCTCCATAATCACCACCTAGCCACCACTACCAACACCTGCCGCCAGCGCCTCACCCACCCCTGCAGCCCCCACTTCACCCCCTAGCCCAGCCCCCACCACCTGCAGCCCCACCCCACCCCTACCAGCAGCCTCCCAACCCTTCCCTCCACCCCCTCAGGCAACACCCTCACCCCCCTTCGCCCCTACCCTCGCTTTCTCCTCTCCCTTCGTCCATCCCCCCCACCGATGCGCCAACCCCCCCCACCACTGCAGCCCCACCCCATCCCCCCCCCCTCCGTAACCCGGAAAATCGGAACCCACCACCATCACATGACCATAACACCATGAAACCCCCACCACCACCACGAAACCCACTACCCACTCGCCACCACAAATGAAACGGAAACTACCAAAAATCGAATAACGAAAACCATTGTTTCGAGTGGCGCGGCGGTGGGGGGGATGGAAGAAGGGAGAGGAGAGGGGGGAGGGGTGAGGGAGGGAAGAATGGAGGGAGAGGGGGAGGGGGTGAGGGAGGGAAGAATGGAGAAGAGAGAGGGTTGGGGCGAGGGGGGGTGGAGGTGCCGCCTGAGGGGGTGGAGGGAGGGTTGGGGGGTGCTGGTAGTGGTGGCTAGGTTTCATCTTGCAAAAATAATTAACTTTTTGGTTTGTTTTCGCAAAAAATGCTTTATAAGGTTTTTTTTTTGGCAAAAATGAACTCGTAAAAGATTTTTTTTGGGCAAATTTTCCTAGTAGTCTTCAACAATTAGTATTCAAGGCTTACAATTGACAAATTAAATACTAAGATAAACAACTAATATATAATACTTCAATTCATCATAGTGTCATAGATTAATTGGGAATTTTCATGATTTTGATAACTTTAATTTTGAAGAGGGGAAAGCCGAAAAACTGTGAGTGAAGGATGGAGGATGAAGGATGAAGGTGTGGCGGTCAACGTCGGCGGCAGTGGTGGGCAGTGGCGATTTGTGGGTGAGTCTGTTCCGCTGTTTGTTTGGGAAGCAAAAGAAAATGTCAAGTAAACCCTGACACATGCTCAAAGTCTAAAACGAAACTTGCATTCACATTTCTCATCAGTCACACAAATGGGCTAAGTGAAGCCCAAAACACAAACCACCAAAAACTAAGGCCCATTAAATTCAATTTCTAGTCCACTTGTTGGTGTTTGTTAGGAACCATAGCTTTTAGCATGCTCACGAACATGACTCAACCCAAAACCTAGTATTAAGAGTACAATCCATGTGTGAGTTAAAACTAATCATACTACATTAAAAAATTAGAGAGATGGTTAAGACTAATCATCTCACATAAAAAAAATTTAGAGAGACAATGATCAACGACATCAACATATAAGCAAGTCGTCAACTTCATTTATTATTAATTGAATATTTTTAGTGATTTGATCATCAGTAGCAAGTGAAACAACCAAATCTTATTAATAACTTAGTAAAATAGGCATAACAAAATATCAAGATTCACATTATGTTAGATAAAATTTTGGTTTTTAATCGTTTCTAAATTTTATCTTAGATAGGAAGAATTCACTTTAGTTTTTCATTAGGTTAGATAAAATTTTGGTTTTTAATCGTTTCTAAATTTTATTTTAGATCGGAAGAATTCACGTTATTTAAAAAATCTCAAATCGCTTTTTTAGGATTTTTTGTCCATAACCGACAAGGTTTCACCACTTTTTGTGAGAATCTGCCTTATAAAAAAGGTTTTTGTCCAAACTACCACAAATCATACTTTTGTTTGTTGACCACTGCCACTCCGGCGTAGACTTCGAATCTCCGGCCAATAAATTGCACGTTCCTTGCAAGTGACTTGTTTTTTCCCCATTTTCTTCCTTTCCCCCCTTTCTCCCCTTGATTCACTCTGTTTTGCACTCACCTCGCTCTATTTTCTCACCTCTATTATTCCTTTATTATGGGTTCCCGTTGGTTGGTTTCTGTATTGGACTGAAGAGAAAAGGAAGAAAATGGAAAAAAAAAAGTCACGTGCAATTTAATGGTCGGAAATTCGAAGTCCACACCAGAGCGGCAGTGGTCAACAAACAAAAGTGTGAACTGTGGCAGTTTTGGACAAAAACTTTTTTATAAGGCAGTTTCTCGTAAAAAGTGGTGAAACCTTGGCAGTTATTATTTTCAATATTATCTAGTAATTTAATTAAAAAAATTATACCAACATTGTATATATCTATAATATAAGGGAAGGGGGGAGGAAGATGGTGTCCCCCCTCCAAAATGACTCATTTACCCTGAATGAAATTAATGAAATGAACCTTACCTAAATTATTAAAAAAAAAAGTCATTTTCCTTTTGCAACTTACATGTATGGAAACATGTCAATAATAATGAATCTGCTTTTAATTTTGAAATTCAAAGCTAACAAAATATGAAACTTGAGTTTCACATTAATATAAATAGTGAATGATAACATTCATAAAACATGGATGATGATTAAATTAGTTGGTAATCACATATGAAGAAATTGTAATTTATCATTGGATATTCATTAAAAACTTGAATTTTTTACACAATTAAGTAAGCTACAGAGTATATAAATTATTACACAACTTAAAGAAAGAAAAGTTAAGTATAAACTATAAAATCAATGTTACTCTTGAGAATTGGCGCAAGATTTAAAAAAATAGTGATTAACATATTAAGTTTATATGTTCGTAAGTAGTAAAATAAGTTATATATATAAAACCACTATTAGCGTATCAGTAATCAAATACTTCTCAGAGAAAGATAACAGTAAGAAAAGGAAGGGGGGCAAACACTCTCTACCTTCCCCAAACACATAAACCCTAGCAACCACAAAAGTCTTCCGCCGCAGGCTCGCTGGTGGCCGTAGGGCTTGCCGGCGAGCCTGCTTCATTGTCTTTCTCTGTCTTCGTTGGCTTAGTTGTTCGACGTCGAAAGAGCGTTGCCCTAGTCCACCTCCCCCTTTTTCATTCGTCGCATTCCCCTTCCACCTCCCCGGTTAGTTCCTCCCCCTCCCCTGGCAGTTGTTTGTTCTGTTGTACCCCACCCACAATCATCAGCCTCTCTGTCGCCCCTGTTCCTGTGGTATCCCCGTTTCATTACCCCTGTCCCGTAGTTCCCCCGCCTCTTCCCTATGCTTCGAGTTCCCCTCCACCGTGGTTTCGTTGGTCTTCCCTCCCCAGCCCCTAGTCGGTCCCTCAGGGTCGTTTTCCGTGTCCCTCTCCCCTGTTTCGGTCATTCCCCTCCCCCGTCTTAGTCGAGTTCCCCTCCCCTCTCCCTTGATTGGTCAAGTTCCCCTTCCTCATCCCCGGTTTTCGTCTTGGTCGAGTTCTAATATGAAATTCATACTCGTGTTTTTAGTTTGTTTAATGTTCGTTTTATGTTTCAGTTTTAATTCAGTATCTTCCAGATCCAATAACCTTTGCCTTTTTGTGTCTGAATGTGCTTGGGTGTTTGTTAGAAGTGATCGGTGGGCAGTGCATGGTTCTTGGTTTCCTATAACAAAGGAAGATCTAGGAAACCGGTTGAATAGAGCCATTAATCCTGGAGTTGGCCGTAAGGTTTTTGCCGCTTCTGAAATTCGAGTGTTGGTCAAGATGAGAGGATGTTATCAATTCAGTTTTGTTGTGCGTCGTTCTTCTAGATTTTGGATTGTGGGGTTGGATCTTCGGATCCATAAGTGGGGCGATGTTCATCAATCTAACTCGCCCCAATTTCTCGTGATGGCTTCAGGTGTCATCACACCTAAAAAAATGAATCTTATGGGAGGCCCTCCAATTTGATTTGGAGCAAGTTTCGACCTCCACATCTTTCGAGTTTCAGTCCAATGAGACTAAACTCCGGGTACCCTTGAAGTAGGGTTAGAAGTCACCAAAGGACGTGGCTTTATTGTTCGTTGAATCTGTAGAATCCCAGGAGGATGTTTCTTTTCAAGAACCTTGGGATTTAGTGCCTAGTGGACATTGGGGTCTACTAGCTGTAGTGCGACAGTCTCTCTTTGAAGATCATCAGAGTTTCGTATCACAACAGATTCCCTCTCATATCAGGTCTTTTTCATAAAGACATATCACCCAACCTCACCCATCGTTGCTCAAGACAAGCTGCTTTTGGACTGGACACGTAATAGTTAGTTGTTTTTTCATAACGTATGTCCTAGCTAATAAAGCACTTGTTACAGTTTGGTTGGTTCTGTTTGCTTGTATTAGTCTTAGGTTGTACTCCAGTTCTTAATTAATGCAAATTTTCCCCGTGGTAAAAAAAAAAAAGTAATCAAATACTTCTCATATTATTGTTCGTGATTGATATTAGTCTTAACATGTCAAGCACGCACGCACGCACGCACGCATCGCGTGCATATAAGACTAGTTTGTAATATATGAAGAGTTAATATGTATTTCTTCGGGGGTGTTCAACGTAGCTATTTATAGATAACTTTTAGTTGTGTGACCAACCCAAATCACTACTTGATCGAAAATTCCATTGTTTGATAGTCCAAAAACGAATCACTAGTACTACAAACTCAAATTATAAAAAATATATTTTGATAGTTAATAGTTAAGTCCTACTTCCACGGCCAAAAACTACTACGTCGGTGGACCTAGTGGTTAACAGACTTAAACACTGAGGGCTTGTGTACAATATGTCATCCCATTTATAATTTGTACCGTCCTTTTACGATAAACTATTCATAGTACTCAATAATATGATTATGTATTTATGTTGTTGCATATATTTTCCCTTTGACACAGGTCCACCTATAACCTTGATTGATCCTATGCGTAAATTTGCAACTGGCGAGGCTAATTTTTCCGGATCCAACAATTTATATGCCATGGTCCAGTGCACTTCAGACTTAGAGGCATCCGATTGTTTTTGTTGCCTCGGCGACGCTATTAACTTGGCTATTCCGAGGGGTTTGCTAGAGTCCATTACCCAAGCTATACTATTAGATTTGAGGACTATGCATTTTACACAATTGCAACGACAAATTCATCGGCACCACTTGTATCACCACCACAGGCAACATTGAGTCCTCCTCCTCCAGTACCACCTTCGTCTGCTAAAGGCAAAAGAGGTACCATCAATCTTTCTATTTCATCTTAAATCATTCATTGTGTACTTGCAAAGTTCTAGTGCATTGAGAGTGAAGGATATCTCACTTGGTTAGAGCTCCCCTCCCAATTCTAGAAGATTCTGTGATCGATTTTCATCCCTTGCAGGCTTGCACTCTCTATACATAAATCAATGTTCCAGTGCATCTATACAGATAATATCTTTAGTATTCATCATCAATACAAATATAAATTGAATGTTAGCTATTTGAGAACGCATTGTGATGAACATTTGAAAATATGCATTGTGATGGATTAAATGAAAGTTTTGTTCTTTTGTACTCCGTACTTAAATTCACTTGAGATCATGATTATCTCTAATCGAATTACCCATTTTACATAAAATATAGACAATTGTGGGATTTGACTTTATCGATCTTTAGAGTTATGATATATACACCTCGTTGAAGTTTACTAAAATAGTATAAATTTAGAAATTTACCACAAAATCACTCCTTAATTTGTATTATAAATGCTTAGATAATGCTAAAACTTAATTTCATTATTAATCTACTACACGAAGTACTCCGATTAGTCGATTACTACCCTTTTGCCTTATAGTATATACTTAGCTCCCGTCTTTTTTTACTTGTCGCATTAAATGAATATCTCAAATTACTTGCACCATTTTTATTATTGGAAAAATGTAGGCCCCATGAATTATTAAATCACATTACTACCCCTCTCACTTGTAACTTCATCCAACATTTAAAGATTCATCCACTTGCAACTTCCAATTAAGTGAGTATCATTCTCGTTAATCTGTTAATTCTAAATCTAATTAATTCGTTGATAACTTCGCTATTGCATGCATGCAGGAGGGAAAACACACTTAGCTACTATCCTCATCATCATCATCATCGTTTTTTCTACTTTCATTTCACTGTTATTGTTTGCTTTTCTTTTATGGTACAAAATGAAGCGACAAAAAGCAAGGAAAAGCACAACTGTTCAATGTAAGTCTAACTTCAACATACGAAATAATAATATTATCAACACAATAATTTTTTTGATGCGAATGAGCCACTAGGCAGTACAATTTACAATGGGGGTGGGGGATTCGAACCTCCGACTTATTGTACACAGGCTCCCAGTCTTTACCACTAGGCCAAGACCTCATTGGTATTCTCAAGAAAATAATAATGCATATTGCGCAAATGCATACACTGTATGTAACAAGATTTTGAGTAATTTTGTTTCTACGAATTCATATTTCTTATTTATAAGAGTACTACTATATTACAAATCATTTTTATTGATTATTATTAACTGTTTCTGTTATCTTGAAGATGAAGAAGAAATGAGTACAACAGATTCATTGCAGATGGATTTTTCCATAGTAAGAGCTGCAACTGCCAATATTTCCAATGATAAGATACTTGGCAGAGGTGGATTTGGCACTGTTTATGAGGTATACATTCTATTATGTAATATTGAACAAAGAAAAGAACAAAGTTTAACTCTAGTTAATAATACAAAATAATATATCGTGTTAATTAACCAAATTACATACGATCATCATTTGGAATCTATAAAGGTTTTAGTCAGGTAGTAAATCAAATTGAATCATTATCAACATAATTAGAAAAAAATTTTATTACTTAATATTCGGCCGTGTATAGCATGAGATTCAACCTTAGTGATATTTAGCATTATTAACACTTTTATAAGTATATGACTGAATTAAAGAAGAGGCGTAATATCAATCTATGTTTTTAGAAGAGATCATCTTATACACTGCATATCACAATACTGTATGGTTTACGATTTTAGGGTAGGCTTTCAAGTGGACAAGCGATAGCAGTGAAGAGATTGTCCAGTAATTCTGGACAAGGGAAGCAAGAATTTAGAAATGAGGTCCTCTTAGTCGCCAAGCTGCAGCACAAGAATCTAGTGAGACTCCTAGGCTTTTGCTTGGAAGCCGAAGAAAGACTTTTAGCTTATGAATTTCTTATCAACAAAAGCTTGGATTATTATCTATTCGGTATGTAAGTTATGATTTGGATTGCCTACTTTCACATTCATTGATCCTACATAAGCAAACTAAAGATCGATTGAACATGCTTGCATTATTAAATTTATTTGACATTTTCAAACCATACATATTCTTACCACTAGATTCTTATCAGAGTAGTTACGTTTATGCTATAATGTTATATATATATCCTACAAAAAGAGTGCATCTGGATGGGAAAACGCGTTACAAAATTATAGAAGGAATTGCTCGAGGAATACTATACCTACATGAAGTTCTCGATTATTGGTTGTCCACCATGATCTCAAAGCTAGCAATGTTTTACTAGATGCCGACATGAATGCTAAGATTGCGGACTTTGGCATGGCCAAGATATTTGGGTTGGATAAAACTCAAGGAGATGCAAGTAGAATATGTGGAACCTAGTAAGCATACTCTTTTTTTTTTTGGGTGAAACTAGTAAGCATACTCATCTTGCTCGCAAATATTGTTCCATAATATAAATTTGTTGCTTTCAAACACACATATAAGTTTAGCAGCTTGGCTACCAATTCAAACCATATATGTCTAATGTATATAATTTGTATGGACTTGCACTTGCAGTGGTTACATGCCACCGGAGTATGTAACAAATGGGCACTTTTCAATCAAATCAGATGTTCATAGTTTTAGAGTTATGCTTCTAGAAATTATCAGTGGCTTAAGGGTTAGTGGTTTTGACAGATGAGATTATGGAGAAAGTATTCGAAGCTATGTAAGTAAGCATGGACTCGCTTAAAGAGAAATGAATTGATCTAAATAAGTCATAGGTGATGAAATAACCTGTTATGAAACAATGTTATTTTTTTTTTTTTGGTAAAATGTAAGAATATATATACCAAAAGTAAGAAAAGCCACCAATTACAACCTACACTAGCTAAAAAAAACAGAAAGTAGCAAAACGCACTACTTAACACACAAAGGATAGACACACTACACCTAGAAACTACCAGCAGCAGGAAAACAAGACAGCAGCAGCACAACAAAACTCAAACTTCACACGTACTCTACATTACAAAGTTGATGAAACCATTCTTTATCTTTAGCACTCCATTTGTTGTTCACTTTACTGGAAACAATGTTATTCGATTAGGGGAAAATGAAATGACAACTGACAAGGCTCTAATACTCCAATACTTGCAGGTTTGGAGGAATTGGCTACAAGGCACATCCATGAATATAGGAGATACCACAAATGTCGGATGTTAACACAACACAAGTGTTAAGGTGCATCAACATTGGGTTACTATCTGTGCAAGAAAATGTAGCTCATAGGCCAATTATGTCATTGATAGTTCTGAACTTCTGATGCTAAATAGTTACTCTGTCAAGATTGTAATGCCTTCACGACCAGTATTTTTACTGGATAGTGATGTTGATCCCGAGTTGAAGTCGCCCGCTTTTAACCTTGCTAATATGCTAGCTACTGATGGGTCCGTTAACTTGGCAACCATATCAGAACTCAATCCTCGATGAACACAAATCAAAAATCAGTTTAGTAATGGTTAAAACATATTAATTTGAATGTATTTCTCGTTGTTTATAATGATCACCCCTCATAAATCCTTCAAAAACAAGAATTAATTAAGGAAGTAGATAATTTTTTACTTTTTGTACGTACATCCTACATATGGACAATTATTTATTAGGATTTTTTGTATCTTACCACCTTAACTTTTCACTTTTTTAAAAATTATCACCTTTGATATTTTTTTTTTAAATTTCCACCAAAACTTTGCTAAATCTTTAAAAGTTCCCACCTTTTGCACTTTTTCGTCAAAAAATCCGTTAAGTAGGCCCCACTTTGTGACACAAAAGTGGGCCCCACTTAACGGTTTTTTTGACGGAAAAGTGCTAAAGGTGGGAACTTCTAAGAAAACAGAAACGTTTTGGTCGAAATTTTAAAAAAAAAAATCAAAGGTGGTGATTTTGAAAAACGTGAAAAGTTAAGGTGGTTATGTGCAAAAAATCCTATTTATTATAGTTCTCACTTTTTTTTAGGCTGATACCTTGTGCTTTAAATTAAAAGCCTGTTATTGTTTGTGCAAGTAAATCCACAACATAATAGTCTTGGTAATTTGGACCGTTGTAGAAATTATTTTGCTTTGAGTAGAAAAAATGCGAGCATCATTTGCAATACGGAAAAACATGATGCTTTATGCCTGAATTTCAATTGATCATGAGAATGAACTCTGATCTTATGCATTTGCCATCTGATTTGTGCCTCTTTTCTCAAATGGAACCTGGAACTATGAGTTCCGTTCTAGGAGCACCCTGCATTTCAGAACAACATTGAGTAGAGGATGAGTAGTCCAGTTAGTCTTGCTTATAATGGTGACCATAGATTCACAATCTGAGACTATGACAACATTCTGTCACGAGATGAACTCACTAGACTAAGCCACACCCCCACTCAGAAAACCTCCCAACCACAGTCCATGATTGTTTCTTGCTGCCCCCTCCCAACCATAGTGCATAGATTTTATTACAGTATAAGTAATTATGTATTGTTGTAGTACGATCTACTATATTGCTAAGCTAGAGTTAGTTTCATTGCACAACAAACTTTTCACAATTCCATAAAGTTTGTTACAAGATTTTTTTTCGTCTTCCATTGTATTTATATGTTAGAATGGTCAGCAGCTGTCGTAAGATACAATTTAATCAATAATATTTACATTACATTCTTCTTTCTTCTTCATTTCTCTTTCTAAAGATTTATGGTTCAACTGCTTGAATATAATGAAGTATGAATCTTATCAGATCGATTCACTGTCCCCCGAAGCATCTACAACATCTTTTGCCATTGGACACAATATAGAAAAGGAAAGTTGACTCTCTTTAAAATCCACTGAATTCTTCGTATCTAAATGCACTTACCAGCAAATAAAGGAGTGAGAAAGAGGTATTCCAATTAAAGAAGTTCCATGATCGAATGAGAGAATGATAACTAAGGCTTGAAATTAGCCAATCTAAAAGACTTGCTCCATTAAGCATATCTGGGTTGATATGTTGCCATATTTCATGAGCTCTAACACTGTTTCTCAGGATATGAAGCACTGATTCATGTTCGGTATACGTGGGGGTAGAGCCATTATGCTAGCCATTTCTATTTGTCACGGTTTCCTACTTTTTTTACATTTTGAAAATCTACAATTTCTTGTTTTGATGCTCCTTATTCATATATTCCAATATATTATAGTCCGATCCGTATTTGATCTCTGGTGATTACCATTAGGTTGAACTCCTATCTTCGCTGCTTCCAGTTAATATAATATACAAGTGATTTATTCTAGGAAAAATTGTTAAAAATAAGTTAACCTTTAACCGGTCTTCTTTTAATAAGTTAACCACTGGATTATCCTGGAATAAGCCATCTTTTATATCATTTAAGCATTAAACAAGTTGGATTACATTGTGACCTGCTAATGCTTGTCTTGGTTTGTTACATATCCTTCAAATGAACTTGTTTGATAAGCAATGAACAAATGAAAATGAAATAGAATCAGAGATTCATGTTGAAAGAGAGAAAATGTGAAATAAGAGAAAGAATTATTGTATTGACTGAATGATCAAATACAAGCTATATTTTCCTTATATAGGAAAGATTAACACTAGAAGCATCCAGAAACTATTGGAGCATGAGCTAAGAGCTAAATACATAGCTAAGTACAAGTTGACACCTAAGCATAACTAATTTGTAACAAACTGCTATATTGTTATAACTAACTTTACAAACTGTTATATGCCTATGAGGTGCTTGCTGTTATGCTGTTGTAGCTGAACATCAGGGGATATTTCATCATCCCCCTCAAGGTAGGCATGGGTGAAAGCATGCCTAGCTTGCCTAGCAGATCATTGATCTGTTTGGAAGGCAAAGCCTTAGTAAAGACATCTGCTAATTGACTTGTAGTAGGAAGATAGGTCAGTTATAGGAGCCCTTCCATCACCTTTTCTCTTGTGAAGTGACAATCCAATTCAATGTGTTTAGTTCGTTCATGAAATACTGGAGTCTTAGCTATGTAAAGAGCACTTTGGTTATAACAATTCAAAGTGATAGGCTTTAGATTAGTAACACCCAGTTCCTCAAGAAGTCTCACCAACCAAGTGACTTCTGCAGCAGCCATAGACATGGCTCTATATTAAGCTTCTGTTGAGGATTTAGAAACAACATTCTGCTTCTTGCTTTCCAGCTGATAGGGGACTTTCCAAGGAGTAAAATGAAACATGTTATTGATCTTCTAGTGTCAGGGCAAGCCCCCCCCAATCACTATCACTGAATGCCTATAAAACTATCTTATCACCAGCACTGAGAAGAATGCCTTGTGTTTGTGTATTTGACACATAATGCAGAACATGCTCCAAGGCCTCTGGTGTTTGTCAAAAAATTGAGTTTACCAACTAGGCTTCTGTAATGCTCAGGGTTTGGATAATCATCACCATCTGAAGCTGATAATTTGAGATTGATAGGCAAAGGAGAAACCACTTGCTTGGATTTAGGTAGATTAGCTTCTTCTAACAGCTCATTGGTAAATTTATGTTGGGTGAGTGTAATCCCTGTAGATGTGTAGTTGACCTCAAACCCTAAAAAATAATGCAGTAAGCCAAGGTCCTTTATGCCAAAAAATGTGTTCAAATGATGTTTTAATGTCTGAATGCTTGAGAGATCAGTCCCTGTGATGATCATATCATCAACATATACAACTACAATTGTGATGCCTGATTGTGTTTTCCTGATGAAAAGAGAGTAGTCATTCTTGGATTGGCTAAAACCTTGATGTTAGAGCTCAGTTACCAATTTGGCAAACCACTGCCTAATAGCCTGCTTCAAACAATATAGAGAGTTTTTAAGTTTGCAGACCATATTGGATGGTAGGTAAACCTAGAGGAATCTTCATGTAGACTTCTTCATAAAGGTCTCCATGAAGAAAGGCATTGTTAACATCCAATTGAAAGAGTTTACATTGCTTTCTTGCTGCAATAACTATAATACTTCTGACTGTTGACATTTTAACCACAGGAGAGAAGGTCTCAGAGTAATCAATGCCATATCTTTGTGTGTATCCCTCAGCAACTAGTCGTGCTTTGAATCTTTCTAGAGAACCATCTGCATTTAGCTTAGTTTTGTAGACCCATTTACATGATATAGGCTTTTTTCCTGGTGGTAAACCGACCACTTCCCAAGTATTGTTCAATGATAGAGCCTTGAGTTCCTTTTCCATAGCTTCTACCCATTTAGGATCATTAGAAGCTTCTTTGTAGTTATGTGGTTCTTTAGGAATATCAACAGATACAGCTGATAGGGCCATGTGAGATGGGAAATTAACAATATTACACCAGTGTTGTGCTATGTTTGCTGTAGGATTATGACCTGGTAAGGTATAAACATAATCCTATAAATAAGAGGGAGGTTTAGGAGCTCTTGTAGATCTTCTAAGTGATACATATAGATTAAGCACATGAGAGCATTAGTTAAGAGAAGTTAAGATTCGGTTTTAAAAAGAGCTAAAGAAACTGACCCGGTTTGTTCTAAAACAAACAACCACCACTTTCACAACCCAACAACCTTCAAACAAGGCTAAGACAAGGAGGAACAACTTGTCCTACAACCTACTTTACGTGCTTAGCTCTCACCTCAATGAATGACAAGCAAACAGCAAAGATTTTAGTTAAACAAAACCAACCCGATTTTGGGCAGAAAACACACTTGTTTTCTAAAAGAGATAACTCTCTGGTTTTTCATTAATCAAAGTTGAAATTTTACAAGAAAGCTGCTAACTATTTATAGTACAATATGTCAAAATTTCGTAGCCAACAAGGATCTACAAATACTATTAAAATAAGCTAAAAGTTGGAAGAGCTGTTAAACCCGGTTTTATGACCTTTCTCCATCTTTATGCCCATATCTCATGATTAGCTTATCCAATGGCCACGAAACCAATGGGAGGGTTTCCTACACTTGAAGATCTTTCCATCAATTTGTCACACGCCCCAAAATGTGGAGAAATGACTGCTACACGTTGATTTCTTCTTCAGGCTTTTTTCCTCCTTTTCTACACGCTGCCCAGCAGCCTTTGTGGACTTTTCTTCATTGAGTGGCTCAAGGCAAGCAGCTCCATTATGTTTTGATAAGCAACTAGCTTAAGCACATAGGTGACTAAGCGCCTTACAAAAATTCAGAAGAAAAGATTAACAAAAACGTTACAAAAGATGTTCTAAAAACCGGCTAAACATCTAACAATGTTTAACTAACACTCTAGGATGCTTAGTGCTAATTAAACTTGAAAATTGAGCTTCTAAAACATTGTTATCATTATTTACAAGAAGATTAGTAATAGGATTAATGGAGCTAGATGCTCCTGCATCACTCTCTCCCTCTTGGGAAGAATCTTCTTGTAAATCAAGATCTTCATCTATGAATGGAGATAGATCACCAACGTTGAAGGTTGCTGAAATGTTACCCATTTCACTAGGTAACTCGATCTCGTAAGCATTGTTGTTGATCTTCTCCAACACCTTGAAAGGACCATCACTCCTAGGCATGAGCTTGTTCTTCCTTCTTGATGGAAATCGTTCCTTCCTTAGGTGTAACCACACTAGATCTCCTGGTTTGTAGAGCACTTCTTTTCGGTTCTTGTTTACTCTAATCTTATAGGCTTCATTCACCTTCTCAATTCTGGTTTTGATTTGTTCATGTAGCTTCTTCATCTCTTTGGCCTTCACTTCAGTTTCTTTGCTACTATGCACGTCAATAGGGAAGGGAAGTAAATCAATAGGACTTAAAGGATTAATCCCATAGTTTACCTCGAATGGCGAATGTTTTGTAGCATAAGTTGGAGATCTATTGTAAGCAAACTCAGCATGAGGTAGCTTTAGATCCCAATCTCTTTGAGACTTGTTCACCAACGTTCTTAACAAGGTTGTTAAGGTCCTATTTGTCACCTCGGTTTGGCCATCAGTTTGTGGATGAGCCGTAGTACTAAATAGGAGCTTAGTACCTAGCATCTTCCACAAGGTCTTCCAAAAATAGCTTAAGAACTTCACGTCCTTATCTGAAACAATGGACTTAGGAACACCATGAAGACGTATAACATCTTTAAAGAACAAATCAGCAACATGAATAACATCATCAGTTTTATTACAAGGAATAAAATGAGCCATTTAAAAGAATCTATCCACGACCACCATGATTGCATCCTTGCCTCTCTGAGTTCTAGGCAAAGCTACAATGAAATCCATGCTAACATCTTCCCATGGTTGATTTGGGACTGGTAGGGGCATATAGAGACCTTGATGATCTCTTAGCCTTTTGACATGTAGAACAACGAGCAAGAACTCCATGAACATCACTAGCTAGCTTTGGCCAATAAAAGTGCTCTTGGAGCACGTCTACTGTTTTGTTGATGCCAAAATGACCAGCTAGGCCTCCTCCATGCACTTCACGTATCAATAGCTCCCTTAGGGAACATTTTGGAATGCATAGCTTGTTGTTCTTGACAAGAAAGCCATCTTGCAGCGAATAGGCGCCAAATGCACCTTCTTGGAAGATTGGTGAGAAATCTGGATCTTTCAAATACAACTCTTTAAGATGCGAAAATCCAAGAACTCGTGCCTCCATAAGAGAAAGCATATAACGCCTCCTTGACAATGCATCTGCAACAGTGTTAGAAACTCCAGTTTTATATTTTGAAACAAAATTAAAAGATTGGAGAAATTCAACCCATTTGGCATGTCTTGGATTGAGCTTATGTTGGCCATTGATGTATTTTAGAGCTTGGTAATCCGAATGCAACACGAACTGAGTTGGTCTCAAATAATGAGTCCAATGCTCCAAAGCTCGAACCATGGCATAGAACTCCTTGTCATAAGTGCTGTAGTTGAGTCTTGAATTATTAAGCTTCTCACTAAAGTAGGCAATGGGACGCCCACCTTGAGTAAGAACTGCTCCAATTCCAACTCCACTTGCATCGCATTCAACCTCGAACACTTGATTGAAATCTGGAATGGCTAGGATAAGTGCTTCACTTAGCTTGTTTTTAAGAGCTTCAAAAGCTACTTGGGCTGCTAGCGTCCAAGTGAAAGACCCCTTCTTGATGCACTCGGTTAATGGAGCTAACAAAGTGCTAAAATCTTTGATGAATCTCCTGTAAAATGAAGCTAAACCATGAAAACTTCTCACCTCCATGACGTTCTTAGGCGTAAGCCACGATTTGATTGCCTCCACCTTGGCTTCATCCATAGCTATTCCATCTTTGGAGATAATGAACCCCAAAAACGAAACACTAGGAGTGAAAAACTCGCACTTTTCCATCTTGGCATATAGCTTCTTTTCCCTCAAGTTGAGAAAAACCTTTCTCAAATGTTGCAAATGTTCTTGATCATCTTTACTATACACAAGAATATCATCAAAATAGACTACCACAAATAGTCCAATGAAGGGCCTCAATACCTCGTGCATAAGCCTCATGAATGTGCTAGGAGCATTAGTTAAACCAAAGGGCATCACACACCATTCAAACAAGCCTTCCTTGGTTTTAAATGCTGTTTTCCATTCATCACCTTCTTTAATTCTGATTTGGTGATAACCACTCCTTAAATCAGTTTTAGAAAAGATTTTGGAACCATGTAGCTCATCTAACAAATCGTCAAGTCTAGGAATAGGATACCTATACTTAACTGTGATATTGTTAATGGCTCTACAATCAACACACATCCTCATAGTCCCATCTTTCTTTGGCACTAAAAGGACTGGTACAGCACATGGACTTAAACTCTCTTTCACGAATCCTTTAGCTAACACTAGTACAGAATTAATGATTTGCGTCGGACCTAGGACCACCATTTGCGTCGGACTTCGGTCCGACGGCACAAGTCTCGACGCAGATAGGGGAGACAAGATCTGCGTCGGATAAGGAAACGACGCATATTTTAAACTATTTGCGTCGGACTATAAGTTATGTGCGACGCACATGACACCTTGAGCCCACCAGCAACAACATAAATGGCACTATCTGCGTCGGACAATAACCAATGTGTGACGCATATGCTTGTACATCCCAGGATCTGTTGCGTCGGACTATGTACAACGTCCGACGCAAATCACTATTATTTTATTAAAAAAATATGAAGTTACAAATTTATATAGAATTTATTAGTTTATCAATGTAAATAACACTTATGTTTGATTCTGCACATAATTTATTAGTGTTACTATCAAAAATGTATTACAAACCACTATTTGATTTCGAATGAGCGAAAAAAAATATGTAAAATAGATACAAATAAATTACAATTTGCATATGTAAAAAAAAATGTAAAACCCAAACTGAATCTAGAACAATGAGAAAGAAACTGGGCAGACGATGACTGTCGACGTTTCCGATGAGCTTGAAGAGGAAGAAGGCTTCGAGAAGAAGTAAATCTAGATCTGAAAACGAAAAAAAGGAATTTCAGAACTGAAAATTTAAAAGAAAATCCTAGATCTGAAAAATAAACCCTAGACTAGGATAAATGCCATAAAAATAAACAAAAAATCAGATATAAGAAAAACGAAATGATATTATTTTCAGTTGCACGAAAATGAAAAAACTAACTTTCAGATAAGAAAATTAAAACAGAAAATGAAAATGGAATACCAAACAAATCAGATATAGAAAATGAAAAAAAAAAAATCGACAAAGCCAATCAAGCCGAAATCATCAAATCTTCACCACCAAAATCAAGTCCAAATAACGCTAAGCAAGAAGATCAGTGGCAATATCAAAGAAGTGAACTCACTTTTTCTTTTCGTTTTCCTCTGCTTTCCACTCGAACGGCGCCGGTGAAACCGCGAAGACCAGCAGCGAACAACGACGCATAAGAGAATGCTACCGGTCCGACGAGCAGAAAATCACCGGGCGAGGTGCCGCGTAAGAGAGAGAAACGGGTAACCGTGGAAAGAGAAAGAGAAATGGTGAGAGATGAAAGTTGAGAAGTAAAACGACTGAAGAGAGATCTTAGGGTTAAGAGAAAGTGAGAGGGAGTTTTATTAGATTAGAGAGGGTGAGATGGCGTGTTAAAAAATTATAAGGGGGTGTGGGCTGATCTGCGTCGGATGGGCCAAGAGGTCCGACGCAAATAAGCCTTTTGCAACGCACTTTAGTTAAGTGCGACGCAGATAGGGGCCTCAATTTTTGTATCCATGAGGCAGTGATGTGCGTCGGATGGGCCTAAGGGTCCGACGCAAATACCACTTTTGCATCGCACACCAACAAGCTGCGACGCATATAGCTCGTATCGAATGCTTTGTATCCATATTGTGCGTCGCACTCTTCACTGCATGCGACGCAAATTATGTTTTTGCGTCGTTTTGCCTTTCATGCGACGCACTTGGGGGGACGCAAATCGTCCTTTTTCTACTAGTGTAAAAGTTCACTCACTTGCTTTTGTAACTCTTTAGCTTCTTCAGGATTACATCTATAGGCTGGTTTATTTGGTAATGGGGCTCCAGGAATAAGGTTAATTTGGTGTTGAATTCCCCTAAGAGGTGGTAAACCATTTGGCAAATCATTAGGGAAAACGTCCCTAAATTCCTTCACTAATGGTTTCACTCTTTCATGAATTTCAGTTCTAACTAATTCATTTTCATCCAAAAACAACAACAAATACAAAGTCTTTCCCTTTTCAATGGCCTTTTCAATTTGTGGTTTAGAAAGGATTAAGGTCTTTTTGGTGCTGGTTTGTTGTTTAGAGGTAGGTTCGGCTTTTTTTGTGGTGCTAGTGTATGTGTTTGGTTTAGATGGTTTAAGAACAATCTTTTTAGAATTATGCATAAAGGAATAAGTGTTAGTTTTTCCATTATGAATAGTTTCTTTATCAGATTGCCAAGGTCTTCCTAATAACAAATGACATGCATCCATAGTTAATACATCACACAACACTTCATCTTTGTAAGAATCACCGAAAGAAAAGCTAATTAAAGCTTGTTTAGTTACCTCAACATTGCTGCCATCATTAAGCCAATGAAGCTTATATGGTTTTGGATGATTGAAAGTTGGATGGTTAAGCTTCTCCACCATGGTTGTAGATGCCACGTTGGTGCAGCTACCTCCATCAATGATCATAGAACAAAGGCGCCCCTTAACAAGGCACTTTGTTTTAGAAATCTGGTCCCTTTGGTTAGGGACCTCCTCCATTGCTTCTTTTGTATGAAGAACCCTTCTCAAAACAAGAGAAAGATGCTCCCCTTCAACTAGTCCGATGATCTCCTCATCCTCTTCCTCGTCACTTTCTCCTTCCTTAGTATCCGGCACCTCTACATTTTCTTGGTTTTGAATGGATGCTTCAAAGGTTTCAATGTCAATAAGAGTCATCACCCTCTTATTTGGACATTCAGCTTGGTAGTGACCATAACCATGACACTTGAAACATTTCACGTTGGATTTGTCACGTGAATCATCCACCTTCTTCCCTTTGTCCACCACCTTGCTTGTATCCCCTTTTGGAGTGTAAGGAGAATTGGTTTTGAAATAGCTAGGACCTCCTTTAGGAGTGTAAAAAGTCCCGCTCTTTTGCACGCCCTTCTTCTTCTTTTCAGCTTGATGTTTTTCCACTTTGAGAGCTAGTTTGAAGAGCTCATCCAAAGTAGTGTATGGTTGCAGCTCCAACTTCCTTGAAATGCTCTTATCAAGACCACCAATAAAACGAGCCATAGCTTGCTCTTCACGTTCTTGCACATCCAGCTTCATAATGAGCTTTTCAAACTCATGGATGTATGTTTCAACATTCTTAGAACCTTGTTCTAAAGATGAGAGTTGATTGTAAAGGTCAAAGGTATATGTAGATGGTAAAAATCTCTCCCTCATAAGCTTTTTAAGCTTCTCCCAACTACACACCTTACTCTTTCTTTTTCGGTTTCTAAGGAGTACTACATTCTCCCACCATAATGAAGCATACCCCTTAAGTTTTACTACTGCCACCTTGAAAGACTTCTCATCATCATAGCCTTTCAACTCAAAAATCCTATTACATCTAGTAACCCAGTCCAAAAATGAATCTGGATTAAGGTTTCCATCAAACTCCGGAACATCTAGCTTGAGATCTTTGAATTCATCTCTAGGCCTAGGTGTTCTTCTCCTCTCAAAGGCACGTTCAAACTCCTCCCCACTAGTATCCTAGCCTCCTACATCTTCTTCATCCTCCCTCCTTGGTGTTCCACGCCTTCCCCCCACTTGAAGGTCTCTTAAATGAGTTAGAACCTCTCTAATCTGATCAGTGAGTTGTTCTACTTTGTTCTCCACTCCAACCAACCTAGCTTCGTCTAAAGTCATGTTTCTCCTAAAGTTTGTGCCTTGCCCTTCCTCTATCTCGAAGAAACAGCACAAAACTCACCAAAAGGTTGGATATTTAGAGGTTTAAAGGTTTTCGGTTTAGGCGTTTTTGTAGCTATGTGTTTAGGCTTTGGGAATTAGTTTAGGAGGTGTTTAAGATGCTCTCAACCAACCTACAGCTCTGATACCAAATGATACATATAGATTAAGCACATGAGAGCATTAGTTAAGAGAAGTAAAGATTCGGTTTTAAAAAGAGCTAAAGAAACTGACCCGGTTTGTTCTAAAACAAACAACCACCACTTTCACAGCCCAACAACCACCAAACAAGGCTAAGACAAGGTGGAACAACTTGTCCTACAACCTACTTTACGTGCTTAGCTTTCACCTCAATGAATGACAAGCAAACAGCAAAGATTTTAGTTAAACAAAACCAACCCGGTTTTGGACAGAAAACACACTTGTTTTCTAAAAGAGATAACTCTCTGGTTTTTCATTAATCAAAGTTGAAATTTTACAAGAAAGCTGGTAACTATTTATAGTACAATATAAAATTTCGTAGCCAACAAAGATCTACAAATACTATTAAAATAAGCTAAAAGTTGGAAGAGCTGTTGAACCCGATTTTATGACCTTTCTCCATCTTTCTGCCCATATCTCATGATTAGCTTATCCAATGGCCACGAAACCAATGGGAGGGTTTCTACACTTTAAGAGCTTTCCATCCATTGGTCAGACGCCCCAAAATGTGGAGAAATGGCTGCTACACATTGATTTCTTCTTCAGGCTTTTTTCCTCCTTTTCTACACGCTGCCCAGCAGCCTTTGTGGACTTTTCTTCATTGAGTGGCTCAAGGCAAGCAGCTCCATCATGTTTTGATAAGCAACTAGCTTAAGCACATAGGTGACTAAGCGCTTTACAAAAATTCAGAAGAAAAGATTAACAAAAACGTTACAAAAGATGTTCTAAAAACCGGCTAAACATCTAACAATGTTTAACTAACACTCTAGGATGCTTAGTGCTAATTAAACTTGGAAATTGAGCTTCTAAAACATTGTTATCATTATTTACAAGAAGATTAGTAATAGGATTAACGGAGCTAGATGCTCCTGCATCACTAAGAGGAAGAACTTGTGTAGGTTCAAAATCTGTGAGATCAACAGTTGTAGATGGATTGGAGGAAATAGAATCAATTTATTGTGAAGAGGAATCAGTGTCAATTATTTGATGTTGTGTTTGATGCTGAAAAATATCAGGAAGATCATAGTCATGAAATGAAGGAGATTTTGTGGAGGTAGGGAGAAATATAGGGAATAAAGAAGGAGAAGGAGAAGTAGGTGATTTAGAGAAATGAAAGGGAAAATGGTTTTCATGAAAGACAACCTCCCTAGTGATTTGTATTTTGTAAGAATAAAGATTTAAGACTTTGTAGGCTTTTTGGTTTGGTGGATATCCTAGAAAGACTCAAGGATCAGCTCTAGGGTCCAGTTTTGATCTTTGTTGTTTAATAGTTGAGACAAAACACAAACAACCAAAGACCCTATATTTGGTTTTGTACCAAAAAGCTTTTCATATGGAGTTTTATTAAGTATAGCAGAAAGAGGCAATCTATTGATTATGTCTGCTGCAGCCAAGACACACTCATTCTAATATCTCATAGGGACTTTTGACTGAAAATAAAGAGCCCTGGATGTCTCCAACAAGTGTCTATGTTTCCTTTCTACAACCCCATTTTGTTGGGGTATATCTGTACAGTTTTTTTGCAAAATTATTCCTTTAGAGAGATAGAAAGATAAAATGGTGCCTTCAGTAAGTTCTTTGACATTATCACATCTGACAATTTTAACTGGAAGATTAAATTGAGTAAGCGAATAAGCAATGAAGTTCTGTAAGACTTGAATAGCATTAGATTTAAACTTGAGAAAATGAATCCATGTATGCCTTGAAAAATCGTCCATTATAGTGAGAAAAAGATTGCAACTGTTATATGTGGAGACTTTGAAAGGTCCCCATACATCTACATGAATTACTTCAAAAGGCCTAACTGTTTTTATTGAACTAATAGGAAAATGAAGTCTGGTTTGCCTGGCAGCAGGGCAAACCTAACAAATACAATCTAAAGAAGAAGAAGATACTAGCTTATTTTTAGCTAAGCTTAACTGTGAAATAGGTACATGTCCTAATCTTAGATGCCATAATTTGGTAACCTCTGAGCTGTGAGAAGATGAATCTGCAATATAAGACATGATATTGATGTTGACAGAATTTTTATTGAACTCAAGTGTAGAAGAATAAGAGGCTGATCTTTGTGGTTGTTGTTGCTTAATGCAATAAAGTCCTTGTGTAGATTACCAAGAACTTGTGGTTAGGTCTAGTGTGGCCCCTAGATCATGCAAACATATGGTGTAAATTTTATCTCACAAGACATATATGTGCACAACTTGTGAATTGCAATCAAATTGTAATGAAAAGGAGGTACATGAAACACATTATTGAGTATAATACCATTTCACAGGTTAACATAACCAACATGTTCTATTTCAGCTTTTCTCCCATCAGGCACAGTTATAGCATTATCACCCTTTGGCATATTAATATAAGATGTAAAAAGACCAAGATCGTAGCACATATGGTGTGTAGCTCCACTATCAATCACCCAAATTTGCTTGTAGCTACTTAACATACAAAATTTATAACAAGAAAACATAGCAAGATCAGTATTACCTACTAAGAAAGTTGTTCCTGCAGCATTTGGCTCATTCTGAAGATTGCTTGAGGTTTCAGAAGCCTGTGTGTAACAGCCCGCTCCAAATAACAGCTTAATTAAGACCTAATACTGCTAATTACAAAGTTAAGCTGTTATTTAGAAAGACTGTTAGGGAGGACTTCCACACCTTCCCTCCCCAGGAAAGGTAGGAAGTCTCGCAGTATCCAAGCATAATATGTAAATAGGTTATAATAAAATAGTTATTACAATAGGTTTGGAGTACTTAGATTACAAATCTAAAATACATGCTTAACTTGCAAAATCATTATGTAGTTCGATTCATCTTATAGCAGCGGATTTAACACATTGACCACAACTTCACGTTTGCACACAAAAGCTAACTTGAACATTCTCTCTAGTCCTGCAAAACAGATGAATCTGCCCCCCCCAGGACAGGTTCAGAGAACAAAACAGGTCAGCCTACGCTGGTACACAAGTCCCACCAATTGCAAAATAGTAAGGTGGCTGAAACTATTCAATCGTTTCTTATACTCAAAACATAAACTTATAATAATCATAGCTTCATTTTCTTTTGCTCAGAAATTCACCAATGCGTTGAGATGGTTTTTGTTCTTATTCGAAAATACGTATATACTTGCTCATAAATACGTTGATTCTTTCCTTTAACTTCCATAGAAATTTCATTGCATATACGGGAGAAATACTCCAGGAATTATCTCAAGATATCATATATCATTCTCAATACATAGAACAATAATACTCTTAAAACTTTTCACAAAACATAACATAATTCTAGGGAAGGAACATGAATGGAGGCTAAGCCACCACTCCACACATTTGAGGGACGTCTCCCCACCTTTCTTATTTCTGCTTGCAAGACTTTTAGGTCATGACCCCACATAACGGAGCAATACCCGCTCCAAACACATAATGAGCAAACCCGCTCTACCAATATTTTTCACTTCCCCTTATAAAACAAAACTTGTAATCATACAAAAATATTTATACTCAACACTTGTACTTAAATACTTATGCTGAAATATTTATGCTTAAATACATATACTGAAATACTTATACTCTTATAACTATACTCAATATCTTACTTAAATACTTATTCATAATCATTATTTCAACAATCATAAGAAACTTTAACTTATCAAAACAAGTTTCGTAAAACAAGCTTGCTATGTCAAGTTCCACTGTTTTCGGAAAGGTGCCTTAACAATCAAGTTTCGAAGAATAATGTGATTTGGTTGAGGTAGATAAAGGTGGAATTATCAAGACATGACAGTATATAAAAGGTTATAGAAGAGCTCTTAATAGATGGAGATATTATCTCACACAAACACCACATATATCAATTTCCATGGTTTTCGGTTTGGTGTTAAAGAACAATGGTTTTTATGCAAAGATCACTTGTACTTCTTGGGTTTAGCCAAAGTTTAGGTTTCACACTTAATATATATAAGGACAGTAGGTATTCATCATAGAAAAATATTGAAAGGATCAAAGGTATAAGGGTTTACAAGTTCAGAAAGTAATTAAGCGAACAGTCGAGTTTTTAGGTGTTATTTTCCTCCACGAATTGAGGTTGTGTTTTTAATTAGGTAAATGAAGCAAAGGTTCATTTGATAATCAAGACATAAATGTTCCAAGGGAATATCATGGAAGTTTAACCACAAGACGATCCTTAATCAAAACGCAATCGAGATATAGCAAGGATTGACAAACTTCTGACGGAACTTGTTATGCACCTAACAACTTCCGGACAACATAACTTTTGATGTACAACTCCGAATGGAGTGATTTTTGGGTCTAAATTCAATAAATTTTCAAGATCTACCATTTCCAAGAGACATCAAGGCTAAAAACAGAGTGGCAAGAAAGATATTTGGAAGAGAAGGTCACGGCAGCATAGCTCAAGTGAATGGATAATCACTTTCTTATTCGGTTATTCAGAGAATCCTAGGGAACTTGACATGCAAAACATTTTTAACACAATATCTTCCATAATAAAACTCATGCAAATCAATTTTTATACACATTCAAACATAATTCAAGTATTCACATTTCCACAAACAATTTTCATGATCAAAGCTAGAAACAGAGTTTAGGTGGTGGAGCTTGTGTACCTTAACTTGGTGTCTAGGAATCAAATCTTACTTAGTAACTTTTACCACCACTCCAGCAACCTCTTAGGTCCTTAGAAAAACATTCATCATCTTGAAGTTAGTAATTAACCCAAAGAATTCAAGTTTCAAACTAAGATACCTCATGCATGCTGAAATTCAGCCATACCTTACCTTGCTTGGTTTTTCTTAGGGTTACAGGAATGGAACTTCAAAACTAACACTTGCCCAGTATGGAGGACACCTTGATGAACCTAGGAAAGTGTTTGCATGCAAGTTTTAGAGCAAGGAGCCAAGAGAAACAAGCTGCCAAAGGCAGGCTTGCTGCACCGCCAGACTGGCGTGATGAAAGGGGAGGAGAAAGAGATGTATTTTGTGTGATTTTTGTGGAGTGATTTTGATGAAACTGAATGAGGGCCTTCCTCTCCTATATATAGAGAATGGGTAAGGGCAAAATTGTAATTTTCGGTTTAGTAATGAGGGCAAAATCGTCTTTTCACAGCTTAAGAACATTTCAGAATTTTCTGGTTTTACTTAATCCTTAACCCTCTGTAATTAAGCTCTAATCCTTTATTATACTTAAACTAAATCCTTAAATATGTCTTATAACTTAATAAACATATTTTGGCTCATTCAGCCCTTAAATCATAAACACAGAGTATCTCAAGCACAATATACTCAAAGTCTCAAATTTCATAATAATGCTCAACATTATTAACGTAATTCGTTAATAACTTATCTTAACTCATAATTTGCATTCATAATCACATAATAAGACACAATATTCACATTTCCGGCAAAAATTCATATATAAAAAAAACTATTCGGAAATTTTGATTCCAGCAGAAGTCTCAGCGAAAGTCATAACAGATTACGTATTAATTAGTACGTTAATAATGTTAGTAATCTTAGCTTAAAAAGTGGGGCTATTACACTGTGTCTTAGCAAGAAGATTTAGAAGTTGATTGTACTGCTCCACAGTAAAATTTGGAGTAGGGTTAATCATTAGATCCAACTTGTGACTGTATGTCAGTGTCTTCATTAACAGCATAGGACAGAATAGCAGCTTTCTTTTCTTTCCAGCCTTGTGGATATCCATGCAATTTGTAGCATCTGTCAATTGTGCGTCATGAGATCTTGTAATGATCACAAAACCAATTGGATGTTTTGTTCATCCCAACAGTAAACTTTTGTTGTGAACCATAGTTGTTAGCAGAATTGTTATTACCATGGGGTGTATAACTTTGATATTGAGGTCTAAAACCCCTATTTCCTTCATTGTATCTCCTCTTATCAGCTGCAAATGCCATAGGCTCAACAGAATCAGCAAATTGAGCTACTTCTCTTTCTCTTTCTTCTTGTTGACACATTCTATAGACATGATTAAGTGGTGGTAATGGTTGTGTTTGAAGAACATTGCTTCTGAGTTGCTTATACTCATCTCTTAATTTCATCAAGAACATCATGACTCTATTATTTTGTTGTGATTTTAGATTCTTTTGAGCACTAGTACTGTTGCAATTACTGCAGGTACAAACAGACATAGGATCTTCAGTATCAATGTCATCCCATATAGCCTTAATCCTTGTATAAAATGCTGCAATAGACTCATCTTTCTCTTGTTTAATATCCAAGAGCCTATACTGCAGTGAATATAATTGTGCAGCAGGTGCTTGCCCATACATTTCCTCAAGATCCTTCCAAATGTCACTAGCATTTTTGTAAGAATACACACTTTTGGCAATAGTTTTCTCACAAGAACAGTGCAACCAATTTTTAACCATATCATTGCACATATGCCATGCTTTGTAAGTAGGATTGTTTCTATCAGGCTCAAGTAATGACCCATCTATGAAGCATAATTTGTTTTTAGGTGATAATGTGAGCATTACTGAATGTCTCCAATCAACATAACCACTTCCATTAAAGAGGTCAGACACTATTTTAGTTATGGTAGTGTCAGTAGGATGGATATAGTATAAACTACCATATACAGTAGTAGGATCAATGTTATTTTGTGGTGTTTTAGTCATTGTGTGAGTGAAGTAACAAAAATCTTGATCAACAAGAAATCACAAAGATCAAGAAGTAATAAGCAAATGACAGGAAAGAAAGCTAGAAAATCAATTGATCAAAGAGCAAACACAATTGATTCAGAGGTATAAGAATGTAGCAGGAAAAATAATCAGAAATGAAAAGGAATGCTTGAATCAAGAAATTTGAAGTGGAATAAAAAAGATCAATATCTCAGTAACAGAATGATCACAATAATCAATCAAGCAATTAATGAGAAAAATCGAAACAACATCATAAAGGAGATAAGGAAATCACTCACAAACAAGAGAATGAGTGCTGTAAACTCAGACATTATGAAAAAGATGAATACCAGAAGAAATCACCATAAAATCACCAGAAATCATCAGAAAACACCAGAAAAATGCAGTAGAAAACCTCAAATTAAAATCAACAATGATGAATACCACTTGCATCAACAACTTATGTAGCATCTGATACCATGTTACAAGTCCTTCAAATGAACTTGTTTGATAAGCAATGAACAAATGAAATAGAATCAGAGATTCATACTGAAAGAGACAAAATGTGAAATGAGAGAAAGAATGATTGTATTGACTGAATGATCAAATACAAGCTATATCTTCCTTATATAGGAAAGATTAACACTAGAAGCATCCAGAAACTATTGGAGCATGAGCTAACAGCTAAATACATAGCTAAGTACAAGTTGACACCTAAGCATAACTAATTTGTAAAAAACTGCTATACTAACTTTACAAACTGTTATATGCCTATGAGGTGCTTGCTGTTATGCTGTTGTAGCTGAACATCAGGGGATATTTCATTATGGTTACTTCTTAGTTGTAGTATATATAGCTTAAGTGTACAAATCCACGCTTATTTGTCTTGATTTTAAATGGAGGATTGAATTATACCTTTAAGTGGTACTCCCTCAGATTGAACCTTAAGAGTGCGTGGTACATATAAGACTCGGAGCTGTTTCACTACACCACCTCGTTATTTGTTGAATCTATTGAAGTTTTGAAAAATACACAAATCTTACGAAAGGAAATTTTCATATGATTTGAATTCGAAAACATATAGGTAACAACATGTACAGTTTATTGTTTACATTCATACAGTATGCATCACTACACAACCTTGTTGAGGTTCATGCAGGGTTATCAAAGTCGTGTTGATGATTGTCATCATCTGAAGGAAGATCCGATTCAAAGTCTCTCGACCTGAAAAATATCGGGCTTCTAGGCTCTCCTACCTCGACCATACTACTATTCAGCATAAACAATATAGTGGACATACTAGGTTTGCATGTCACACTCTCTTGTACACATAATAAACCAATTTTAATGCATCTCACTATTTGTTTTGTGTGGCTGGAATCCTCGGCATTATCGGATCAATTAATTCGTAAGCTGTGCCTTCCGCCCATTTTCTCCAAGCCTACATCAAGCAACAACTTAAGATTGAAATTCATGAACCTTATGAACAAAATATAATGCATCATTATTACTTGAACTTGCTAGGTATTTCATTCTTACAAAGCTGAGAAGATCTCCATATTCCTGGCATGCAAATTCTCTGATCTTCTTTCTGCTTATGATTTCAAGAAATAAAATGCCGAAACTATAAACATCTGACTCGATAGTTAATTGATGATGCTGCTCATCCGCTGGAAGCTTATGTCAACTGCTCATTATATATATCATTTGGGTTAGCATCAAATAAATTACTTTTCCTAGTAGAGTAATGCAATTTCTGTAAAACTATAAAATTGTTGTAGCTCTAGTACACTTACAACGCACTCGTTACTGATGTTTTGTCTCCTTTAGTTTGATTAGTCTCAACATGTCTTGACAACTTGAAATTCGAAATTTTTGGGTTCATATCCACACCAAGTAGTATGTTGCTGGCTTTTAAACCACAGTGAATTACTTTTAAGTGGGAATCTTCATGTAAGTAAACAAGACCTCGAGCAATCCCTAAGATAATTCTTCTACGTGTTTCTCAATCCAAACACACGCGCTTGATAGGATCTGTGCGATTTTCAAGCAGTTAACATTACCGTATAAGAACTGATCTAGGCTTTTGTCGGACAAAAACTCATATATTAGAAGGCTTTCATCGTCTCCAATGCAAAAGCCTAGGAGCTTTACCAGATTTCGCTGCTGAAGATTGGCTAGTAAGAAAGTTTCATTCTTAAAATGCCTTTCAGTGTCTTTGCAGCTGTTTGATAATTTCTTGACTGCTATAGCTTGGCCATCACCGAGCATACCCTAAGGTTACAAACACACGTAAATGACACTATCATTTTGAAGAAGGCTATTCTGATTTTATGTGTTCGTTTGATTTACTTTTGTAGTATTACCTTATAAACCGTAGCACCCTCGCACACCTTTTTATTGTCAGAGAAGTCCTCCGTAGCTGCTCGTATAGTGTCAAAGTCAAAATTTAAAGGATTTGAAACAACTTATTTGACGACCCTTGGCTTCAATGTATATAACAAAAAGAGTTTCATATAGTTAAAAAAATTTGAAGTAGTAACAAGTTATTCTATTGAAATGTTTTATAACTAATTGAATTATGCATAATCTAACTTACTTTCAACCTCTCTTTTAACCTCACTAATTCTTCTTGAGAAGCAATAAGTGGCTACTGCGCATGATAGCTACAAGAAAAACATGGATGTCATGACCATGGTGATCCAAGATTTGTACCATTCTTTCCCTTTTCCTGTATAAATACCAAACAATAAAGGCTTTTATTTCTTAACAAATTTTCTAGTGCTCCCTTATGTTATTCAACTCAATTCAAATACAAAGTATAAATGATATACCTCCATTGTTCATTCGATTCTAATTTCGTAATACTTTGACATTTGTGATCTATCAACATTAGTTATACATTCACAAGAATATGGTGTTTAAGTTAAGCTCATTCTTTGAAACCATCTTAAAAAAAAAACCTTAAAATGTAAACGAGCAGTAGTTTAAACTTTAATTTTGACCATTATTAATTTTAATTACATATTACTAACAACCATGAAAAGCACATGAATACACAACAAGAATCTCAAACTTGTATCTTCAGCTGAAATGTTGTAAATTTGGGTATGTAGGAACTATAATATTACATTACCACTAACATACATTTGAAATTTATTTAATTCTTGAGCTCATGTGTATTGTATATATATCTAGTGCAATGTTAAAGAACTTATGTTACCGAACATTAATTTTTGACCAATTCTATCTAGGAAAAATTGATAGGAACAGTTACAACTATGGGTGTTCCGTCATTTTAAGTCCCAACTAAGGATTATTTCTGAGCGGTCCCAACTATGCATCATTTTTGCCGAAATTGGTCCCAGGTGAATGATTACCTGTTTAACAGGTTAATTTTTTTTTTAAATTTCATAAGTCAGTTTCTTCTTCATTTTTCTCTCTCCTATCTCCTTCCTCCCATGCCATCCTTCCCTCAGCCACCCCTGAAATCCATCCCCTGCCACCCCTCCCCTCCCCTCCTCCCACCCACCTCCCTAGCTAACCCCCGAAATCCCATCCCCCTCCCCGACCACCCACCTCCCCATCTAACCCCGAAATCTCATCCCCCCCCCTACCATCCCTCCCCCTCCCACCCCCTCCCCGCCTAACCCCCGAAATTGTTAGTATAATCTAATCCTCCTCACGTTTTTGTTTTGTAATATTTACCCTTTCTTCAAAATTGAATCTTTGATTATTAATCACTATATATTCGTCTCTTCCTCCTAATTTTTTGTTTGTTTTTTGGGTTGCAGTGTAACAAAATCGGGTTGTGGATCTGTCATGAAAGATACTATCAAAATATATCTTTTTCAATCCTGCTTCCCCTGCCTCTTTTGGTCCCATTTTTCTCTTTAATTTCCTAAAAAAAGGGACAAATTAAGAGCGTGTAAAAGGTAGGAGGTGGGTTTTGATTATTTTTTCTGTTATTTTGAGTGTTTTTTTCTGGTTGAAATTGCATTTGGAGAGAGGGGAAGAAGAGAGAGATTGGATAGAAAGAGAAAGATTGTTGGATTGAGGGCTAACAGTTGCTTCCCACCTGCAATTGTTCCTGTTTATTCTACTCTTGCTTGTGTTGATGCTGCTATTGCTGTTTTTGCTTTCTGCCAGGTATTGTTTGTGCTGAATTTTTATTATTAATCTGATGGGTTTTGGTTGATGATTTTGTTGTTAGTGGGTTAGTGGAGAAATGGGGTCAGATTGTTGGCGGGGCTTGAAGATGAGTGATGGTGGGATCGGGGGTCTAGTGGTGTTGTGGTGGCGACAGTGGAGGGGTGCACCTCCGGTGTTGGTGGTGGAGGGGTGGTGTTGTGGCTGGGAGTTTTGCAGGTGGGCATGAGAGGGGTGGATGCCCACTAGAGGAGAGAGAAAAAGAAAGTTGGGGTAAAAAAATAAAAGGAAACTCGTTTTACCTGTTGCAGCAGGTCATTAACCAGCTGGGACCAAATTTGGCAAAAATGATGCATAGTTGGGACCGCTCAGAAATAATCTTTAGTTGGGACTGAAAATGGTGGAACGCCCATAGTTGGGACTGTTTCTATCAATTTTTCCTTATATCTATCTTACAAGTAAACAATCATGGCATGCATAAGGTGCTGGAACATTTCTAACAAAGTGAGCTATCAGCATTATTGAAGTATTACCTTGTTCACTTTTACTGTCATCTGAAGACAGTGACGTTTGTGGTGAATCTGATTGTTGTGGTGGCTTATTAGCCAAGTTATAAAGCATGTAATTCTCAAATTCAAGGGTACAACTCGGTCTTTTAACAGTTGTTCTGAGTTTTTCTCTACAGCAAGTTGAAATCTCATCAATAGCCCCTTGAAGGCAAGTTGTGCAATCCAAAGGAGATAAATCTGGTGTGCACTGTGTCAGTGCATATATCTTGAGTGAATCGCTAATGTTAATTTCTCCCATAGCAAACTTTCGACGACGATCCCCTTATAATGCAGTCTGATTATTAAGCTCATCCAACAAGCCTCCAACCCGGTCCTCGAACAAGGTAATGATAGGTGCATTATTACGAACGTGATTGGTAATTCAGGAGCAATCTCCATTGTTCCGAATATCAATCTGTCTGAATATCTTAAAAGGCATTCATCATGATATCCAATGGCTTCCTTTTGAATAGGGCCTAGCTCTAAGAGTTTCTTCGTTGATTGAGACACACAACGGCGACAATCATCGGCCGCAATACCTCCTCTGCATAGAGCTATTCCATAAGCCTTGTCGGCGAGTTGCTGCCCTGCAGAGAAGTTGTAAAAACCGTAGGTAATTTGCGTGTCATAAGACATCTTCTTGAGTACTTTGTGCAAGTTTCTTCCGTAAGGACTTTTAACAGTATAGTTTCCGTTTTTGTCACTACATTTGTAGTATAAGAAAGTAGGTTAAGAGACCGTATGATGAATAAGATGAACTACAATTTGTAAGAGAAGTAGATGAAACATTAAAGAACCCATTTTGATCCTTCTAGTTTCTGCTAGTCAATAATCATCAATTCGATTTTTTTTCCGATGCATATTGTTTTGGATAAATTTCACCAAAGAAGATCAATCTATCAATAATAGTTAGACAATCAATCTAAGTGCATTGATAAATGAATAAAAGAATGGAGATCGTATTATTGCCAGTAGAATGGTGAGAAAAATACAAGAGTATTAAGTAAAGAATGGAGAAGTAAAGTGAGTAAAAGCTAATGCCTTATATTTGGCTACATAAACCCTATTTATAGTAAAATAATCTAACTAATGTTACCGTTTTAGGTTGTTACAAATGACAAATATTCCAGCTAAATATCCCTGGTCACTTGGCGTGCTTCCCTTCTTTCTCTCAACTGCTTCAACGGAATTATGACTTTATTCAACGCGGGATTACATCACGTGATTACCGGTCATGTAGACGAAATTTGGACATGACCCCAACTCTGGTCATGTCCCTAAATCTAGACAGGTACAAGTCAATTTTTACCGCACAACAATTGCCCCTTATTTCGCTTGATTAATTGCGCCAGAAATTTCAAAAGGGAAATTACAACTGCCCACTACAGCCTTGATGTGATTAATGCGCCTAGGAATTCGCAAGATAACTGCAACACGTCTCTAACCATCATTACACTTCTTTTAACCGCCCATTTTCGCAACTCGTTTATTAACCCACTTTTGTAATTTCAAACACACTTCCAATCTTTTCATCTTTCGCTTGTCCCAAGTAACAATTCTCTATGTAACTCGTCCTTTTCGCCATTTTTTTACAGTTCTTGCCTCGATCTTTCTTGTTTTTTTCCAAATGGGGAAGAAAACGACTGCTTCAAAGAGAAAGGCCCATGAAATCGACATTTTTCATCTTCTTCTGACAAAAGCGAACATGACCTCATTCCTTCTGACATTTTAAAACCCGCAAACTCCAAACCCAATTCTCTCTCTACTGCTTATGTTGAGAGCCTAGTTAACTCAGGAATCCCCCTTCTTCCACCATTTTCTTTGTACCCAGCGAGAACGAGAGAACCGACTGGACTAAATCAGGGTGGTCTTGTTTTTATGAATACCCTTTCTTGAACGGAGCCTCAATCCCCTTCTCTCCTTTAATCAAGGGCTTCTTTACTCACCTTGAAGTCGCTCCTTGCCAACTGATGTCCATGGTTTGGAAAGTTCTGGTCTCCACTGATATTTTAGCCGAAAGATTAGGGTTTGACTTCACCAAAGGAGATTTGGCTTACACTTATGCAGTCAAAATTTGGGGGAAAGGAAGAGTGAGTTTGTCAACCAAAACAAAGCGACAACCTCTCATTCCGAAGACTGACAGACAAGATAAAGGGTGGATGACTAGATACTTTTTTGCGGAGATAGATTCTTTGGGCGAAGAGAGTGGATGGATTCTTTCCAATTGGAAGGTTAAGGGTAAGAATTGTAAACATGTGTTTTAAGTTCGGAATTTGGATTAACTTCTCACTAATTGTTTCTTTGCGGGAATTTCACTTAAGACGTCAAGGTTGACAAAGAATCTGCTAAGGCAAAAACCAAGGCGATACTGGACTTGGGGGAAGAAGCAAGAGAATACCCACTAGTACCAGTCACCCCAGTAGAAAATCTTCAAACAAGCGAACCAACTTCAGGCAACATGTCTTTAGGTAACTTTTCACTCATTCTTGTCTTCAAGACTGGACGCATCCCATGGGGAACTGACATGTACAATCGCGCAGACACCTCAAAGAGTAGCAAGAACCTCAAAGAGTTGTCCACCAGGGAAATCATCAAGCTTAGGGCTGCCAAGAGGCCAAAGGTATCCCAAGATGCTGCTGCTCCTACTCAAGACTTCAAACCTGCTGACATTGGGCTAACTCCCAAGAGCATGCCTCCTCCTTCGACTCCTGCAACTTCTTCTCAGCAGACATCCACATCTGCTGCTGGTCCAAAGCTGCATGTCCTGAACATGGCATTTCCTGGAGACTATGGCAACGAATTTAAGAGCGTCACCGCTCTCTGGCCATACATGTTTCCTGCAAGCAGAGCACGCCACAACAAGGTCAAGCCAGAAAATACTACTGGCGAAGCTGTCCATTGCGCCTTCCATGTATTGCATTCCTGTCTATACATGAAACAAGATTTGGTCAAGTAGCACTGCCCTTTAAATCATACTTAACTGATCTTCTACTTGTCACAGACCCTTCAAGCCACCCTGGGCAACGTCAAGAACATCCTTTCTTATCACAAGGAGTAGGAGAGGATGACTAGAGAGCTATCCAGTGCGCAGAAAAAACTGAAGGACCAGGAGAAGACCTGGAATGGCAACAAGAAACGCCTGGAGGCTGACATTGCTGTGCTCAAGAGGAAGAAGCGCGAGAATTATTGAGGAACTAGAGAAAGTGAACCAGATCCTGGCAGCCAAGGAGGAAGAACTGAAGAAGAAGGGGAAAGAGCTGGTTGACAGCGCCATCTACTATGCCATGAAGACCACTGCTGAACTGATGAAGGAGTTCAAGAAGGGCAAGGCTGACACCTGGGAATCGGACTAGGCCATTGAAAAGTATGTCCAGGCCTACCCTGAGGAAGGCGAGGTCAACTCGAAAAAGGCAGAAGGTGAGCAGGTCAACTAAGGTGGCTAGCCTAACGGAGAAGATGACCAGAAGACTCATGCCGCGGACCAGGTGACGACTGAGGCGAATCCTGAAGAGAAGACATAAAATGTACCCACGGCTTGATTTAGAATAGTTTTTAAACAATATTTACCTTTGGTTTGTTGAACAATAGTTTTATTGTCTTGCCTATGGGGGTAGACAGGTTTAAAGTGTGTTTTTGTTGAACATTTTGTCCTGCATGTCCACTGTTTTGGTGGGCATTGCCAGTTGCATTTGCTTTTGTTTATGTGAATTTGCTTTGAAATTGTCAGGTTGCGTAACTAGTTGTTGATTTGCAAGTTTTAAATTGCAGTTGTCAATTTATAGTTGTCGAATTGTAGTCTGTTGTAGTATTGTAAGATTGCATAGCTGTAGTGTAGACGTTGTCTTATGCAAAGTTTGATCAAAGATAGACAAGTCCTGAGCACCTGATAAGGTAACTGTCCTCGGGTTGATGTCCCATGTGAGTTTGATATATGACCAGTTCTGCAAAACAAAAGGTTAGAAGTGTTGGCCGTTGGTGCGGCCAGCGGCCCTCCGATGCTTAAGTCAGTAATGGCTTTGAAAAGAGATAAATAAGAAATGAAATACCAAAATAACAAATAGGTAAAGAGAAACATACATGTCTGAGGTGTTATATCTACTAGACAAATGACAAACATGACTTAGAAATAATACCTCTTCATGTGCGTCGTATTCCAACTCCTTGGGATAGGTGTCCCATCTTGCTTGACAAGAGAGTATGCTCCTTGTCCTATGATCTTACTTATTTGGTATGGTCCTTCCCAGGCGAGGTCTAACTTACCATCAGTGGGATCTTTGGAATTCTGGAAAACTTTCCTAAGGACCTAGTCACCTTCTTGGAACACTTTTATCCTCACATTCTTGTTGTAGCTACGAGCCACACCTTGCAGGTAGACCAACATTCTGACTCTGGCTTGTTCCCTTATTTCGTCAACAGTATCTACATCATGGGTTAGTGCATCATCATTTTCATTTTCAGTCATTAAACCATACCTAGCAGAAGGGACCTGTACTTCTGTTGGGATGACAGCTTCACATCCATAAATGATGGAGAAGGGTGTATGTCTAGTGGCATTCTTTGGAGTTGTCCGGTCAGCCCATAGGACAAGTGGGAGCTGTTCTGCCCATTTCCCTTTAGCAGCTTTTAGGCGACGCTTCAGTTGATTGATCACGATTTTGTTACTGGACTCTGCTTGACCATTGGCTTGTGGATATCTAGGTGTAGATGTGTGGAGTCCAATTTCCATTTTGCGCAAAAAGCTCTGGTCTTGTCGCTTATGAACTGGGAGCCATTGTCACATACTATATCTGCGGGAACACCACACTAGTGGAAAAAAGCCTATCCGATGCGGTCAAAATTGGGCTTACTGATCCGATTTTGGTCCGCATCGGGTAGCCTCGCAGCAGATCCAAAATATTTACTGATCCGGTTTTGGGTGAAAACCGGATCAGTTAAGTAGGTTAACTGATCCGGTTTTCACCCAAAACCGGATCAGATAACCCCCCCAAAAAACCAAAAAAAAAATTTTTTTTTTTTGCATTTTTTCATTACTCCCTCTGTCCTAGAATACTCTTTACACTTTCCTTTTTCATCTGTCCCAGAATACTCTTTACACTTCTATTTTTGGATATGACCCACTATTATTTAATCCTTCTACCTTTTAACCATTGGCCCACACTCTCTCTCTTCCAAATAAAATAATACCACTCCTACTACCTACCAACTCTAACTATTGGCCCACACTCTCTCTACCAAATAAAATAATACTACTTTTACTACCTACTAACACCTATCACATCTACTTTTTCAATAAAATAACAATTGATAACCAAACTACAACTTATCATCTAAAACTACGTGTCCTGATAAGTGTCAAGAGTATTCTGGGACGGAGGGAGTATTAATCAATACAAAATCAATAATATATATAAATACTCATCTTATTAAGCATATTATGCTCAATTGAAGCATAAATAATTAGATACATAAAATTATTAACAAATAACATCATAGTTTATCCACATCATCTATTCTAAGTACAATTTGTAAACATAAGAGAAGAATGTGCTGCTTTTACTCTATGTCCAGCAACAAATCAAGCCATGCCTCAGGAGAAGTCAGCCTAGTCATTAGAAAAGCATTGAAACTTTTGTGGAGAACTCTATTAAAACCGTTGTGGAGAACTAAGGATCCGAACCGCAAAAGGATGCATTGAAACCTACACAAGTCGCCCTAGTCATCGAAAAGCATTTCGCAAGCACTTGCCTAAAAGCATTATACCGATAGAATGAATAAGAAATTTGTAAACGGGAAAAAAGATCTTATCATTTCACATTTGACAATGCATCATTTCTTAAAAGACACGATTCGAGATCCGACCATGAACATCTTTTCCCTATTTGTCTTGTCATTTAGCCATACACGTCTTTGCTACTATTAGTTATGTCTTACTTTTCTTTGTTCTCAAGCAAAGCAACATATAGCACAAACGAGACAAAGCAAAGCTTATACATCAATACTGCATTGTGTATTTGTTTAACCACCTCTATATAAGGAATCACCTCTAAATAAATACAATCATGTTCCTCTTATATTAGCAAGAACAAGCTTTGGCACTAATTCCATCTACCAAACACTACAAACTCATTATGTAAAAATCAGCTGCATATCTAATTGCAGAAATTAGTTCATTTCAGAAATAATAATAATTAATCGGCTCTAAAATCCAAATAATTAACATACCAGAAAAAAAATCAGAAAAAAAGACTTCAATTTGCATTTAGTGATGAGAGTAGACAACGGTAAACTTCTCAATTCTAACAACAATACAACACAAATTATAGGCCATAAATCATTCAGACACTTCACTGATGATATAACCCAGTTCAAAGTAGATGAATACAGATACATACAGATACACAGGGAAAACAAAAAACAGAAATGCGCAACGTTGAAAAGTAACTACCCTGGTGTCTTAAAGACATCATAGTTCTGTTTCAAACACCATTATTACAAAAGGTACCAACAATACTCAAAGAAATTTCCTGTACGGTCTTCCAGCATCCTCATCTTGCATGTGCTGCACAATCATCATTAACATAATTTCTTTCAAGTAAACAAAACTAAACACAGAACTTGTCATATAAACAATAATTGATTCTCTGCCGAATCATGGTAGCAACTGGTGATTAGCTCAATGCCAAACTGAAGAAATCACATAGAAGTAGCAAGTATGTCAACCACTTCTTATAGAGCTTATATAATCACATACTTGCTTTTCCTCAACTAATACATTGAACATCAGCTAAATAATGCTTTCCTCATTCGAATTTAACAGTCGGCTACAGTAAGGCTGCACTACCTAAGTATTGAGATGCAAATAACGACACAATCATCTTGCAAATATAATTTCCCATAACATATCAAATTACCAAACTAAACATAAAAAAAGGCAAATGTATTACATGGTTAACATTATTATTCCAACACAAAGACCCTAATGCCAATAGATTGGAATTAAAAAAACAAGACATCAAACCCACTGTAATTCAATAACAACAAAGCCTAAAAAACATATATATGATTACCAAATCCGAAGATGAAACATATGAATCATAAATCCTACTCCGCCAGTACCCAAAATTAAGATTACACTGCAAAAAATTAGGCAGAAACTGAATGAAATTAACGAAATGAAACTCAATGAATAATTGAACATTAACTAGTTTGAAATGAAGACAGAAAAAATTACCAGAAGTCTTGCTGCCGACATGGCCAAGAAAAGCGGCGAGCTCCATCATATTCATAGTTTTATTACCAAAAGTACAAAAGCCAAAAAATACTTATAAGTATGTGCGACGCTTGAATCGGTGTCGCGGAGCTCGATTTTCAGGTAGTCGTCTCTCATTTCTCGGATTTTGATGCGCGGAAATCGTTGGTATGATAGGGAACCAGCAGATGGTGGCCATAAAAATACTGCAAGAGTAGAGTTTCCAGGGTTTGAAATAATACATACAAACAAAGAAATCATCGTACATTATTTGCTAGAAAGATAAGCTGCTGCAAGACAAAAGTGACAAAGCTACAATAATCACCATTTAAGTTTCTACTTTCAAGAGCCACGAATTTTTCTTTGAGTAACTTACCCAAGGAGTACCAAGTAGACAAATGACATATTTAAGACTTTAAGTAGCAATTTATTGCATTTTGAAACAGATATACAAAATACTGCAATATAATGGGAACTTAAATCTGGTTCCCAACTCAAAAACCAATATACCAACTAAAAGCTTGAAATTTAGACTATGGTCCATTGAAGCACGATATTGCTACCAAACACTTTAGACAGAGAGAAAAAACAGCTATGTACCTTGCTTGCAGCCAATAACTGCACACAAAAGGTTATGGTGTGGATCATAGTGGGTGCTCGATCTAGACTTCGCATATTCATCCACAAATTGATAGAAGATAAGTTCTTTGATTCCAGGAAATAAGGCTGAGAAAAGAAGCAAGTAGTGAGCCTGGGGCTAGCTCCAAAATGAATAGATAATTTAAGTCCAAGCCACAACATACAAAACAGTAAACGATCCATAAACATACTATTCTAATGTCTTCTTGTAAACTTTGCAATTGCATCCTTTCTTCATTCTCCCTATTCAATAGTGGAACCTGCAGCCACATTTGGTTTGCATATATTCAGAACCTTATACAAGAAGAAGCCATCACTTCATTCCATTTTATTTTTCGAGCCAAACACTGTAAACTTACACACTGTAAATTGAAGTGCAAATAAGTGATGTTGAACAGCAATTTGAACAATAAAGCCGATTGAAAACCAACTATCCTATCATGAATCTCCAATTTAAAACAGAAGAACCTGAGAGGAACATATTGCAGCATACAGTCAAACTCCGATAGTCAAGCTAACTCTACATGTCGTGTAGCACTTCACACAAGAAATTCTGAAAAGTAGCATAGAGGCAATTTACATCAAATAATAAAGATGAACAATACTTAGGCAAACGTATTGGATAGGCAAGTGCAAATTATATCTGAAGTCAACTAAAAAAAGCGAAATTGGGACCAAAAACAAACGAAAACGAAGGATTAGCATGTTTTCCAGCTCCAATTGATGAAAAATAAGAATTCACGAACCCTATACCTTGTTCACTGTATGATGCAAATCCAGCTGATTAATTTGCAATCGCAGCTGTTCGAATCCCGTATCCATCACAACCAATTGTCTGAACATAATAATTGCAGAAAAAATTAACAAATTATTTGATTGAAAAGAAAAAAAGTCGAAATTTTTAGTTGAAGAAATGAAATTGAATTAAAAAGACGAAGAAATGGAGCTTACTTTAGAACCCTAAGATAAAAAATCAACAACACAACCCTCCAAAATATGAAATCGTAAATTCAACAAGAAAACCTTATGATATCGCATCGAATGCCAAAATATATCGAGTGGTTCATTACAACCATAGATATTATTCGACACTCCCATTTCAACCCAAGCGCGGGGATTAACAATCTATTATGCCAATAAAATAACTCAAATGAAAACTAAAATCAACCAAATTACAAATTAAAATCCAAATATCACGTCATACTGCCCAAGAAAACTAAAACCCTAACACAATTGCGCACATCACAAAAAAGAATAATAAACAAACCAAATTTCACGAATAACAACAACAAGAAACCAATCAAATTCACAAAGAAAGTAAATAAGAGAGAGAGAGAAAGAGAAATTGAACCTCCAGAATTCTTCAACAGTGGAGAAGGTGTAAATGGGGCGAATAGAGGTACCCCAAGCGACTTGTTTGGATTTGGCAGAAGGATTATCAAACCAAAATTGAAGAAATGGGAGAGGTTCTTTCTTCGTATTTCGTTCTTCGCCTGATCGTGGCGATTTGTGGCGGTTCGCGGCGGTTCATTTCGTTTCTTCGTTCTTCATTTTCGCTCTTGATTTTCGTTCTTCGTTTCGTGAGGGATGAGTAGAGAGGTGAGATTGAGGTGGTTGCGTTTATGAGAGGTGAGAGCAGAGAGGAGGGAGCTGAGTGAGAATTTGGGATTAGGGATCTGCCGGCGTGGTGTAAGGGAGGAGTATAGAGGAGAGAGAGAGAGAGGAGGGAGATTGATATTTTGGAGGGAGGAGAGAGATCAGGTATTGGGAGAGACGCGTTGGGCTTCATCCATGCTTTGGGCCTCTAAAAAGAGGGGCGTTATTTTGGGACCGAGCTCATTTTTGTTTTACAAAAAATAACGAAAAATCTGATCCGGTCTTGTGAACCGGATCAGATTTTTAAAAAACCGCAGCAGTTTCTACAATCTGATCCGGTTTACTAAAGGACCGGATCAGATTTTCCGTCCAGCTTTCCCTCCCATTTTTTTTATTGATTTTCGGATGCGGTTTTGTAAAAACCGAATCTGTTACTAAGTGACAGATAAGGTTTTTCCACTAGTGCCATACCTGCATAGTATATATCGCTTTATGAAAGAAATAACTTCCTTATCCCTTACCTGTTTGAATGCTTCAGCTTCTATCCACTTTGAGAAGTAGTCCGTCATGGCTAGCATGAAGACTTTCTTACCAGGTGCCTGAGGCAGCTTGCCTACTATGTCCATGCCCCACTTCATGGATGGCCATGGCGTCAAAGTGGGATGCAAGATCTCTGATGGTTGATGCTGGACTGGAGCATGTCGTTGATAGGCGTCGCATTTTTTGGCGATGTCTGCGACATCTTGACACATGGTGGGCCAGTAGTATCCCATAAGATGGATCTTGGTTGACAGGCTTCGTCCAGCAGCATGGTTGCCTCCTATACCACTATGGGTTTCTTCTAGGACTTGCTTTGCTTCAGCAGCTTCTAGACACCTGAGATAGACACCTGAAACAGATACTTTAATCAAGAAATTTTGGATTAGTGTGTAACGTGACGCTTTCATCCTAAATACTTTGGTGTCTTCTCCAGGAGGGGTGGCACCATCTTTGAGCCAAGTGATGAATGGCAGAGTCCATCCTGCATTGGGTGGTGGAGGTGCCGACGTCGAGGCGCCGTCATCTTCATTCTGGATCACAAAGATGTCCAGTTCTATAGCTGGATAAGCAAAAATGGACAATAGGAACACTGGTCAGCTTGGATCCTTTGAGGGATGAGCCTAGGCTGTCAAGTGCGTCAGCTTGGAAATTTTGCTCTCTGGGTACCTGTCTTATATTGCGATACTAAAAAGATTTTGTAAGTCGATTAGCAACATCTAAGTAGGCACTCATTTTCGTGTCTTTGGCAGCATAATCTCCGTTAATCTGGTTAACTATAAGCAAAGAATCTCATCTTACCTCCAGACGCTTTACCTTTAATTCCCTAGCTGCCATTAGACCGACAAGTAGGGCTTCATATTCTGACTCGTTATTGGTAGCTCGAAAGTTGCAGTGGACAGCTTGGGGGATTTCGTCGCCTTCTGGGGATACCAGCATGATTCCAAGGCCAATGTCCCTGACGTTGGAGGCACCATTGGTGCAGAACGTCAGGTGCGAGTGGACCCATCATTCAGCACTGTGCTGACTTCTTCATCAGCGAAGGGTTGGAGACCAGGTGTGAAGTCAGAAACGAAGTCAGCTAGGGCCTGCGATTTGATAGCTATCTTGGGCTCATACTGAATGTCATAAGCACTATGTTTAATGGACCACTTGGCCATCCTACCTGTTAGTTCTGGTTTTCGCAAGATAGTCTTAATAGGATAATTAGTTTTTACTATGATGGGGTGGGATTCAAAGTAAGGGCGTAACTTCGAAGAAGACATGACCAGTGCCAGAACTAATTTCTCGAAATAAGTGTACCTGGTTTTAGCGTCAAGTAAAGACTTACTCACATAGTAGACAGGTTATTGTTTGCCATCGTCCTCCCTGACCAGTACTGCACTGACGGCAAACTCTGACACCGACAGGTACAGTTGCAGCTGCTCGTCAGGCTTAGGTTTGGACAACAAGGGAGGATGCGTCAAGTAGATCTTCAGATCTTGTAATGCTTTCTCGTGTTTTGTGGTCCATACGAACTTGACGTTTTCCTTGAGGACATCGTAAAATAATTAACATTTATCTGAAGATTTAGAAAATGAACCTGTGTATGGCTGTCACTCGTCTAGTCAACTTCATAACATCTTTGGGACAACGTGGTGACTGGAGGTTGAGGGCAGCTCGTATTTGCTCAGGACTAGCTTTTATTCCTTTGTCAGTGACTATGTAGCCCAGGAATTTTCCTGATGACACGCCGAAAGAGCATTTGGACGAATTGAGCTTCATGTCATACTGGCGGAGGACTTGAAAAGTTTCTTCTAAGTGTTTGACGTGGTCGGTTGCTTTTGTTGACTTGACCAGCATGTCGTCCATATAGACCTCCATGGTATGCCCGATTTGATTTTCAAATATTTTGTTGACCAATCTTTGATAAGTTGCCCCTGCATTTTTCAATCCAAAATGCATAACCTTATAACAGTAAATGCCCTTGTTAGTCACGACCGCCGTTTTTTCTTGATCTTCTGAGTGCATTAGGATTTGATTATAACCACTAAAAGCATCCAGCATGGTCAGCGTTTCATGGTCAGCGTTTCATGGCCAGCAGTAGCATCAATCATGGAATCTATATGGGCGATAGGAAAAGGGATTTGGGACATGCTTTATTAAGGTCAGTAAAATCAGTACATACACGCCACTTACCCTTTTTCTTTTTGACGACTACTACGTTAGCCAACCAGTCAGGGTAATGTACCTCTTGAATCTTACCAGTCTCGAGCAGTTTGTCAACTTCTTCGTTTATGACTTGGTAGCGCTCTGGTGCAAACTTTCGTCGCTTTTGGCGGACAATGGGGTGCTCAGGGTCAACCCGTAATTTATGTGTGATAACATCCAGGCTAATACCTGTCATGTCATCATGCTTCCAAGCAAAGCAGTCACGGTTAGCGCGTAAAAAAGTAATAATCTTAGTCCTTACCTCGTCAGGCAGGTCGGAGCCAATTTGCACTACTTGATCAGGAAATTCTGGGTCAAGGATAACTTCGTCTAGGAGTTCAGATTCTGGCTCCACGTAACTGCTTGGGGCGGACTGCTCCTTTAATTGCTATGCCACCTCTTTCTGGGCACTTGAAGGCTTGAGCGTGACTTTGTAACACTCCTTGGCAACTCTTTGGTCACCTTTGATCTCCTGGATGCCCCAGGGGGTCGGGAATTTCACCGTTTGATTGTAGGATGATGGAATAGCCTTCATCTCATGAATCCAGGGCCTGCCAAGAATTATGTTGTAAGCAGATATGCATTCTATGACCAAAAACTTTACCTGTAGGTTGACGCCTTCAGCATAGACAGGTAAGGAGATTTCTCCAATGGTGTTCTTAGCCTCTCCACTGAAGCCAACTAGGACTGTAGATTTTTTGACCACGTCGCTTTCGCACAGCCCCATGTGGACGAGTGTATCTAGCATGATAATATTGGCTAAGCTTCCATTGTCAACCAGGATCCTTTTGATTAGGCAGTTGCCAACAGAAGAGATGACCAGGCCATCATGGTGGAATGCTAAGGCATCTACCGCGTCCACATCATCGAAAGTGATTGCTGGTCCTGGATTTATGGCACGCCTAAGGGCAGGCTTGTCTGCATAACACTCCTTGGCATGTCTTTTAGCTGCAGAATAAGTCAAACCACAAACGTCAGATCCTCCTGTAATAACATTAATAACTTTAACATGAGAAGGAGAGTTAGGAGGTTTTTGGGGAGCAGATGTGGATTTCTCCTTTAAGATAGGTGTCTTGGCCTTCTGGGAACATGATTTCTTTAAGATGGCCATTCTTCAGGAGATAAGAGACTTCCCTGCGGAGAGCGATGCAATCATCAGTCACATGACCAATGTCTCCATGATTGTCACACCATTTGGATTGATCTTTTCGGTCTCCTGGGCGTGACGATTCAGGTGGCCACTTGACGATATCTCCGAGCTTTGCCAGATGGTTGATGAGTCCTCTAGTGCTCACGCAAAAGTTGTATTCTTCTATCTTCGAGTGATGCTCAGACTCGTCCTTCCAATCTGGTTCCTCGCCTTCCACCGCTGCGATATATTGGTCATTGGCTGGTCGATCATATGGCTTCGGTCTGCTATCTCGCCGTCGATTCCACGTGTATTTTCTACTAGCCTGGTCAGGTTCAGAGGGCTCCTTTTTGGCATCCATATCTTCTTCTAAGCGGACTTACGCGAGAGCCTTGTTCAAAGGATCTTCAAACTTAGTGCACGGGTACTTGGTCAGATCTTTGTAGAGGTCAGAATCTTCGTACAACCCTTGTCTGAATGCTTCGATAGCTGTTGAGATGTTGCAATTAGGAATGGACACCTTCTCTCTGTTAAAGCGATGAATATATTCTCTGAGACTTTCTCCATAGCGCTGGACGACGCAGTACAGATCACTTGTCTGTTTCTGGACTTTTCGACTACTGGCGAATCTGATTGAACATGTTCTGGAGTTCTGCGAATGAGGTGATGCATCCATTTGGCAGATTGGTCAACTAGTCTAGGGCAGGACTGGACAGAGTGAACCTAAACCCTTTACATAGACTAGCTTCCCTCATATCTCGAGGAATAGAAATGGTCATCATTCTTTGCTTGTATTTTGATATGCTCGCTAGTGTCGTTGGTCCCATCATATAGCTGAATGTTCCGAGCACTGAACCTTTTAGGGACGTCAATGTTATCAATATGATCTGCATAGGATGAGTCAGCTTAGCTATTTGGCTTTGCCTCAGCTATTGCAGGGGTTATCCCTGGGATTTTTATTTATCATTTCTTGTAAGATAGCAAACTTCTGTTCCATGACTTCATTCATACTTCTAGGAAAAGTTAAAGAAAGTCCATCCCTGGCGGCAGGTTAAGGTTGGACTGGACATGAGAGGCAAGGGCGCCGACTCTATGACTGACGGGCACGCTGGCAGGCTAACTCAGAGGAGGCACATTTTGAGTGAATACGACATATGAAGAGGAGGAGGAGGAGGAAGAGTCTCTGGAAAAGTAACACAGGTTCGATTTGGAGTGTTGGACACATAAACATTTCTAGAAGAGTTTGGACGAGGAGGTGAATTGGGCACGAATCTGGATGACGACCCGAAAGTTGGTAATGTTGAGGAGGTCTGAAAAGGATTAGAACTAAGCAGATGGGTCTCATCTTCGACCATGATGAAGTCACTGGCCAAAGGGATAGCAGCGGTAGTGACAGCAGGGCGCGTCATTGGGGGAGTTGATATTTGTGAGATGACTGGGGTAGACATGGAAGAATTTTGTGGTGCTGGGAGACTTCGGGGAGGAGTGACGGTATCCATATCAAGGCGAGTGGTTGCGCCTTTGATGTTACGGCGTGCCTAGTGGTGAGAGGATGAAGTCGCCATAAAGACGGCGGATTGGACTTAGCCACGCAGGACGTCAATTTCTTTCTGAAGAATATAGATCTTTTCATTGAGGCGCTTCCAGATTTCTTCCATAGAGGAAGGGATGTTTCCAGCCATGGTATTGTGATGGATTTTTTGTGAAACACAAATTTCGAGAGAGCACTTTTTAGACTGAATGCCCCACGGTGGGCGCCAAATTGTTTTGGATAAATTTCACCAAAGAAGATCAATCTATCAATAATAGTTAGGCAATCAATCTAAGTGCTTTGATAAATGAATGAAAGAATGGAGATCGTATTATTGCCAGTAGAATGGTGAGAAAAATACAAGAGTATTAAGTAAAGAATGGAGAAGTAAAGTGAGTAAAAGCTAAGGCCTTATTTTTGGCTACATAAACCCTATTTATAGTAAAATAATCTAACTAATGTTACCGTTTTAGGTTGTTACAAATGATAAATATTCCAACTAAATATCTGTGGTCAGATCACTTGGCGTGCTTCCCTTCTTTCTCTCAACTGCTTCGACGGGCTTATTGAAAGAATATGTCCTTAGACATCCCGGCAATTACTAAATATAAATAGGAATAATATTATGAAGATAATAAAGTTAATTATTTTAGTAATCTTATTTTCTTGCTAGAGAATAAATATGATTAATAGGACAATATTGATTGGGCCTATAACTAAAATATATTAATCCTATGAGGTCACACATTGTAGCACAAGTTGGACAAAGCAATCCAAATCCATTTAGAATTAGGGTTGGGCCGGTCTAAAGGAGAATAGGAGGAGAATTAGTTCTCCTAACTGGCCTATGACTCTTCTATTATATATAGGATATAATATTAGGGTTTAGGTGATCAATTCATTATTCAGTTTCTTTTCACAAGAGAGAGAGAATTGAAACCCAAATCTATTCCCTCTAACCGGCGCCTATACCATCAAAAGCAAGAGATTTTCTTCTCTTCCGTTCTAGCAAACGTTGGTGTTCAACTGGTGCTCGTGGACTGATTAGAGGAGCAACACTTGGGGGCTCTCAGATCTTCAAAGCTTGCATACAACAGGGAAATCACGCTACAAAGGTTTGATATTTAATCCCTATTGAATGATTCATATGTTTGATTATGTTTGCGATCCTATGATAGATGTTAGGAAATTATTTCCTGAAATTCCGCTATTTGCATCTATATATTCCTACAACGGTATCAGTTTTGCCTAATTCATAATATTCATATGATCATGTTATTGTATGCAAAGTTATTATTTTTATTCAATTAAGGGAGAATTTATTTATGGCTTGAATTTGTATAATTAATATTTGATATTAATTGGTTGGAAATTGTAAATAATTAATTTATTTGTGATTTATGCTCAAACAATTTTATAAAGTTCCGAATTTTTTATATTATGGTCGAAATAAATTGTTTAATTCACTCTAAAATTTTCGGATTTTTATAAATATATTTGTTAGATTTAAAATTATTTATGTTTAATTTGATTAATCATTGAAATAATTTGTTAACAATTAAAGATTTGATTTTTTAATTTGTTAAATAAATCTAATGTTCATCACCCACATAGATCTAGAATAATATGATGGCTGAAAATAATTTGATTATTTTTCCCACTAATTTTCGAATTTTATCATATTATTTATGAATTTTGGTTAAATTTTATGTTTAATTTGATTATTCATAGAATTTAAGGATAACAATTAAAATATTTGATTTATTTGTTAAGATAATTCAGTCGATTACCCTAAAAATAATTTTCGAATTTTTTAGATTTTAATTGTTAATTTTCTGAATTTTTCGGATATTATTTTATCTTTGCCCTAATTTTGAATTCTTGAAAAAGATTTGTTGTTTAATAAAGATTATGCATTTAAATCTAATCTCAACAAACACAAAAATTTGTTTAAGTTTTGTTGATTGATTCAAAATTTTTTGCCATAATTTTCGGATATTAAAACCCTTTAAATCTTTAATTAATTGTTAAATAAAGATATCTTTAATTTAAATGTAATTGTTACAAAATTAAAGAGGAAGCCAACCATGGCTGGGTGGACCACCGGTGAAGGTGGTGCCACGGTGGCTGGCGGAAGGGGAACCGGACAAGAGGCGGAAAGGGGCGGCGCTGGTGGGGCATGGTCGGTGGCGCGCGTTCGACGTGCGGAGCTCAGCTTTCCTCGCACGCTTCCGGCGGTGCTGGTCGTTCGTCTGTTGGCTGCTGGAATACATGCGTGTCCGTCGAGGACGGAGGACGGGATGCGCGAACTCGGCTGCTGGCTGACGTGCTGCTGGGTTAGTTCGCGTCGTGGCTGGTTTTAGTTTTCCAACGGGTTCTACGTGAAGCTTTGTGGGTGTTGTGGTTTGGCTGTTGACTGGCAGCCTTGTGCTGCTGGTCAAAGGTCAACCCATAATATTAATTAAAAAAAAATATTTAGGAAAATCTGATTTTCTAAAATTGAGCATAAATCCAAAAGTTTCCTATTTTGCAAATTTGTGAATATAATGATTACTGCCATGTTAAAATAATAATTGAATTAAAATAATAAAGTTTCCTAAATGATTAACAGCTTAAATTTGTAAAGTTTTATAATTATTATGGAGAGTTTTTATTTGCTTATTAATTGTTAATAAGTCAATAGTATGTATTTATTTTATGTTGATATTATAAATGCGTGAATGGTTAATGTAATATTTATGATATTATATTTTGCATGTTATGACTAGTATGGCCCAAATTAGGATAGTAAATACGATCTGCGAATCTTTATATTTGAATGTAATTTAAATACGATCTGCGAATCGTTTGTATTTTTGTAACTTTAAATTTTCGTTATTTATTTAATTCAAATTATGTAATCAAGCATGAGGATCCAAAGATTTTCAAGGATGGTGATCCATGGAGATTCAAGGGAGGATTCATGAAGATTAGTTATTTTCCTAAGTATAGGGGCCATACTAGATCATTTAAATATTGCTTGTATAATTCTCTTGCATTTATTTTGTTTAAATGCTTGCTTCTAAGTTTGTTTTGTGGTTAATTGATTTATGTGTTCACTATTAATTGACCATATTAGTAAACTTAGGTCCCCAAAAGTAATATTGAGTTTAACTGCTTTTCCAAACAACACCTATAAAGCCTTAGATCATGAGTAATAGGTTCTGCCAAAGCAGGGTGTTGCTCATAGTTCCGGGGATAGTAGGGTAGGTTTTTGAAACTTACATGTTAATGTTTGGTTTAACTCAATAAAATCATCAAAAGACAAAGTTTTGGTTTTTGAAGCTAAGAGATAGGAGTAAACAAGGAGTTGTTAACCTGTCTACCAAGAATTATACACTAATAGAATAATTGTTTATTGCTGCGGTGATATTGCTGCGGTTTTACTCATACGCAGCAATATATCACGTAAAAAGAAAAGGAAAAATAAAAAATAACCATATTGCTGCGGTTTTGGCCGAAAACCGCAGCAATATGGTTTCAACGGATTTTTTTGAAATTTTTTGACTATTTGACCAAATATATTGCTGCGGTTTCTAGTAAGAAACCGCAGCAATATATTAAAATAATATAAAAAAATATTATTTGAACCTATTGCTGCGGTTCCTATACAAAACCGCAACAATAGGCTTTTAAAATTATAATAAAAGGGCCCACGTAGAATTGGTGCGTTTATTTCTCTCATTTACTCAGCTAGGGTTTCCTCTCACTCTCTCTCCTCCTCTCTTCCTCTCATCATTTTCACGCCTCCCCCTCATCTTCTCTCTCTCCTCCCCTCATCTTATCTCTTCCTCTCAATCATGCCGGTCGACCGTTCAAAATCAATGGCTCAATCACGCCGGTCGACCGTTCGAAATTAACGGAGGCGTCGCAAGGTCGCTCGCCAGATTCGCCGTCGACTGTTCGGGTTTTTCGGTTTTTCTTTTTTTTTGTCTGATTTCGTTTCTCAAATTTCCAAGTTTTTTACTTCTGATTTTTTGTTTTTCGGTTTTTTTTCATTTTTTTCGTCTTCGGGGTTATGGGTCTGGGTTCATTTCTGGGTTCTGGGTATGGGTAATGGGTTATGAATTTGGGTTTTTAACTTTTTTTTTATTTGGGTGGGTGGGTCGGATCTGGGATGTGGGTTGTTTGGGTTGGTGGGGGTTGGTGAGGTGTTTGGATTGGGGGTGGTTTGGGTTGGTGGAGCGCTGGGTTGTTTGGGTCGGTGGAGCGCTGGGTTGTTTGGGTTGGGTGGTTTGGGTCGGTGTGGGTGGTGGGGTGTTCGGGTTGGGGTGGTTTGGATCGGTGGTGGTGGTGGGTTGTTTAGTTTAGTTGGTTTGGATCTGTGGGGGTGGTGGGGTGTTTGGGTTGGGTAGTTTGGGTCGGTGGGGGTTAGTGGGGTGTTTGGGTTGGGGGTGGTTTGCACCACTTGCAAAAACTGATTCATTCATGGTTTTTTGGTAATATACAGGTGTAGATCCAGAGTTCGGTGCGGTGGCTCGTCCCGGTGGTGGGGGTTCGGCATGGCTGATATGTGTTCAAGATTTTAATTAGGATGTAATTTTAATTAGGATTTGGGTTCATGAATCTTGTTAGAATTTTGTTATAAATTGTAATATTAGATTTGAATTAGGATGTAATTATAGTATTAAATTCTAGTATTAGATTGTAATTATCTTTATTTTTAATAAAATCCTCATTTGATTAATTACTCGTGGGTCGTTCCTCAACCCTCACTCGTCGTTGTCGACTGTAGATCTATTTTCGTATCTTCATTTAAAAAATTGCCATACTACAATATTCTAGTTATTGGAGTTGATTTAAAATTGCCAGAATTTCAAAAAAAAAATTTTTTTTTTTTACCTGTACCTATTGCTGCGGTTTTTACCCAAAACAGCAGCAATAGGGTAACATATTGCTGCGGTTTTGGCTGTTACCCTATTGCTGCGGTTTTGGGTAGAAACCGCAGCAACGGTTTTGGGTAGAAACCGCAGCAATATGTTACCCTATTGCTGCGGTCAAAAACCGCAGCAATAGGTAATTACCTATTGCTGCGCGGCCAAAACCGCCGCAATAGGCCATTTAATGACCGCAGCAATAAGCAATTATTCTACTAGTGATAATTAGTTATAATTAGTAAAGTGTTTACTTACCTCAACTACTATAAATTGAAGGTAGGGCCAAAGTCCGTTTGATTGTAGTGGGAGGGGATCTTGGTTATTTCTTTATTCAATATGGGACTTTCATTTTGAATAAAGGGTAGTAGTAATTAAAATTTGTTTAATTATTGCTTTCTTGATAAACATTGATTGAATCTTGCTTTATTATTTGTTGTAGTAATTATGTCTAGTAACAACAATATCAACACCAACAATTCTACTTGTAGTTTGCGCTCCATCCTTTCGAAGGACAAATTGAATGCTGAAAGTTTCATTGCAAGTGAAAGGGATATGGGAATCGTTACACCAAAACCAAAAGTTGCTGATGAGCACTATTGTTACACCTGTAACAAGGTTGGTCATTGGAAAAGTAGTTGCCCCAAGTATCTGAATGATCGAAAGAAAGGAGTTTCTAGTTCAGATATGTATGTTATAGAAGTTAACTTAGCAACTTCTGCTTCTTGGGTATTTGATACCGCTTGTGGTTCGCACATTATTTGTAATATGCAAGGCCTCAAAAAGAGTAGAACATTGGGAAAGGGAGAAGTAGATCTTCACGTTGGCAATGGAGCACGAGTTGCTACATTGGCAGTGGGAGTATATAGTCTACTTTTACCTTCAGGATTACTTTTAAAAAGGAAGGGCTGCGCTGGAAGGGCTGCGTTTTTGGCAAAACGCAGCCCTTCTTTTATGAAGGGCTGCGGTTTTACAGAAAACCGCAGCCCTTTTAGTGAAGGGCTGCGGTTAACAAGAAATCGCAGCCCTTCATACTGTATGAAGGGCTGCGATTTTGAGGCTAACCGCAGCCCTATTAGTGAAGGGCTGCGATTATCCCAAAAACCGCAGCCCTTCATAAACGAAGGGCTGCGGTTTTTTAGAAAACGCAGCCCTTCACTTCCATTTTTTTTTATGCATTTTTGCGCGCATACACAGTGCCCCCATTTCATTTTCCCTCCCTTAGCCAAATTCACTCTCACTCTCTCACCAACAGCGCGAACTTCCCCTCTCACTCTCTCACCACCAGCGCGAAACCCTATCTCCACCACCACCACTCATTTCACGTACCACTGCCACGACGACGCACCAACTGCATTGCAGCCACCACCAGTGCCCTTCCCTCCACTGCATTGACGCCACCACGCAGCTGCACCACCTTGTGCTCCTTCTTCTTCTCTTCTCTCCTCCACTACTGCATTGTTTGTTGATCATCCCTTCTCTCACTCTCTCTCCTCTTTTACGTTTCTCTAATTTTTGTTTAATTTCATTGAATTTTGAAATCAACTTCTATTTTTTGTTGTAAAATGTGCTTGTGTTAGCTGAATATGTGATTGTAGGGGGGGGGGGGAGGCTGGGGGAGGGTGGGTAGGGGGTGGGGGTCTTGGGCGGGTGGTGGGGGAGGGTTGTGGATGCCGGCCGGGGGTGGGGAGGGTTGATAGGGGGTGGGGGGGGGGGGTGGGGAGGCCGGACGGGGGTGGGGGTGGGAGGAGGCTGGACGGGGGGTGGGGGAGGGCAATGCGGGGGTGCGGGAGGGTTGGGGAGGCTGGACGGGGGTGGGGGAGGGTGGGGGAGGCCGGACATGGGGTGGGGGAGGGCTGGCAATAGGTGGGGGAGTGCAGTGGGGGGCAGTAGTGGCGGTGGTGTTGAGGCTGTTGTAAATGTGGAGAGTTAGGTCACATGGCAATCGAAAGCCCATCTAATGCTCTCCGCATTTATAACAGTTTCTACTCCGCCGCTACCAGCTGATGGGCATTCCATTGCCATGTGACCTGATTCTCGGGTCATTTTAGGCCTATTTTCGCCTTTTCTTGTCCAATTCGTACCAGCTGATGGGAATTTCGGAGGGTTTGTGTAGTGTATGTATATTTCTTCATATGAGATTGTATGAAAACGCAATGTAATTTAGCTATGAAATCTATAAGTTGTTTGAATTGTCATCATATGCCTAGATACCCGTTCAAGACTTACTCATTAGGAGTAAGTCTTGAATAGTCCCCGGTTTGGGTCACTTAGGTGGTGAATGTGTGTCTTCTTTTCAATTCTGAGGAAATTCTGGGCTTATCGTTTCTCTACATTGTTCTCTGGGTACATATGTAGATAAGCAATTATCTATTGTGTACTTGGAGAACTGTAGGGAAATGCTGCCGGATTTTCCTTAGAAGTGAAAAGTTGGCATATATTCACTAGTGAGATTAGACGTCCAAGGATGGGTTAGGTTGGAGTGATAAGGACCTTCGGCTGCATGCATACAATTGAACATGTCACTATCTTAGATTGCTCTATACGTGTGTGATTTGAATATGTGTGAGTGTATGTACTTAAATAATGATTGATGCATTATAATGAATGGTACGTTGTGTTTAATTATTAGAGGTCTTCTTGAATGAGATAGATCGTACTTGGATGTATGGTAGTCGTGAATCGATTGAGTTTGTGAAAGGGGTCTCGGAATTCTGTACAACTGCATTACAATATCAAACATCCTCTGGAGCAGTCGACTTTTATTGTCCTTGTTTCGATTGTAGAAATGTGAGCAAGGTTAGTAGTATACATGTGGTTAGGGAGCATGTTTTTCGCCGTGGGTTTAGGCCTCAATACCACGTATGGGTTTGGCATGGTGAGCAGGGGAAGTATATAGGAAGCTCTAGAGTAATGAACGATGTATGTGAAGAAAAGAAGGATTTAGAGAATTGGGATGATGAGTTCGGGGATGAGAATTTGGATGATGAGTTTGCAGATGATGATTGGGATCGGGTAGACGAGATGATACACGAGGTTGAAGATCAGTCGTGTAAACGACCTCGTATTTTTGAGTCTATGTCTGAGGCTGCTGAAAAGCCGTTGTATCCAGGTTGAACAAAGTACACCAAACTTTCCGCGGTGATAACATTGTTTAACATTAAGTCGAAAGCTGTTTGGACGGACTCTAGTTTCACATCGTTGTTGGAAGTTTTAGCTGATATGCTCCCTGATGGAAATGAACTGCCAAAGTCGTACTATTATGCGAAGAAACTGATGTGTCCTTTCGGTTTAGAGTACGAGCGGATACATGCTTGTCCTAACGATTGTGTGCTTTATCGTAATGAGTATGAGCATTTACATGAGTGTCCACGTTGTGGATTGTCGAGGTACAAGCGTGAAGGAGCTGGAGGTAGTGAAGGACCACCAGCTAAGGTGTTGTGGTATTTACCCATAATACCTAGATTTAAGCGCATGCTCTCAATTAAAGGAGATGCGAAGAGTTTGAGGTGGCATGCAGATCGTAGGAAGAAAGACGGTCTGCTCAAGCATCCGGCAGATTCGCCTGAGTGGAAAAGTATCAACAGGGTGCATAAGGCATTTGGTAATGAGGATAGGAATCTGAGGCTTGGATTATGTACGGATGGCATGAACCCTTTTGGCAATCTCGGTTCGCGCAAAGATAGTACATGGCCGTAGTCTTAGTGGTTTATAACTTGCCTCCTTGGTTGTGCATGAAACGCAAGTACATGATGCTGTCGCTTCTTATATCGGGGCCCAAACAACCTGGAAATGACATTGATGTATACCTCCAGCCGCTTGTTGAAGATTTACAGAAGATGTGGAACGAAGGAGTGTCAGTATTCGATGCGTATGCTAATGAGATGTTCACTCTGCGTGCCATGCTTTTTTGTACTATGAACGATTAACCAGCTTATGGGAACTTATCTGGGTATAAGACGAGAGGAAAACAACCCTGCCCGGTTTGTGTAGATGACATGAAATCTACACACCTTAAGAGATGCAAACATGTGTATATGCGCACACGAAGGCTCATCAGACGCGACCATCCCTATCGGTTTAAGAAGAAGGCATTCGATGGGACGGTTGAAGAAAAAGTTGCTCATACACCATTAACTGGTACTGAAGTTTATAATCAGGTGAAGGGCATTGAGACAATCTTTGGTAAACCTGCTAGTGAGGTTGATCGACCTACGGGATTATGGAAAAAGGAGTCCATTTTTTGGAAACTCCCATATTGGAAAGTTCTAAAGGTCAGACATTGTTTGGATGTCATGCACATAGAGAAGAATGTTAGTGAAGCTATTCTTGCAATACTTATGAATATTCCGGGCAAGACAAAAGATGTTAAGGCGTCACGACTTTACTTGGAAAAACAGGGGCTTCGACCAGAGTTGTGGGCTCAGAAAAGGAACGGAAGGAAGAAGAAAGTAGTGGAGGAAAGGGTTGATGATGAAACTCAGAAAAGTAAAAAGAAGGTGGAGGATTCGGAGAAGAATTATTTGCCACCAGCTTGCTACACGATGTTGCGTGCAGAGAAACGGATTTTTTGCGAGTCATTGTATGGCATTAAGGTCCCAACTGGCTACTCATCGAATATGAAGCGGTTTGTTACCTTAAATGGTGAGTTGAAGTTATCGAGTATGAAATCTCACGATTGTCATGTCATGATGCAAGTATTCTTACCGATTGTAATTCGTGGGATACTTCCAAAGCATGTGAGGCACACCATTACAGAACTTTGTTCATTTTTCCATACAATATGCAGCAAAGTCCTAGAACCGTCGACCCTCGATTCCTTGCAGGCCAGAGTAGTTGAAACTCTATGCAAATTTGAGATGTTCCCCCCCGCATTCTTTGACATTATGGTCCATCTCATTGTCCATCTAGTTCGAGAAATTAAGCTGTGTGGTCCAGTTTTTTTGAGGTGGTGCTATCCTTTTGAGAGATATATGGGCACTTTGAAGGATAAAGTTCGGAATCCTGCACAACCAGAAGGTAGTATAATTCAAGGGGTTGTGGGTGAAGAGATCAGTAATTTTGTGGCTGAGTATTTTGCTAGTGTTGATCCTGTTGGACTTCCGACATCCCGACACGAGGGCAGACTTGAGGGCAAGGGCACAATTGGTTCAAAATTGATCACACCTTCCGTAGAAAAGCGTAAACAAGCTCACTTATTTGTATTGCATCACGTAGCAGCTGTCCATCCTTATTTAAATGAACATATGGAGGAATTACGTGTTAGCAATCCTGGAAAAGGAGTTAGGGCATTGACGCAAATGCATAACAAGACTTCAATTGATTGGTTTCATAAACGAGTAGTGAATGATTTGGATGAAAGTGTTCCTGAAACAGTCAAGTGGTTAGCATTTGGTCCTCGTGAAGCTGTACGCTCTTATGAGGGTTATGATATTAATGGGCATACGTTTTGGACTGAACATCAAGATCTGAAGTCAACATCGCAACAAAATAGTGGTGTTTCACTTGTGGCGTCATCTACACAATACGCAAGCTCGAAGGATAAGTCGCTTGTACATGCTGAAAGCAATTATTATGGGCGAATAGAAGAAATATGGGAGCTGGACTACTGTACTTTTAATATTTGCCTCTTGTGTTGCAAGTGGGTTGACGATAATCGACGTTGCGTAAGAAAAGATGATCCTTGCGGATTCACTCTTGTTGACTTTAGTCGTCTACGTGAAACTGAGGAGCCATTTGTAATTGCATCACAAGTTAAGCAAGTATTTTTTGTAACTGATCCTGCTAATAAGAAGTGGTCAATTGTTGTACCTGGTAAAAGGAGTATCCTCGGTATTGGTGATGTTGATAATGAGGAAGAATATGATGCATTTGAGGACTTCTCCCCTTTTACCTATCCTGAAAATAGTGTGGAAGATGATGATGTGAATATGTCGGAGAACTATATGCGTGTAGATCACACGGAAGGGATACATGTACTTCAGGATCCTAAGAAACGGTGGAAGGTCAATAAATCATGAGACATAAACTCAGGTCTGTGTAATTTCTCCAATTTGTAACTATTATGTAGATTTTTTGTAACCTTTTTTTGCCTTTTCGCTTCCAAATCGTACTTATCGAGTCATTTAACCTCAAATTCTTTTTGAACATGATTATATGAGGTATAATGTAACTATTGTGTAGAGTTTTAGGCTTGCACTTGTTGTTGGTTGCATTTCGGGAACGAAAATGTCATTTTAGGCCTTTTTTTGCCTTTTCGCTTCCAAATCATACTTATCGAGTCATTTAACCCCAAATTCTTTTTGAACATGATTATATGAGGTATAATGTAACTATTGTGTAGATTCTTAGGCTTGCACTTGTTGTTGGTTGCATTTCGGGAACGAAAAGGTCGTTTTAGGCCTTTTTTTTGCCTTTTCGCTTCCAAATCGTACTTATCGAGCCATTTAACCCCAAATTCTTTTTGAACATGATTATATGAGGTATAATGTAACTATTGTGTAGATTCTTAGGCTTGCACTTGTTGTTGGTTGCATTTCGGGAACATAAATGTGATTTTAGGCCTATTTTTTCCTTTTCGCGTCCAATTCTTGTTTCTCGAGTCATTTAACTCCATTTTCTTTTTCAATACGATAATATAAGGTATAATATAACTAGTGTGTAGAGTTTTAGGCTTGCAATTGTTTTTGATTGAATTTCGGGAAGGTATATGTCATTTTTAATCACTACTAACTACGGTAAATGATTGAATTCTTATATTTTGTGTTTATTCCTTGGTTGTTTTGCAAGGTTTATATGAATAACACACCACGTTTGAGGGCCTTCACCACAGACGAATTACATGAAGTACGGGATAAGTTGGCGTTCCACATTTGTGATGATTGCTTATGATACATTTTGGTGGAATTCGTGATATAATTAGCTACATCTACTAGTTTGTATCAATTCTACACTTTATACATTATTAAATATACATATTTAAAGTTAATTATTACGTTCAAAAACTTGTCATATATTATTGCACATTGATTCGGTTTTTTTTTTTGTGTCGAAGGGAGGTTTTGGGTGGGGGTGGGGTGGGGGGGCCGCCATGGTGGGTCTTGGCCGGGCTATGGGGCTGGTTGGGTCTTTGGGGTGGGTGGGGGTGGGAGTGCAGGGGGTGGCAGGGGGGTGGGGGTAAGGGGGCGGGGGGGGGGGTGTAGGGGGTGGCAGGGGGTGGGGGTGCGGGGGGTGGGGGTCTGGGGGGCGGGCAGGGGCGCAGTCTTTGGGGTGGGAAGGGGGTGGGGCGGGGGGTGGGGGCGGGGGGGGTGGGGGTGCGGGGCGGGGGGGGGGTGGGGGTGGCGGGGGTGGGGGATGGGGGCGGGGGTGGGGGTGCGGGGGTGGGGCGGGGGGGTGGGGGGGTGGGGGTCTTTGGGGTGGGCGGGGGTGGCGGTGCGGGGGGTGCGAGGATTGGGAGTACATGGGGTGGGGGTGCGGGGGTGGGAGTGCGGGGGGTGGGGTGGGGGTGGCGGGGGTGGCGGGGGTGGGGATGAGGGGGTGGGCGGGGGGTGGCGGGGGTGGGGGTGAGGGGGTGGGCCGGGGGTGGGGGGTACTGGGCCGGCGGGGGATGGGGGCAGATTTAATTAATTTTTTTAAAAAAAAAAATTAAATTTGAAGGGCTGCGGTTTTACCTCTAAACCGCAGTCCTTCACTTAAAAAGGACTGCGGTTTAATCTTAAAACCGCAGCCCGTCATTCAAAGAAGGGCTGCGGTTTATGCCGAAAACGCAGCCCTTTAAGCCTAGAAGGGCTGCGTTTTTGGCCTTAACCGCAGCCCTTCGTTGTGAAGGGTTGCGGTTAAAAACCGCAGCCCTTCTTATCTATTGAAGGGCTGCTATGGAAAGGGCTGCTGGCCAAAAACGCAGCCCTTAGGGCTGTTTTGACCGCAGCCCTTCCTTATTTTTCCACTAGTGTATGATGATCAAGAAATTCCAGTTGGGTTGGAAACTAGACTTGAAGGGCTTTCCAACGGTAGGTCACACACCCAAATGTACTTCTGCTTCGAGAGATACAACCTTCACAAGTAGACGCAAAATCGCAGTTTTTCTGCCCGGTCTACCGGGCGAGACGAAAACTTCTTCATAGTCCAAGGCATGTTTTCCCGGTTGACCGGGCGAAAGAGGCGTCAAAACCATTTAAGCGCCTGACCGGGCGAATTTCCTTCTTTTTGTCGTAATTTTACATCACCGTCGCCAGACCGGGCGGTTTTTTCGGAAGGTTAATTTTTGCCTTTTTTAGTCGGTTTTGTAAAAACTATGAATAGGCTTTTAGTATTTTCGATTAAACTGTCTTATTTTCTGCGTTTTTAGGTTTAAAACATTTAGTCTTTTTCTATCTAGCTTTGTATTAACTCTTGCCCATGAAGATCATAAAGATCATCAATTTCGTTTTCATAGTTCTTCAATCATTCAATATTCTTCTTTACTTTGCTTATTTTAATGAATTCTTATATTTGCGTTATGTTAGGTGAGTTTATTATTATCATGAGTGAGTAGTCTATTTCTAGGGCTTAGAGAGGTAAGCCATGTTTATACCTATTTGATTATGGTTTAAATTTCTTCGATATTCGGGTTGAATTAGAGTAATTTCCTATTGATTTGTTATGCTTGTTTAATTCATGTAATTGCGCAATATCATGGGTTATGTTTAGCTAACAGGGGTTAGAATCGAAAGATCATACTCATTAGAGGCTTGTTACATTAGGTAGGTTTGATTATGTTGAGCGACCGTACTGGCATATGTCGATCTAAGAGTTGTTAGGGCCCGACCGTAGGATTAACGAAATACTCTAATTATTCGAGCCTCAATCCAAGTATTGTTGAACTATATTGTAGTGATTAAATTGGTATAAGCATGGTGGACCGATCGATTGCCCTAGGTTTTTAATTATTTGATAAACTTTCATCTCTTTGTGTTCTAGGTTATTCTAGTTTAGTTGTTAATTTTTCAATCAATTTCATTTCTTGAAGTAGTTAAATAATTGAACACAAATCTATAGAACTCCTCTCCCTGTGGATCGACTCGTATTTGCAAGTTTCTGAACAACAGACATCGTGCACTTGCGGTACTATTTTAAAACCCATGATAATCAAGAAATTACAGTTGGGTTGGAAACTAGACTTGAAGGACTTTCCAACGGTAGGTCACACACCCAAATGGACTTCTGGTTCGAGAGATACAACCTTCACAAGTAGACGCAAAATCGCAGTTTTTCCGCCCGGTCGACCGGGTAAGACGAAAACTTCTTCAGAGTCAAAGGCATGTTTGCCCGGTTGATCGGGCAAAAGAGGCGCCAAAACCATTTACCCGCCTTGTAACACCCCGGAATTTCAAAGTAGAAAAGAAAGAAATAATTATAGTATTAATAGGACGATGGCGGAAACATCGTCTTTTAGGAATGTCACTACTACAAGAAATGCATTTAAATAACTAAGTGATTAATCAACATAAGTAAATAGTATAAATAAATTAAATTAATTAGAGTAATATCTAAAAGAGAAAACTGACTCTCAAACTAATTAAAAGTCTAGGCCAAAAACATCTAGCTTTTTAATGCTCACAACTCAACCCGAGCCCAAAACCAAAGAAGATTCCCATCAACATAACCTGCAAAATATACAACAAACTTCCACAATCAGTGGGGAGTAACTAGCAGTTCTCCCAGAACAAAAGAAATCAAAGCATGATTCAGACATAGATTAATAAGAAAGGAAATAATAAAGTCAAGTCAACTACAATATGCATCTACTTCCATATAACTCACAAATAACGCAAATGAATAATACTCACACTAATCCACCAAACACCAGCTTCCAAGAACATAAAAGATCACAAATTATTTCTGATTAACAAGCTCTTAAATAATTAAAAAGAATATCCTCAAACTCACAACAAAAACACAATAATAATTATTAAACTAATAAGTAGGATTATTAAAATAACATAAAAATTATCATACGACCCTAATGGATCTACTGACGTGGTACAATTTTTATTTATAATTTTCGGACTCTAAAAGTATTTGTAAACGTTAATTTACAGAATACTCAAATAAGCCAATATAATAATTAAAAATAAAAATAAACTCCCAAAAATTACCAAAAATTCAAATAACATGCATAAGCTCACGGTAATACATAATATACAAAGAAATAAATTTTTCCGCCTACATAAATAATTTTCACGACGTATATACTGGCAGACACGAAAATGCAAAAACACATAAACCAATTAAATAAACCTGTAAAAAGTAAGAAAAATTATTCCAAGGCATGAAATACATACTACACATATAACATGATTCATGAAAAATAATTTAAGCAATTTTAACATTCGTTAAATTATTATTTTGCAAATAAGCCATAAACACACAAAATACCAAATAAATCGAATAAATACTAAAATTCAGACGAAAATTATTCTTCTGTATACAATATTCATACATTATGCATCAAGTATATCCATGTCAAATTTCATCAATAATTTCATTCGAAAATTATTTTAAGTAATTCCTAGCGTAATAATCTAATACCGAATAATACCCTAATCACTATTGTTCTAAGATAACTACTAGTTACCTGGAACATCGGGAGGAGAGCTGAGTCTAAATGGATTCGAAAAATATGCGAGCAATCCAATTCCTCCATGAACGATAGTTGTAGCAACAAGTCACTAGGCATTTTCTTCTGAATGTTGAAAACTCTTATTTCGCACTGCTCTGTTCCGACCATGATTCCTGGTGATCAAAAGCTCGGATTCTAAATCGATCTGGTCAAAGTTAAGAACAAGATGTTATAAATGTTATGTCCAAATCTGAAGATGCTCCAACGGTTAGATCTCCGGATACGGTTATTTTCGTGAAGGTGTGACAGGAAAAACCGGGTTGAACCTTTCTATTCTTTTCCTCTTCCTTTTCTCTCTTTCTTTTCTTGAAAACGGTGTGGGTTAAATGAGAATGATGCTGAACTTATTTTAATAAAAATCAGAATTTTATGTCAAGGAAAAAAAGAAGGGTTTAGCAGAATGTTAATGAGGGATTAAATGAGCGGTTACAAGAGATCCAAAGGTTAGCTTAATAAGCACCAAAACTCTTCATCCTCCACTCCATAATTGCTGATTTCGGCCAGCATGACACGCCACATGCGATGCAATATTTCATCACCCAAGTCGGTCCAACAACGTTACAAAAACGCTACACGACAAAACTGCATCCTAAACGCCTAAATAAATAACGAAACTAATATAACCTTTAAAATAAATAACTAACAACTTAAAATAAATATATATAAATATATCACAACATATAAATATATATACACATTTTCACAACACGTTCCAAAATAATTAAAATAATAAATTATTTATTTTTATGAAAAAAAATATCATTTAACATAAACAAACACCAAAAATAAAGGGTTAAAATTACGGGGTGTTACAATCACTCCCCTTTAAAATAGTTTCGTCCTCGAAACTTCAAAACAACCAAGAGACAAAAGAAAATACTCTAGATAAAAAACATTAAGAAAACAGAAATCGATGGATTTTAGTTAACTAAACAACTTTGCAGGTATAAAATTTGATAACTCAAATAATATATATTTTATTTTGGAAGACCAAAAGAGTTGTATAGTAAAGAAGCACGGTAACAACAATCATTTTATAAAATGTCAAAGAACCAAAGACAAGTATTAGAAAGTTTAAGGTAAAAGCTTTTGCACAATAAAGTATAGGTAATTTTGTAAAAGAAGCAGGAACAAATATTTACGTAAAATTATAAAAGAATAAATCCGACCATACATAAATATTTTTAGAAAAGAAACGAAGAAGAAAAAGTTCGTAAATGGATAGCCAAACCAATTTAAATAAAGGTAACCACACGGGCTTATACTCCACTTAAAGAGATAAGAACACTATAATAAAGAGTAGCTAGCTGCTTTATTAAAATAGCACTTACGAACACAAGTCATGACATATGTTATAAGAGCGTACGCCTCCTAAACATATATATGAAAATTAAAGTTCGCAAAAGAAATTGAAAACTTTAAAATAAATTTCACAACGACGAAACACTAATAATAAATAGGCGATAAAGTAATAAATTATTAACAACAATTATATAATTTGCCAAGTCGACACAAATGTGCATGGAACCACCCATTGCAACCTAGTATCAACAAAACAATATTAGAAAGCCTTCTTATCAAATCAACGTTAAAGTTTAACGGAATCACCCAATATAAACTTAATGTCAACTCAAAAAGGAAATTAAATCAAATAGATAAAATGTGTCAACTTATCAAATTGACATACAAGTCAAAGGAATCACCCATTATGACTTAATATCAACTCAAACAAGTTTAAAATTTAGACTGAGTATATATATTTCCTTTCCAAAGAATATAAAACAAAATAGTTAAAGTCAGATAATTAAATAAGAAGTAAAGAAAACAACCAAAATTTTTCTATGAAATGAGAAAGCTCTAAATATTTAGACAAGAAACAACAAATAGTAAACGAGATCCTTTCACGCATTTGAGTTTGAAAAATAATGCTAATAAGAAAAGTAAGTAAAGTAAAAGTTGTTGAATGCTAACCTTTAAAACAAAATAGTTTGCGTCTACACTTCAATCTAGCACCAAGGCAACTCAATAAAGTACTTTTATTTTCAAAGACTACAAAACTTATTACCATAGTTAAAGACTAAACAAGGATTAGCATGAAAAATAAAAATATTAAAAGGAAAATATTTATAAATATAGATGGTCAAAGACGGTAAGAGAAATTTGAAGAATATCTTGAAAGACAATTTCATAACCCCTTTCTTTTTCCAAACCATTATAAAACAATTGAAATTAATCGTTTTTCAAAAGAGTATGTCAAAATATTAACAATAACAAAATTTGAAAGTCGGAAAATAACTCTAGCATAAGTATAAAATTTATTAAGTTCAAAGATCTAAAATATAATTTGGAATATAAATTCAAACTTGAAAGTTTTGTAAATAATAAAACAGATATGTAGTACTCTTATAAAAAAACACTTAATTGAAAAAGAACAAAAAGTATATACTGTCTCACATAATAACATATACTATCAAGCAACTAGCAAATAAAATAAATGCAATGCAACACACAAGACTATATTAAAATAAAATTAAAGTTTATCTTTAAATTGCAAAACACAAAATAAATTAAACACACAACTAAATCGAGAAGGCTATAAATTACTTCGCTTTCGCTGCGCACTCTGATAAAAGAGAAAATAAATTACATGTAAGAGGCCCTGCAAATAAGATTAGCAAAATTGGTAGACTAATTCCACCAATGATACAAGTAACTATACATATTACATATGCTCCATAAGCATGAGAGCACACCACATTAACATAAGGCTTCCCTTTACTTACTCTACCCATCACACTCTCATTATAGTGAAACAACTAAACTTAATTCTAAACAAATTTTATATCCTATGGCTAACTAATAATTCTAATGAATCATTAGCAACTCTTTTTCAGAGTTTAAGAGCGTTTTGCTCTGATACCAACTGTAACACCCCAGAATTTTAAAGCAGAAAAGAAAGAAATAATTATAGTATTAATATGATGATGGCGGAAACATCGTCTTCAGGGAATGCCACTACTACAAGAAATGCGTTTAAATAACTAAGTGATAAATAACCATATGTAAATAGTATAAATAAATTAAATTAATTGGAGTAATATCTAAAAGATAAAACTGACTCTCAAACTAATTAAAAGTCTAGGCCTAAAACATCTAGCTTTTTAATGCTCACAACTCAACCCGAGCCCGAAACCAAAGAAGATTCCCATCAACAAGATGTTATAAATGTTATGTCCAAATTTGAAGATGCTCCAACGGTTAGATCTCCGGATACGGTTATTTTCGTGAAGGTGTGACAGGAAAAACCGGGTTGAACCTTTCTATTCTTTTCCTCTTCCTTTTCTCTCTTTCTTTTCTTGAAAACGGTGTGGGTTAAATGAGAATGATGCTGAACTTATTTTAATAAAAATCAGAATTTTATGTCAAGGAAAAAATGAAGGGTTTAGGAGAATGTTAATGAGGGATTAAATAAGCGGTTACAAGAGATCCAAAGGTTAGCTTAATAAGCACCAAAACTCTTCATCCTCCACTCCATAATTGCTGATTTCGGCCAGCATGACACGCCACATGTGATGCAATATTTCATCACCCAAGTCGGTCCAACAACGTTACAAAAACGCTACACGACAAAACTGCATCCTAAACGCCTAAATAAATAACGAAACTAATATAACCTTTAAAATAAATAACTAACAACTTAAAATAAATATATATAAATATATCAGAACATATAAATATTTATACACAGTTTCACAACACGTTCCAAAATAATTGAAACAATAAATTATTTATTTTTATGAAAAAAAATATCATTTTCATATAAACAAACACCAAAAATAAAGGGTTAAAATTACGGGGTGTTACAATCACTCCCCTTTAAAAGAGTTTTGTCCTCGAAACTTCAAAACAACCAAGAGACAAAAGAAAATACTCTAGATAAAAAACATTAAGAAAACAGAAATCGATGGATTTTAGTTAACTAAACAACTTTGCAGGTATAAAATTTGATAACTCAAATAATATATATTTTATTTTGGAAGACCAAAAGAGTTGTATAGTAAAGAAGCACGGTAACAACAATCATTTTATAAAATGTCAAAGAACCAAAGACAAGTATTAGAAAGTTTAAGGTAAAAACTTTTACACAATAAACTATAGGTAATTTTGTAAAAGTAGCAGGAACAAATATTTACGTAAAATTATAAAAGAATAAATCCGACCATACATAAATATTTTTAGAAAAGAAACGAAGAAGAAAAAGTTCGTAAATAGATAGCCAAACCAATTTAAATAAAGGTAACCACACGGGCTTATACTCCACTTAAAGAGATAAGAACACTTTAATAAAGAGTAGCTAGCTGCTTTATTAAAATAGCACTTACGAACACAAGTCATGACATATGTTATAAGAGCGTACGCCTCCTAAAGATATATATGAAAATTAAAGTTCGCAAAAGAAATTGAAAACTTTAAAATAAATTTCACAACGACGAAACACTAATAATAAATAGGCGATAAAGTAATAAATTATTAACAACAATTATATAATTTGCCAAGTCGACACAAATGTGCATGGAACCACCCATTGCAACCTAGTATCAACAAAACAATATTAGAAAGCCTTCTTATCAAATCAACGTTAAAGTTTAACGGAATCACCCAATATAAACTTAATGTCAACTCAAAAAGGAAATTAAATCAAATAGATAAAATGTGTCAACTTATCAAATTGACATACAAGTCAAAGGAATCACCCATTATGACTTAATATCAACTCAAACAAGTTTAAAATTTAGACTGAGTATATATATTTCCTTTCTAAAGAATATAAAACAAAATAGTTAAAGTTAGATAATTAAATTAGAAGTAAAGAAAACAACCAACATTTTGCTATGAAATGAGAAAGCTCTAAATATTTAGACAAGAAACAACAAATAGTAAACGAGATCCTTTCAAGCATTTGAGTTTGAAAAATAATGCTAATAAGAAAAGTAAGTAAAGTAAAAGTTGTTGAATGCTAACCTTTTAAACAAAATAGTTTGCGTCTACACTTCAATCTAGCACCAAGACAACTCAATAAAGTACTTTTATTTTCAAAGACTACAAAACTTATTACCATTGTTAAAGACTAAACAAGGATTAGCATGAAAAATAAAAATATTAAAAGGAAAATATTTATAAATATAGATGGTCAAAGACGGTAAGAGAAATTTGAAGAATAGCTTGAAAGACAATTTCATAACCCCTTTCTTTTTCCAAACCATTATAAAACAATTGAAATTAATCGTTTTTCAAAAGAGTATGTCAAAATATTAACAATAACAAAATTTGAAAGTCAGAAAATAACTCTAACATAAGTATAAAATTTATTAAGTTCAAAGATCTAAAATATAATTTGGAATATAAATTCAAACTAGAAAGTTTTGTAAATAATAAAACAGATATGTAGTACTCATATAAAAAAACACTTAATTGAAAAAGAACAAAAAGTATATACTGTCTCACATAATAACATATACTATCAAGCAACTAGCAAATAAAATAAATGCAATGCAACACACAAGACTATATTAAAATAAAATTAAAGTTTATCTTTAAATTGCAAAACACAAAATAAATTAAACACACAACTAAATCGAGAAGGCTATAATTTACTTCGCTTTCGCTGCGCACTCTGATAAAAGAAAAAATAAATTACATGTAAGAGGTCCTGCAAATAAGATTAGCAAAATTGGTAGACAAATTCCACCAATAATACAAGTAACTATACATATTACATATGCTCCATAAGCATGAGAGCACACCACATTAACATAAGGCTTCCCTTTACTTACTCTACCCATCACACTCTCATTATAGTGAAACAACTAAACTTAATTCTAAACAAATTTTATATCCTATGGCTAACTAATAATTCTAAAGAATCATTAGCAACTTTTTTTCAGAGTTTAGGAGCGTTTTGCTCTGATACCAACTGTAACACCCCAGAATTTTAAAGCAGAAAAGAAAGAAATAATTATAGTATTAATATGACGATGGCGGAAACATCGTCTTCTGGGAATGTCACTACTACAAGAAATGCGTTTAAATAACTAAGTGATAAATAACCATATGTAAATAGTATAAATAAATTAAATTAATTAGAGTAATATCTAAAAGAGAAAACTGACTCTCAAACTAATTAAAAGTCTAGGCCTAAAACATCTAGCTTTTTAATGCTCACAACTCAACTCGAGCCCGAAACCAAAGAAGATTCCCATCAACAAGATGTTATAAATGTTATGTCCAAATTTGAAGATGCTCCAACGGTTAGATCTCCGGATACGGTTATTTTCGTGAAGGGGTGACAGGAAAAACCGGGTTGAACCTTTCTATTCTTTTCCTCTTCCTTTTCTCTCTTTCTTTTCTTGAAAACGGTGTGGGTTAAATGAGAATGATGCTGAACTTATTTTAATAAAAATCAGAATTTTATGTCAAGGAAAAAAGGAAGGGTTTAGGAGAATGTTAATGAGGGATTAAATGAGCGGTTACAAGAGATCCAAAGGTTAGCTTAATAAGCACCAAAACTCTTCATCCTCCACTCCATAATTGCTTATTTCGGCCAGCATGACACGCCACATGCGATGCAATATTTCATCACCCAAGTCGGTCCAACAACGTTACAAAAACACTACACGACAAAACTGCATCCTAAACGCCTAAATAAATAACGAAACTAATATAACCTTTAAAATAAATAACTAACAACATAAAATAAATATATCACAACATATAAATATATATACACTTTTTCACAACACGTTCCAAAATAATTGAAATAATAAATTATTTATTTTTATGAAAAAAAATATCATTTTAATATAAACAAACACCAAAAATAAAGGGTTAAAATTACGGGGTGTTACAATCACTCCCCTTTAAAAGAGTTTCGTCCTCGAAACTTCAAAACAACCAAGAGACAAAAGAAAATACTCTAGATAAAAAACATTAAGAAAACAGAAATCGATGGATTTTAGTTAACTAAACAACTTTGCAGGTATAAAATTTGATAACTCAAATAATATATATTTTATTTTGGAAGACCAAAAGAGTTGTATAGTAAAGAAGCACGGTAACAACAATCATTTTATAAAATGTCAAAGAACCAAAGACAAGTATTAGAAAGTTTAAGGTAAAAACTTTTGCACAATAAACTATAGGTAATTTTGTAAAAGAAGCAGGAACAAATATTTACGTAAAATTATAAAAGAATAAATCCGACCATACATAAATATTTTTAGAAAAGAAACGAAGAAGAAAAAGTTCGTAAATAGATAGCCAAACCAATTTAAATAAAGGTAACCACACGGGCTTATACTCTACTTAAAGAGATAAGAACACTTTAATAAAGAGTAGCTAGCTGCTTTATTAAAATAGCACTTACGAACACAAGTCATGACATATGTTATAAGAGCGTACGCCTCCTAAACATATATATGAAAATTAAAGTTCGCAAAAGAAATTGAAAACTTTAAAATAAATTTCACAACGACGAAACACTAATAATAAATAGGCGATAAAGTAATAAATTATTAACAACAATTATATAATTTGCCAAGTCGACACAAATGTGCATGGAACCACCCATTGCAACCTAGTATCAACAAAACAATATTAGAAAGCCTTCTTACCAAATCAACGTTAAAGTTTAACGGAATCACCCAATATAAACTTAATGTCAACTCAAAAAGGAAATTAAATCAAATAGATAAAATGTGTCAACTTATCAAATTGACATACAAGTCAAAGGAATCACCCATTATGACTTAATATCAACTCAAACAAGTTTAAAATTTAGACTGAGTATATATATTTCCTTTCCAAAGAATATAAAACAAAATAGTTAAAGTCAGATAATTAAATAAGAAGTAAAGAAAACAACCAAAATTTTGCTATGAAATGAGAAAGCTCTAAATATTTAGACAAGAAACAACAAATAGTAAACGAGATCCTTTCAAGCATTTGAGTTTGAAAAATAATGCTAATAAGAAAAGTAAGTAAAGTAAAAGTTGTTGAATGCTAACCTTTAAAACAAAATAGTTTGCGTCTACACTTCAATCTAGCACCAAGACAACTCAATAAAGTACTTTTATTTTCAAAGACTACAAAACTTATTACCATAGTTAAAGACTAAACAAGGATTAGCATGAAAAATAAAAATATTAAAAGGAAAATATTTATAAATATAGATGGTCAAAGACGGTAAGAGAAATTTGAAGAATATCTTGAAAGACAATTTCATAACCCCTTTCTTTTTCCAAACCATTATAAAACAATTGAAATTAATCGTTTTTCAAAAGAGTATGTCAAAATATTAACAATAACAAAATTTGAAAGTCAGAAAATAACTCTAACATAAGTATAAAATTTATTAAATTCAAAGATCAAAAATATAATTTGGAATATAAATTCAAACTAGAAAGTTTTGTAAATAATAAAACAGATATGTACTCCCTCCGGTTCCTAAAGATCTTCCTTGTTACTGTTCCTACAGATACCAAGGAGGATTCATTGATGTGGAGTCTAGGGTGGATAAAGTATAATAAAGTAAGACCATAGAGGAGAGAGAGGGTAATAAAGTAAAATAAAGTAAGATCATAGAGGAGAGAGAGGGTAATAAAGTATAATAAAGTACAATTGTGGACCCATATGATAGTGACATGAGAGGGTAAATAGGGAAATTTATTTTGCCAAATAAGGAATAAAGCAAAAGAGGGAAGATCTTTTGGAAACGCACTTAAACGAAAAGAGAGAAGATCTTTAGGAACCGGAGGGAGTAGTACTCATATAAAAAAACACTTAATTGAAAAAGAACAAAAAGTATATACTGTCTCACATAATAACATATACTATCAAGCAACTAGCAAATAAAATAAATGCAATGCAACAAACAAGACAATATTAAAATAAAATTAAAGTTTATCTTTAAATTGCAAAACACAAAATAAATTAAACACACAACTAAATCGAGAAGGCTATAAATTACTTCGCTTTCGCTGAGCACTCTGATAAAAGAAAAAATAAATTACATGTAAGAGGCCCTGCAAATAAGATTAGCAAAATTGGTAGACTAATTCCACCAATAATACAAGTAACTATACATATTACATATGCTCCATAAGCATGAGAGCACACCACATTAACATAAGGCTTCCCTTTACTTACTCTACCCATCACACTCTCATTATAGTGAAACAACTAAACTTAATTCTAAACAAATTTTATATCCTATGGCAAACTAATAATTCTAAAGAATCATTAGCAACTCTTTTTCAGAGTTTAGGAGCGTTTTGCTCTGATACCAACTGTAACACCCCTGAATTTTAAAGCAGAAAAGAAAGAAATAATTATAGTATTAATATGACGATGGCGGAAACATCGTCTTCTGGGAATGTCACTACTACAAGAAATGCGTTTAAATAACTAAGTGATAAATAACCATATGTAAATAGTATAAATAAATTAAATTAATTAGAGTAATATCTAAAAGAGAAAACTGACTCTCAAACTAATTAAAAGTCTAGGCCTAAAACATCTAGCTTTTTAATGCTCACAACTCAACTCGAGCCCGAAACCAAAGAAGATTCCCATCAACAAGATGTTATAAATGTTATGTCCAAATTTGAAGATGCTCCAACGGTTAGATCTCCGGATACGGTTATTTTCGTGAAGGTGTGACAGGAAAAACCGGGTTGAACCTTTCTATTCTTTTCCTCTTCCTTTTCTCTCTTTCTTTTCTTGAAAACGGTGTGGGTTAAATGAGAATGATGCTGAACTTATTTTAATAAAAATCAGAATTTTATGTCAAGGAAAAAATGAAGGGTTTAGGAGAATGTTAATGAGGGATTAAATGAGCGGTTACAAGAGATCCAAAGGTTAGCTTAATAAGCACCAAAACTCTTCATCCTCCACTCCATAATTGCTTATTTCGGCCAGCATTACACGCCACATGCGATGCAATATTTCATCACCCAAGTCGGTCCAACAACGTTACAAAAACGCTACACGACAAAACTGCATCCTAAACGCCTAAATAAATAACGAAACTAATTAACCTTTAAAATAAATAACTAACAACTTAAAATAAATATATCACAACATATAAATATATATACACATTTTCACAACACGTTCCAAAATAATTGAAATAATAAATTATTTATTTTTATGAAAAAAAATATCATTTTAATATAAACAAACACCAAAAATAAATGGTTAAAATTACGGGGTGTTACAATCACTCCCCTTTAAAAGAGTTTCGTCCTCGAAACTTCAAAACAACCAAGAGACAAAAGAAAATACTCTAGATAAAAAACATTAAGAAAACGAAATCGATGGATTTTAGTTAACTAAACAACTTTGCAGGTATAAAATTTGATAACTCAAATAATATATATTTTATTTTGGAAGACCAAGAGAGTTGTATAGTAAAGAAGCACGGTAACAACAATCATTTTATAAAATGTCAAAGAACCAAAGACAAGTATTAGAAAGTTTAAGGTAAAAACTTTTGCACAATAAACTATAGGTAATTTTGTAAAAGAAGCAGGAACAAATATTTACGTAGAATTATAAAAGAATAAATCCGACCATACATAAATATTTTTAGAAAAGAAACGAAGAAGAAAAAGTTCGTAAATAGATAGCCAAACCAATTTAAATAAAGGTAACCACACGGGCTTATACTCCACTTAAAGAGATAAGAACACTTTAATAAAGAGTAGCTATTTGCTTTATTAAAATAGCACTTACGAACACAAGTCATGACATATGTTATAATAGCGTACGCCTCCTAAACATATATATGAAAATTAAAGTTCGCAAAAGAAATTGAAAACTTTAAAATAAATTTCACAACGACGAAACACTAATAATAAATAGGCGATAAAGTAATAAATTATTAACAACAATTATATAATTTGCCAAGTCGACACAAATGTGCATGGAACCACCCATTGCAACCTAGTATCAACAAAACAATATTAGAAAGCCTTCTTATCAAATCAACGTTAAAGTTTAACGGAATCACCCAATATAAACTTAATGTCAACTCAAAAAGGAAATTAAATCAAATAGATAAAATGTGTCAACTTATCAAATTGACATACAAGTCAAAGGAATCACCCATTATGACTTAATATCAACTCAAACAAGTTTAAAATTTAGACTGAGTATATATATTTCCTTTCCAAAGAATATAAAACAAAATAGTTAAAGTCAGATAATTAAATTAGAAGTAAAGAAAACAACCAAAATTTTGCTATGAAATGAGAAAGCTCTAAATTGTTGGACAAGAAACAACAAATAGTAAACGAGATCCTTTCACGCATTTGAGTTTGAAAAATAATGCTAATAAGAAAAGTAAGTAAAGTAAAAGTTGTTGAATGCTAACCTTTAAAACAAAATAGTTTGCGTCTACACTTCAATCTAGCACCAAGACAACTCAATAAAGTACTTTTATTTTCAAAGACTACAAAACTTATTACCATAGTTAAAGACTAAACAAGGATTAGCATGAAAAATAGAAATATTAAAAGGAAAATATTTATAAATATAGATGGTCAAAGACGGTAAGAGAAATTTGAAGAATATCTTGAAAGACAATTTCATAACCCCTTTATTTTTCCAAACCATTATAAAACAATTGAAATTAATCGTTTTTCAAAAGAGTATGTCAAAATATTAACAATAACAAAATTTGAAAGTCAGAAAATAACTCTAACATAACACTACTACAGAATCGATGATTTGCGTCGGATGCGAGGCGCTCATTTGCGTCGGACATGGGTCCAACGGCACAGATCTCGTCGCAGATGAAGAAACAGGATCTGCGTCGGACTAGAACACGACGCAGTTGAAGAGCTATATGCGTCGGACCCTGACCAACACGCGACGCAAATGGTCTATCATCTGCGTCGCACATTAATCAACATGCGACGCAGATGGCCCAGCAAGCCAGCAAATAGACCATTTTTATACTTTAAAAAATTACCCATTTGCGTCGGACTTTGCCTTACATCCGACGCAAATGGGTAATTTTTGTTTAAAAAAAAAAAATTCACGTATACAAACATCATGAAGAAAAATGGCGAAGAATCATTTAATTAAACGCATACACAATTCAAGCAGAACCATAATCAAATTCAACAAAACTAAGTAACATAAAAACAGAACCATAATCAAACAAGTAAAAAAACAGAACAATAATCTATACAAAATTAAAAAACGAAATTAAAAACTTCAATATTCAGATCTAACATAAAAAATGAAATTAAAAAACAGAACTTACAAAAAATACTAAATAAATTAAAAAAAAACCTAAATCGCCAAAATCAGATCTTTCGTTCTCGTTCTTCTTCAAATCTCGTTCTTCTTCAATTTCGTTCTTGAATTTGCGAAAATAGTAGCTAGAACATCGTCCTTCAATTTGGGGAAAAAATCGATCAAATCGAGAACAATTAAACAGCAAGAATTCAAGATAATTAAACAAAATCTTCATAACCTGAAATCCTTCGCCAAACGTACTGAAGAATTCCATCTCAAACTGAAGAAATCCTTCGCCAAACGTACTGAAGAAATCCTTCGCCAAACGTACTGAAATCCTTCGCCAAACGTGCCTCTCAAACTGAAACAAAGGAGGCCAAAAAAGTCCGAAGAAGAAGAAGAGAACGCAGCAGAGCTAAAACTGGGAGAAGATTTCGTGAAAGCAAAGTGTTTGACGAACCGACCCATTAAATCAGATGCCCCAAGTATTCGAGAAATCTCTTGCTCGAGCTTTTCGTCACCATTGGTGAGAAGAAGGAGAAGATGAAAAATGGTAGAGAGAGAGAGAACATCGTTGTGTTATGAGGAAGAGAGAGGGAGAGAGGGAGAAGGAGAAGAGAGAGAGAGAGACGGCTGGTGGATGAATCAGTAGTGGAATTATTAGGTTTTAGAAGAAATGAAGTGGGACTTATCTGCGTCGCACATATAGCCCATGCGACGCGGATAAGCCCAAATCATTTTAAGCGTTGCATTTTTTTATATAATTAGCCCAAATCATCTGCGTCGGATGGACCATAGAGTCCGATGCAAATAACTTTTTGCATCGCACTAAAGGAACGTGCGACGCAGATAGGTCGTCTTTTGCGTCGATTCCCTGTTACATGCGACGCAAATGAGTCTTATGCGACGTTTGTCCTGTTGTGCGACGCAGATGGTGAGACGCAAATCGTCATTTTTCTACTAGTGTAAGTATAAAATTTATTAAGTTCAAAGATCTAAAATATAATTTGGAATATAAATTCAAACTAGAAATTTTTGTAAATAATAAAACAGATATGTAGTACTCATATAAAAGAACACTTAATTGAAAAAGAACAAAAAGTATATATTGTCTCACATAATAACATATACTATCAAGCAACTAGCAAATAAAATAAATGCAATGCAACACACAAGACTATATTAAAATAAAATTAAAGTTTATCTTTAAATTGCAAAACACAAAATAAATTAAACACACAACTAAATCGAGAAGGCTATAAATTACTTCGCTTTCGCTGCGCACTCTGATAAAAGAAAAAATAAATTACATGTAAGAGGCCCTGCAAATAAGATTAGCAAAATTGGTAGACTAATTCCACCAATAATACAAGTAACTATACATATTACATATGCTCCATAAGCATGAGACCACACCACATTAACATAAGGCTTCCCTTTACTTACTCTACCCATCACACTCTCATTATAGTGAAACAACTAAACTTAATTCTAAACAAATTTTATATCCTATGGCAAACTAATAATTCTAAAGAATCATTAGCAACTCTTTTTCAGAGTTTAGGAGCGTTTTGCTCTGATACCAACTGTAACACCCCTGAATTTTAAAGCAGAAAAGAAAGAAATAATTATAGTATTAATATGACGATGGCGGAAACATCGTCTTCTGGGAATGTCACTACTACAAGAAATGCGTTTAAATAACTAAGTGATAAATAACCATATGTAAATAGTATAAATAAATTAAATTAATTAGAGTAATATCTAAAAGAGAAAACTGACTCTCAAACTAATTAAAAGTCTAGGCCTAAAACATCTAGCTTTTTAATGCTCACAACTCAACTCGAGCCCGAAACCAAAGAAGATTCCCATCAACAAGATGTTATAAATGTTATGTCCAAATTTGAAGATGCTCCAACGGTTAGATCTCCGGATACGGTTATTTTCGTGAAGGTGTGACAGGAAAAACCGGGTTGAACCTTTCTATTCTTTTCCTCTTCCTTTTCTCTCTTTCTTTTCTTGAAAACGGTGTGGGTTAAATGAGAATGATGCTGAACTTATTTTAATAAAAATCAGAATTTTATGTCAAGGAAAAAATGAAGGGTTTAGGAGAATGTTAATGAGGGATTAAATGAGCGGTTACAAGAGATCCAAAGGTTAGCTTAATAAGCACCAAAACTCTTCATCCTCCACTCCATAATTGCTTATTTCGGCCAGCATTACACGCCACATGCGATGCAATATTTCATCACCCAAGTCGGTCCAACAACGTTACAAAAACGCTACACGACAAAACTGCATCCTAAACGCCTAAATAAATAACGAAACTAATTAACCTTTAAAATAAATAACTAACAACTTAAAATAAATATATCACAACATATAAATATATATACACATTTTCACAACACGTTCCAAAATAATTGAAATAATAAATTATTTATTTTTATGAAAAAAAATATCATTTTAATATAAACAAACACCAAAAATAAAGGGTTAAAATTACGGGGTGTTACAATCACTCCCCTTTAAAAGAGTTTCGTCCTCGAAACTTCAAAACAACCAAGAGACAAAAGAAAATACTCTAGATAAAAAACATTAAGAAAACAGAAATCGATGGATTTTAGTTAACTAAACAACTTTGCAGGTATAAAATTTGATAACTCAAATAATATATATTTTATTTTGGAAGACCAAGAGAGTTGTATAGTAAAGAAGCACGGTAACAACAATCATTTTATAAAATGTCAAAGAACCAAAGACAAGTATTAGAAAGTTTAAGGTAAAAACTTTTGCACAATAAACTATAGGTAATTTTGTAAAAGAAGCAGGAACAAATATTTACGTAGAATTATAAAAGAATAAATCCGACCATACATAAATATTTTTAGAAAAGAAACGAAGAAGAAAAAGTTCGTAAATAGATAGCCAAACCAATTTAAATAAAGGTAACCACACGGGCTTATACTCCACTTAAAGAGATAAGAACACTTTAATAAAGAGTAGCTAGCTGCTTTATTAAAATAGCACTTACGAACACAAGTCATGACATATGTTATAATAGCGTACGCCTCCTAAACATATATATGAAAATTAAAGTTCGCAAAAGAAATTGAAAACTTTAAAATAAATTTCACAACGACGAAACACTAATAATAAATAGGCGATAAAGTAATAAATTATTAACAACAATTATATAATTTGCCAAGTCGACACAAATGTGCATGGAACCACCCATTGCAACCTAGTATCAACAAAACAATATTAGAAAGCCTTCTTATCAAATCAACGTTAAAGTTTAACGGAATCACCCAATATAAACTTAATGTCAACTCAAAAAGGAAATTAAATCAAATAGATAAAATGTGTCAACTTATCAAATTGACATACAAGTCAAAGGAATCACCCATTATGACTTAATATCAACTCAAACAAGTTTAAAATTTAGACTGAGTATATATATTTCCTTTCCAAAGAATATAAAACAAAATAGTTAAAGTCAGATAATTAAATTAGAAGTAAAGAAAACAACCAAAATTTTGCTATGAAATGAGAAAGCTCTAAATATTTAGACAAGAAACAACAAATAGTAAACGAGATCCTTTCACGCATTTGAGTTTGAAAAATAATGCTAATAAGAAAAGTAAGTAAAGTAAAAGTTGTTGAATGCTAACCTTTAAAACAAAATAGTTTGCGTCTACACTTCAATCTAGCACCAAGACAACTCAATAAAGTACTTTTATTTTCAAAGACTACAAAACTTATTACCATAGTTAAAGACTAAACAAGGATTAGCATGAAAAATAGAAATATTTAAAGGAAAATATTTATAAATATAGATGGTCAAAGACGGTAAGAGAAATTTGAAGAATATCTTGAAAGGCAATTTCATAACCCCTTTCTTTTTCCAAACCATTATAAAACAATTGAAATTAATCGTTTTTCAAAAGAGTATGTCAAAATATTAACAATAACAAAATTTGAAAGTCAGAAAATAACTCTAACATAAGTATAAAATTTATTAAGTTCAAAGATCTAAAATATAATTTGGAATATAAATTCAAACTAGAAAGTTTTGTAAATAATAAAACAGATATGTAGTACTCATATAAAAAAACACTTAATTGAAAAAGAACAAAAAGTATATACTGTCTCACATAATAACATATACTATCAAGCAACTAGCAAATAAAATAAATGCAATGCAACACACAAGACTATATTAAAATAAAATTAAAGTTTATCTTTAAATTGCAAAACACAAAATAAATTAAACACACAACTAAATCGAGAAGGCTATAAATTACTTCGCTTTCGCTGCGCACTCTGATAAAAGAAAAAATAAATTACATGTAAGAGGCCCTGCAAATAAGATTAGCAAAATTGGTAGACTAATTCCACCAATAATACAAGTAACTATACATATTACATATGCTCCATAAGCATGAGAGCACACCACATTAACATAAGGCTTCCCTTTACTTACTCTACCCATCACACTCTCATTATAGTGAAACAACTAAACTTAATTCTAAACAAATTTTATATCCTATGGCTAACTAATAATTCTAAAGAATCATTAGCAACTCTTTTTCAGAGTTTACACTAGTAGAAAAAAGACGATTTGCGTCTCACCATCTGCGTCGCACATCAGGACAAACGTCGCAGAAGACTCATTTGCGTCGCATGCAACAGGGAATCGTCGCAAAAGACGACCTATGTGCGTCGTATTTAACTAGCGTGCGACGCAAGACAGTTATGTGCGTCGGATGGGCCAAATATGCGACGCACATAACAGAAGCTATGCGCGTCGCATGAAGCCCACGTGTGACGCAAATAGTCATCTGCGTCGGATCCCTCCTTATGTCCGACGCAGATGGTTCTCCCTCTCTCATCTCTAATCTCGACATGCCCTATCTGCGTCGGACCAATTGGCCCATCCGACGCAGATGATAGGCCCATATTAATCACGCCCAACTCTTGTAACGCCACACTTCACCCTCTTAACCTAAATTCCCCACTTCTCAAATTTAACCGCGCCGCTTCCCACTTCTTCCTTCCTTAAAACTCTCATCTTCTTTCTCTCTCCTCCACTCTACAAAACAAATTTTCGCTTAAAAATCCGAACGAACGAAGTTGACGAACGAAGAAAATGTTGCCTTCGTTATCTTGATCGTCTTCTTCATCTTCAGTTTCAGTTTCTCACATCTAAAAAATTCGCCGGGAGCTTCTTGTTGCTCGTGATTGGACTATGAACTTCGAAATTTGTGATTTTTGCAATTCTAATCACTGGTAATTTTTTTTCTCAATTTCTTCTTGTTTTTAATGATTTTTTTCTTAATTTTTTCGGTTGACTTTTGATTTTTGGAAGTACTTTTGAAAATTACGAGTTATGGATGTTTAATATTGAATGTTCGGTTTTTTGTTTTCATTTTTTAGATCTGAGTTCTTTTTGTTTAATTTTTTCGTTCTCAGATCTGGGATTTTCGAAGCAAAATTTTTCCGGTGAAGCCATGAAACGTCGACGGAATCACAGTGAATAGCGAGAAGAAAGACAGCGAGCGAGTCAACAATACTGAGCGAGTCATCCCTCATCTCAAGATCTGAGTAGTATCTTTAATTCTGTAATTTTCTCTTTTATGATTTTTATGTAATTTTCTCATTTTAATTTTGTGTAATTTTCTCTTTTTGGTTTCTGTAATTTATGGATTTGTTTTTTGTAATTAGTGTTTGTAAAAAAACACCCCTTCTACTCAGTAAAACACCACTTCTACTTTTTTTTTTTAATTACTGGTTAATTTGTTTGAGTTGAAATTCCAATTGGTTAATTATTGGTTAATTTGCTTGAGTTGAAACACCAGTTGAAATTCCAATGTTACGAGCTGCAGTTCATGAAATTAAATTTTTTTTTTAATAAAAAAATAGCAATTTGCGTCGGATGTGGACTTATGTCCGACGCAAATCACAGTTTAAGGGGCAAAATAAGGCATGGCTTGGTATCACTCATCTGCGTCGCATGTTAGCAATGTGCGACACAGATGAGTCTAGGCTTGCTGGGCTGCTGTGGCCTGGCGCCTTCCCATTTGCGTCGCATGGTAGGCGGGGTCCGACGCAGATACCTAATCAACTGCGTCGCGTTGTTGTCCGACGCAGATCCTGTATCCTGATCTGCATCGAGGCCTGTGCCGTCGGACCCATGTCCGACGTAAATGGGCGCCTCGCATCCGACGCAAATCGTCAATTTTGTACTAGTGTTAGGAGCGTTTTGCTCTGATACCAACTGTAACACCCCAGAATTTTAAAGCAGAAAAGAAAGAAATAATTATAGTATTAATATGACGATGGCGGAAACATCGTCTTCTGGGAATGTCACTACTACAAGAAATGCGTTTAAATAACTAAGTGATAAATAACCATATGTAAATAGTATAAATAAATTAAATTAATTAGAGTAATATCTAAAAGAGAAAACTGACTCTCAAACTAATTAAAAGTCTAGGCCTAAAACATCTAGCTTTTTAATGCTCACAACTCAACCCGAGCCCAAAACCAAAGAAGATTCCCATCAACATAACCTGCAAAATATACAACAAACATCCACAATCAGTGGGGAGTAACTAGCAGTTCTCCCAGGACAAAAGAAATCAAAGCATGATTCAGACATAGATTAATAAGAAAGGAAATAATAAAGTCAAGTCAACTACAATATGCATCCACTTCCATATAACTCACAAATAACGCAAATGAATAATAAATAGCAAGTGAGTTGGATAAAAATAAATAAATCATCTCAAGAGTACTTTTATAAAAATAAAAGTATAGGTAAAATAAGTTATTGAGTCAGAAATCGAACGCCAGTGAATCGCAATTCACTTCCTAAGGTTTGTCAGATCGCAATCTCCAGGTCATTCTATGGGCTTACGTTCCCCACTGCCTGTGTCTAAGAATGGCCAAACTCCCGATGCAGGGTAGAACACGCAGAACTCCCTGACCTCTCGGACGACAACAATTAACCCAGGTGTACCCCTAGTTCGCAAACCAGGTGGTTGGCATGTTCTTCACCGGGGACTACATCTATCCCACCGGATGTTCTTATCTCAAAATAAAATCATAAATATCATCAAAGTATCATTCATCTCAAAAATATTCGTCAAAGGGATGCCACCCGGCCTTATACCCATAATTCATCAAAGATATTTCTTCAAAATTTCTTCAAAGTAGTAATTTACAAACTTAGAACAAATGTTCCAACAATAAATACTTTGAACATCACTAAGCATCAACAATGATAATAAACTAGTTTTTACAGCACTAACAGTTCAATCAGAAATGCATCATATCAAATAAGATCACCAATTAACTCCAAGGCTTTTTAAATAAATGAAACATACACAACTAATCATTCATAAACATAATGATACCCAATAAAACTCACAGTAACCCACCAAACACCAGCTTCCAAGAACATAAAATATCACAAATTATTTCTGATTAACAAGTACGATTATTAAAATAACACAAAAATAATCATGACCCTAATGGCTCTACTGACATGGTACAATTTTTATTTATAATTTTCGGACTCTAAAAGTATTTTTAAACGTTAATTTACAGAATACTCAAATAAGCCAATATAATAATTAAAAATAAAAATAAACGCCCAAAAATTACCGGTGATCAAAAGCTCGGATGCCAAAATCGATCCTGTCAAAGTTAGAAACAAGATGTTATAAAAGTTATGTCCAAATTTGAAGATGATCCAACTGTTAGATCTCCAGATACGGTTATTTTCGTGAAGGTGTGACAGGAAACACCGGGTTGAACCTTTCTATTCTTTTCCTCTTCCTTTTCTCTCTTTCTTTTCTTGAAAACGGTGTGGTTAAATTTGAATGATGCTGAACTTCTTTTAATAAAAATCAGAATTTTATGTCAAGGAAAAAATGAAGGGTTTAGGAGAATGTCAATGAGGGATTGAATGAGTGGTTACAAGAGATCCAAAGGTTAGCTTAATAAGCACCAAAACTCTTCATCCTCCACTCCATAATTGCTGATTTTCGGCAAGCATGACACGCCACATGCGATGAAATATTTCATCACCCAAGTCGGTCCAACAACGTTACAAAAACGCTGCACGACAAAACTGCATCCTAAACGCCTAAATAAATAACGAAACTAATATAACCTCTAAAATAAATAACTAACAACTTAAAACAAATAAATATAAATATATCACAACATATAAATATATATACACATATTCACAACACGTTCTCAAATAATTTAAATAATGAATTATTTATTTTTATGAAAAAAAAAATATCATTTTAATATAAACAAACACCAAAAATAAAGGGTTAAAATTACGGGGTGTTACACGCCTGACCGGGCGAATTTCCTTCTTTGTCGTAATTTCAGATCACCGTCGCCCCACCGGGCGGTTTTTTCGGAAGGTTAATTTTTGCCTTTTTTAGCCGGTTTTGTAAAAACTATAAATAGGCTTTTAGTATTTTCGATTAAACTATCTTATTTTCTGCCTTTTTAGGTTTAAAACACTTCGTCTTTTTCTATTTAGCTTTGTATTAACCCTTGCCCTTGAAGATTATAAAGATAATCAATTTCGTTTTCATAGTTCTTCAATCATTCGGTATTCTTCTTTACTTTGCTTATTTTAATGAATTCTTATATTTGCATTATGTTTAGTGAGTTTATTATTATCATGAGTGAGTAGTCTATTTCTAGGGCTTAGAGAGGGAAGCCATGTTTATACCTATTTGATTGTGGTTTAAATTTCTTCGATATTCGGGTTGAATTAGAGTAATATCCTATTGATTTGTTATGTTTGTTTAATTCATGTAATTGCGCAATATCATGGGTTATGTTTAGCTAATAGGGGTTAGAATCGAAAGATCATACTCATAAGAGGCTTGTTACATTAGGTAGGTTTGATTATGTTGAGCGACCGTAGGATTAACGAAATACTCTAATTATTCGAGCCTCAATCCAAGTATTGTTGAACTATATTGTAGTGATTAAATTGTTATAAGCATGGTGGACCGATCGATTGCCCTACGTTTTGAATTATTTGATAAACTTTCATCTCTTTGTGTTCTAGCTTATTCTAGTTTAGTTGTTAATTTTTCAATCAATTTCATTTCTTGAAGTAGTTAAATAATTGAACACAAATCTATAGAACTCCACTCCCTATGGATCGACCCATATTTGCCAGTTTCTGAACAACAGACATCGTGCACTTGCGGTACTATTTTAAAACCCATGATAATCATGAAATTCCAGTTGGGTTGGAAACTAGACTTGAAGGGCTTTCCGACTGTAGGTCACACACCTAAATGGACTTCTGGTTCGAGAGATACAACCTTCACAAGTAGATGCAAAATCGAAGTTTTTCTGCCCGGTCGACCATGCGAGACGAACACTTCTTCTGAGTCCAAGGCATGTTTGCCCGGTTGACATGGCGAAAGTAGCGCCAAAACCATTTACGCGCCAAACCGGGCGAATTTCCTTCTTTGTCGTAATTTCAGATCACCGTCGCCCGACTGGGTTGTTTTTTCGGAAGGTTAATTTTTGCCTTTTTTAGCCGGTTTTGTAAAAATTATAAATAGGCTGTTAGTATTTTCGATTAAACTATCTTATTTTCTGCGTGTTTAGGTTTTAAACACTTAGCCTTTTTCTCTCTAGCTTTGTATTAACTCTTGCCCTTGAAGATTATAAAGATCATCAATTTCGTTTTCATAGTTCTTCAACCATTCGGTATTCTTCTTTACTTTGCTTATTTTAATGAATTCTTATATTTGCATTATGTTTAGTGAGTTTAGTATTATCATGAGTGAGTCGTCTATTTCTAGGGCTTATAGAGGGAAGCCATGTTTATACCTATTTGGTTGTGGTTTAAATTTCTTCGATATTCGGGTTGAATTAGAGTAATTTCCTATTGATTTGTTATGCTTGTTTAATTCATGTAATTGCGCAATATCATGGGTTATGTTTAGTTAATAGGGGTTAGAATCGAAAGATCATACTCATTAGAGACTTGTACATTAGGTAGGTTTGATTACGTTGAGCGACCGTACTGGCATATGTTGATCTAAGAGTTGTTAAGGCCCGACCGTAGGATTAACGAAATACTCTAATTATTCAAGCCTCAATCCAAGTATTGTTGAACTATATTGTAGTGATTAATTTGTTATAAGCATGGTGGACCGATCGATTGCGCAAGGTTTTTAATTATTTGATAAACTTTCATCTCTTTGTGTTCTAGCTTATTCTAGTTTAGTTGTTAATTTTTCAATCAATTTCATTTCTTGAAGTAGTTAAATAATTGAGCACAATCTATAGAACTCCTTTCCCTGTGGATCGACCCATATTTGCCAGTGTCTGAACAACAGACATCGTGCAGTTACGGTACTATTTTAAAACCCATGATAATCAAGAAATTCCAGTTGGGTTGGAAAATAGACTTGAAGGGCTTTCCAACGGTAGGTCACACACCCAAATGGACTTCTGGTTCGAGAGATACAACCTTCACAAGTAGACGCAAAATCGTAATTTTTCCGCCCGGTCGACCAGGCGGGACGAACACTTCTTCTGAGTCCAAGGCATGTTTGCCCGGTTGACCGGGCGAAAGTGGCGCCAAAACCATTTACACGCCAAACTGGGCGAATTTCCTTCTTTGTCGTAATTTCAGATCACCGTCGCCCCACCGGATAGTTTTTTCGGAAGGTTAATTTTTGCCTTTTTTAGTCGGTTTAGTAAAAACAATAAATAGGCTATTAGTATTTTCGATTAAACTATCTTATTTTCTGCGTTTTTAGGTTTTAAACACTTAGTCTTTTTCTCTCTTGCTTTGTATCATCTCTTGCCCTTGAAGATTATAAAGATCATCAATTTCTTTTCCATAGTTCTTCAATCATTCGATATTCTTCTTTACATTGCTTATTTTAATGAATTCATATGATTGCATTATGTTTAGGGAGTTTATTATTATCATGAGTGAGTCTTCTTTTTCTAGGGCTTATAGAGGGAAGCCATGTTTATACCTATTTGATTATGGTTTAAATTTCTTCGATATTCGGGTTAAATTAGAGTAATTTCCTATTGATTTGTTATGCTTGTTTAATTCATGTAATTGCGCAATATCATGGGTTATGTTTTGCTAATAGGGGTTAGAATCGAAAGATCATACTCATTAGAGGCTTGTTACATTAGGTAGGTTTGATTATGTTGAGCGACCATACTGGCATATGTTGATCTAAGAGTTGTTAAGGCCCGACCGTAGGATTAACGAAATACTCTAATTTTTCGCGCCTCAATCCAAGTGTTGTTGAACTATATTGTAGTGATTAAATTGGTATAAGCATGGTGGACCGATCGATTGCGCTAGGTTTTTAATTATTTGATAAACTTTCGTCTCTTTGTTTTCTAGCTTATTCTAGTTTAGTTGTTAATTTTTCAATCAATTTCATTTCTTGAAGTAGTTAAATAATTGAACACAAATCTATAGAATTCCCCTCCCTGTGGATCGACCCATATTTGCCAGTTTCTGAACAACAGACATCGTGCAGTTGCAGTACTATTTTAAAATCCATGATAATCAAGAAATTCCGATTGGGTTGGAAACTAAACTTGAAGGGCTTTCCAACGGTAGGTCACACACCCAAATGGACTTCTGGTTCGGGAGATACAACCTTCACAAGTAAACGCAAAATCGCAGTTTTTCCGCCCGTTCGACCGGGCGAGACGAAAACTTCTTCAGAGTCCAAGGCATGTTTGCACGGTTGACCGGGCGAAAGTGGCGCCAAAACCATTTACGCGCCAGACCGGGCGAATTTCCTTCTTTCTCGTAATTTCAGATCACCGTCGCCCGACCGGGTAGTTTTTTCGGAAGGTTAATTTTTGCCTTTTTTTAGCCGGTTTTGTAAAAATTATAAATAGGCTGTTAGTATTTTCGATTAAACTATCTTATTTTCTGCGTTTTTAGGTTTTAAACACTTAGTCTTTTTCTCTCTAGCTTTGTATTAACTCTTGCCCTTGAAGATTATAAAGATCATCAATTTCATTTTCATAGTTCTTCAACTTCGGTATTCTTCTTTACTTTGCTTATTTTAATGAATTCTTATATTTGCATTATGTTTAGTGAGTTTATTATTATCATGAGTGAGTCGTCTATTTCTAGGGCTTATAGAGGGAAGCCATGTTTATACCTATTTGATTGTGGTTTAAATTTCTTCGATATTCGGGTTGAATTAGAGTAATTTCCTATTGATTTGTTATGCTTGTTTAATTCATGTAATTGCGCAATATCATGGGTTATGTTTAGCTAATAGGGGTTAGAATCGAAAGATCATACTCATTAGAGACTTGTTACATTAGGTAGGTTTGATTATGTTGAGCGACCGTACTGGCATATGTTGATCTAAGAGTTGTTAAGGCCCGACCGTAGGATTAACGAAATACTCTAATTATTCGAGCCTCAATCCAAGTATTGTTGAACTATATTGTAGTGACTAATTTGTTATGAGCATGGTGGACCGATCGATTGCGCAAGGTTTTTAATTATTTGATAAACTTTCATCTTTTTGTGTTCTAGCTTATTCTAGTTTAGTTGTTAATTTTTCAATCAAGTTCATTTCTTGAAGTAGTTAAATAAATGAACACAATCTATAGAACTCCTTTCCCTGTGGATCGACCCATATTTGCCAGTTTCTGAATAACAGACATCGTGCAGTTACGGTACTATTTTAAAACCCATGATAATCAAGAAATTCCAGTTGGGTTGGAAACTAGACTTGAAGGGCTTTCCAACGGTAGGTCACACACCCAAATGGACTTCTGGTTCGAGAGATACAACCTTCACAAATAGATGCAAAATCGAAGTTTTTCTGCCCGGTCGACCATGCGAGACGAACACTTCTTCTGAGCCCAAGGCATGTTTGCCCGGTTGACATGGCGAAAGTGGCGCCAAAAACATTTACGCGCCAGACCGGGCGAATTTCCTTCTTTGTCGTAATTTCAGATCACCGTCACCCGAACGGGTAGTTTTTTCGGAAGGTTAATTTTTACCTTTTTTTGCCGGTTTTGTAAAAATTATAAATAGGCTATTAGTATTTTCGATTAAACTATCTTATTTTCTGCGTTTTTAGGTTTTAAACACCTGGTCTTTTTCTCTCTAGCTTTATATCAACTCTTGCCCTTGAAGATTATAAAGATCATCAATTTCGTTTTCATAGTTCTTCAATCATTCGATATTCTTCTTTACTTTGCTTATTTTAATGAATTCTTATGATTGCATTAAGTTTAGGGAGTTTATTATTATCATGAGTGAGTCTTCTTTTTCTAGGGCTTATAGAGGGAAGCCATGTTTATACCTATTTGATTGTGGTTTTAATTTCTTCGATATTCGGGTTGAATTAGAGTAACTTCCTATTGATTTTTTATGCTTGTTTAATTCATGTAATTTCGCAATATCATGGGTTATGTTTAGCTAATAGGGGTTAGAATCGAAAGATCATACTCATTAGAGGCTTGTTACATTAGGTAGGTTTGATTATGTTGAGCGACCGTACTGGCATATGTTGATCTAAGAGTTGTTAAGGCCCGACCGTAGGATTAACGAAATACTCTAATTATTCGAGCCTCAATCCAAGTATTGTTGAACTATATCGTAGTGATTAAATTGGTATAAGCATGGTGGACCGATCGATTGCCCTAGGTTTTTAATTATTTGATAAACTTTCATCTCTTTGTGTTCTTGCTTATTCTAGTTTAGTTGTTAATTTTTCAATAAATTTCATTTATTGAAGTTGTTAAATATTTGAACACAAATCTATAGAACTCCTCTCCCTGTGGATCAACCCGTATTTGCCAGTTTCTAAACAACAGACATCGTGCACTTGCGGTGCTATTTTAAAACCCATGATAATCAAGAGAATTGGGTTGGAAACTAAACTTGAAGGACTTTCCAACGGTAGGTCACACACCCAAATGGACTTCTGATTCGAGAGATACAACCTTCACAAGTAAACGCAAAATCGCAGTTTTTCCGCCCGTTCGACCGGGCGAGACGAAAACTTCTTCACAGTCCAAGGCATGTTTGCCCGGTTGACCGAGTAAAAGAGGCACCAAAACTATTTACGCGCCTGACCGGGCGAATTTCCTTTTTTGTCGTAATTTCAGATCACCGTCGCCCGACCGGGTAATTTTTTCGGAAGGTTAATTTTTGCCTTTTTAGCTGGTTTTGTAAAAACTATAAATAGGCTTTTAGTATTTTTCGATTAAACTATCTTATTTTCTACATTTTTAGGCTTAAAACACTTAGTCTTTTTCTATCTAGCTTTGCATTAACTCTTGCCCGTGAAGATTATAAAGATCATCAATTTCGTTTTCATAGTTCTTCAATCATTCGGTATTCTTCTTTACTTTGCTTATTTTAATGAATTCTTATATTTGCATTACGTTTAGTGAGTTTATTATTATCATGAGTGAGTAGTCTATTTCTAGGGCTTAGAGAGGGAAGCCATGTTTATACCTATTTGATTGTGGTTTAAATTTCTTCGATATTCGGGTTGAATTAGAGTAATTTCCTATTGATTTGTTATGCTTGTTTAATTCATGTAATTGCACAATATCATGGGTTATGTTTAGCTACTAGGGGTTAGAATCGAAAGATCATACTCATTAGAGGCTTGTTACATTAGGTAGGTCTGATTATGTTGAGCGACTGTACTGACATATGTTGATCTAAGGGTTGTTAAGGCCCCACCGTAGGATTAACGAAATACTCTAATTATTCGAACCTCAATCCAAGTATTGTTGAACTATATTGCAGTGATTAAATTGGTATAAGCATGGTGGACCGATCGATTGCCCTAGGTTTTAATTATTTGATAAACTTTCATCTCTTTGTGTTCTAGCTTATTCTAGTTTAGTTGTTAATTTTCAATCAATTTCATTTCTTAAAGTAGTTAAATAATTCAACACAAATCTATAGAACTCCTTTCCCTGTGGATCGACCCGTATTTGCCAGTTTATGCTAAACAGACACCGTGCACTTGCTGTATATATTTAAAACACATCAAAGACATAGTTAGGTGATTTAATAAGATTTGATTCAATTTGGGAGTAGGATATTAGTATACGATTGGTGGGTTTTATAAGCTTAAAATAAAAATGGTGCAAGTAATTTGCTACATCAATTTAAGGTAAATGATGTAAGTAAAAATAGACGGAAGAAGTATAATTTAAGCTCGAAAATTTCGATTGATCTGATAACTACAATATATTCTCATAACAAATTATAATTACAATAAACAAAAGTTATTTTTATAATTAAATTTATATAAGTGGTAATGCCAGAGCCTTACAACTAGTGAAGCATTAAGCATTGAACCAAATAAACAACAATACCCAAATTTAATTTTGTGTGTGGCACACATGAGCAGTTCTCGGTATGTGCGAGGTGGGCAACCGCACAGGGCCTCCGAACCAAAAGACCTCAAACTGAATATTACTAGCCTCAGATGCGTGCATTAAATTTTAAAAAATATTATAAATAAAATGTTTGTTAAAACTTTTTTTAAAACTGTCATGCAAAAAATAGACATAGAATTGCAAAGTTGAACTTTATTATTCAATGTATATAGACATTCTTCATTCAATAATATTGATCAAATTTTGATTTTTTTGTAAATATTAGTATACATTATTAAAAAAAAATTTAAATATAATAAATAAACAAAGGTATATCAGTCACAAAAAATATATGGACGTTATTATGCGAAGGTTAGGATATTTGCACTTGATTCTGATACGCTCAAGTTATACGGTGTATTTACGTTATTTTGGGTGCACTTTGCTATGGGTTTTGATCGTAATTCTTAAGGTTTGCATTTTATTTAGTCCTTAGTGAAAGTTCGGAGTTTTGTGAGATAATTAGTGTTAATGTTATATGTTCCGAGAATTTAAGGTAAATTGGGTTTGAGCAATATACTTGGGAGTGTTTGACAAGTTGTAGGGTCGTAACATGAGTGCATGAGTAGTGGAAGATGGATTTCCTATGTGTAGCAGCACACGAAGAAGCCTTAGCCGATGAAACGACTCAAAAGCATTGCACCATCTCACCAACAAAAACCTTGCACCATCCGAGCAAGTTCTAGTCAAGCTTTGCTGCTGCCCGCAAGCACCAAGTCCGCCCAGCAGCTAGACTTAGTGCACAACAATGCAGCGCACTCGAAGCCAGCAGCGAAGCAGCCCAAGCAGCCAGCATGTCGCACCCCGCGAAGTTGCTCGCGACTCGCGACCCCTGCTTCTCTTCTCGCCACATTTATCGCGGGTCACGACCCTTTTGCCCAGCCCAGGTCTCTGCCAGTTTGTGCAGAATCAGTAAGCTCGTCGCACTTTGCTACCAGTATCGCAGCTCGCGACGCTTAAGTCGGTGCGTGGCCGATAATTCGTGCGTGGTTTAAAAGCTTTCAAAAACCTAATATTTTGGGATAAGAGCAGCAGACACGAGGAGGGAGAGTTTCGAAAACTCCATTCGTCTTTTGTTATCTTCTCTTTTTAGTTTTCATTTTCTAGTTTAGTTTTGGAGATTTCAATTATGGAATTGGCTTATGCTATGCCGATTGTAGCTTGAACTGTTCTTGAAGAAGATTAACATGAAACTTCAACCATTATTGTGAGATCTTTCCTCTCTATTTATTTCCTTTGATTATGGTTTAATTTCTATGATTGTACTTTATGATTTTTACATAATTATGCTAGGAACGTTACTAGTTTGATTGTGTAATTAATCTAATGCTAGATTTAAGGATAGAATCGGATCATTTTATTCTTTTATCACTTTGTAGCAAGCTATGGAGTAACTTGGATGCAGATCATCTTAATTATTTCTTGGGAAAATTAAATCAACTGTTGAATGTTTATCGCGTGTATAACATTAGCAGGTCTATTGATGCTATTGGATTCAACTTAGATGTTGATCGGACTAGGTTATCCTTTAGTTAGGGTTTTATAGTCATGCTGATCATGCTATTCAACTAAGAATAAGGAAAATATGAGATTATTGCTCAACAATAGATAATCATGGATATATTTAGAGTTGAGGTTCAATGATCGATAATTAAATTGAAGTGGATGTTAATCGGATTCAAGATCTTTCCATATTGATTTCTCATTTTATTTATTTGCTAGTTAGTTTAGTTTGTTGATAACACATTTGAAAATCCCCCAAATTAGTTACTCGATCCTTAGAGTCATCTAGGTATTGACTCCCGCTAAATATAAAACTTATCCTTGTTTTCCTGTGGATACGAACCTTACTTCCCTTCTACATTTAATTGTAAAAGAGAGTAGGAGAAATTTATTTTTGGATAGGTGCATACGACTAAACCGCACCACCAAATTTTGGCGCCGTTGCCGGGGAAATGGTGTTACTTGTTTGTATATATCGTGTGTTTTTGGATTGCATTGCTCGTGCTCTTTGTTTATGGTTAACACTCGTGCTACTAACAAAGAATCTTTGCAGTACGATCCCGCATTAGAATTGACTCTTTTCAGGTTGAGGAACGTTTTGTGAGAAAATTTTGAGGAATTACCTTTCAATATTGAAGTGGAGGAAGAGATGCCTCCGAGAATTAAAACTCGTACCTTGAGGGAGCTCATGGCTCCTAACCTTGATCAACAACCATTGTGCATCTCATTTTCGGCTCTTGATGAAGGCACTACTTTTGAGTTGAAGTCGGGGTTGATACACTTGCTTCCTTCGTTCCACGGGCTAAATGGAGAAGATCCAAATAAATTCCTTTCGGAGTTTCACGTGGTTTGTACTAGTATGAAATCAAGTGGAGAAACGGATGCGCAAATCAAGTTGAGAGCTTTTCCTTTTGTTTTGAAGGATAGAGCTAAAGATTGGTCATATTATCTTCCTCCTGGTTGTATTTCCACTTGGGTTGAAACGAAGAGGTCGTTTCTTGAGAAGTTCTTTCCAGCTTCTAAGTCATCAACATTAAAGAAGGAAATCAGCAATATTGAGCAGAAACACGATGAATCTTTCTACGAATATTGGGAGAGGTTAAAGAGACTTTGCGCTAGTTGCCCATATCATGGCTATTCGGATGAAGACCTCGATTTGTTGATTCGTTGCTCCTCTTGGTTTCATAGAAAGATTGATTCTACAATGGTCTTCTGACGAAGATGTAACAATGGTGAATGCTGCTAGTTGAAGAACTAGCTGAAGGCTCGAGACCATTCAGTAGAAGATCGATTCATCGTCAATCAAATGTTGAAAGTTCAGGTTCTAGCTCTTCAAAGCTCGAGGAACAAGTTCAAGCTCTCACATCGATGATACGTAAGTTCATGGTAAAGTGCAATATAGTTCAACCGCTAAAAGCTTGTAGAATTTGTTCTTTAGATCATCACACTAATATTTACCCTCAAATACAAGAAGAATTTAGGGACGAGGTCAAAGCTGTAGGTTTTCAAGGCCAACAAGCATTACAGAGACATGATCCCTACTCCTATGCTTCCGAGCAAGGGTGGAGAGATCATTCTAACTTCAGATTTGGCAATCAACAACAACAGCAGCACTATAACAGGCCACCACCACACCCTTATCCTAGGCCCCAAGGCCAAGGCCCAAGCTCTACCATGTCCACTGAAGAAATGTTAAATGTTTTAACTAAAAATGTGACTAACATGCAGGGTAACATGGTGCAGTTCCAAGAAGAAACTCGATCGAGCATCCAGAACTTGGCGAGCCAAGTAAGCCAAATTTCAGGAGCTGTAACCAAGTTGGAGGCTAGGGATTCGGTGAGTTTGCCATCCCAAACAGAGCTCAACCCTAAAATGAACGTGAGTGCTATCACATTGAGGAGTGGAACAGAGATTGTAAGCAAAGAGAGATTAGTGGTTTGAGACAAAGAGATCGTGGAAGAGGTGATCGAGCACGAACCGACATCAGATTCTAAATCATTGCCACCTCCACAAGAGGAGAAAGTCCAAAAAATCATCTCCTCTACCATATGAACCGGAGCCACCATTTCCCGAGGCATTGAGAGAAACCCGTAAAGTAGAGCGCAATAAAGACATTTATGAAACCTTTTGTAAATGTGAGGTAAACATTTCCCTTTTTTATGCTTTGAATCAAGTACCTAGGTATGCTAAGTTCCTTAAAGAATTGTTTACTTCGTAAAGAAAGTAAAAAGAAAAGGCAGTGCAAAAAGTGGGGGCTAGCGAACATGTCTCTGCTATCTTTCAAAAGAAATTATCTCAAAAGTGCAATGACCCAGACATGTTTACCATCCCATGTACTATAGGTGACACCATGTTTCCTAAAGCCATGTTAGGCTTAGGTGCATCAATTAATGTGATTCCATATTCATTGTATAAGTCTTTGAAACTTGGTAATTTGCATGAAACTGGTAAGGTGATTGAATTAGCTGATATATCCAATGTTTATCCTAGAGTTAAATTAGAGGATATGTTAGTTAAGGTTGGTAAATTGCAATTTCCTGCTGATTTTTATGTCTTGGAACCTGATAAAGCATGCCACTTCCATCTTTTTGGGGCGCCCTTTCTTGAAAACGTCTTGCACTAAGATAGATGTTTGCGCTGGCTCTTTGACCATGGAGTTTGAGGGGAAGGTTGAGGCGTTTAATATCAATGATTCTAAGCCTTTGATTAAGGATGACAACCCTCTTTGCTCTATTAACATTGTTGACTCTTTATTGCATGATGTTCTTGATATTGAGCAGGTTGATGAGTCGATGAATGCTGATGATGTCTTGGTTGAGGATTGTGTGCCTCCTATTAACATGCAGGTTATGGTGCCAGAGTTGAAAGAACGGAATAAGCCTCCTGATTTACCGCCTTATTTTGAAACCGTACCACTAACAATGCTTTGCAAGAGTTCTTCTCAATATGTTTTGCAGGTACTTGAATTGGAGGTTGACATGGAGCCACCATTGTCACACATGGAGCACAAGCCCGATGATTGAGCTTAAGGTACTAAGTCGAAATAACGACTTTAAACAATAGTGCTTCTCGGGAGGCAACCCGAGACCTCTTTTTTTTTTTATTTCTCATCAAATTTCCACCACCACAACAAATTTTCTTTCACCCACCACCCGCCCACTAAAAATAACTACAACAAATCTTAATCTACTTTGAGCCAAAATCCACAAAAGAAAGCCTTTAGGGAGGAGTTCAATAGCTAGGAGTTGGTAAAGTTGGAGGGTTGAGATTGTTAACGAATCTTTTCGATCTCTTAAGCTAGGTGCAAATCTCAAAAAAAATTCTTGGAATTTTGAATTTGTCATTTATTTGAGTGATTCGAGTGAAAGGGTTATGAGTTGATTTATGAGATTTGAGTTGGTGTTGTTGAGAATTCTGAGTTTGTCGGATTGTTTGTCATGAGTCTTGAGCATTCGATCTTCGATTTGCCCGATTTTCAATTTTACACCCCCTATTTTCCGTTTACGTTTTCTTCCAATTATCGTCGCATTGAGGACAATGTGTAGTTTAAGTAGGGGGGAGGGTATTCTCATTCTCATGTATCTATGTTTTATTTAATACTTTCAATTTGAAAAAAAAAAAGATGAACCGAAGAAAAAAGATGAAAAATAAAAAAAATAAACAAAAAGTGGTGAAATGAAACCCGCTGAGTTGAAAACCCGCAAGGGCGGGCGACTCAGGCAAAATTGGGGGACCGGATAGGTTGAAAACCCGAAAGGGCAACCTGTGCAAAAAAATGGCTTTATTTGAGCGGGTAAGATGGTGAGATTAAAAAAAATGTGAGAAGCTAGGATGAAAACCCGAATGGGCTCCTAGGCAAAATGAGAGATTAAACAGAGAATTATGTATTTTGAAAACTCATTTGTCGGAGTTGGTGTCATAAGGCGGAAGGCGTTTTCAGGTAGGGTTAGTGATTTCATCCTTGGTTTTGTGAAGATTTGCTTATAATTGGCTTATGCATTCTTTTGTTGATTTTTGGTGAATTGGAGGTCATTGTTGAAATTATTGTCCTTATCAGGTAAGGATTTGAATTTGCATTGGTTAGCCGATTGTTTTGGGAGTAAGCATGGAATTTATCCCTTTTTGTTATTATTCCATCGCTTGCTTGTTGGTTAGTTGAAGTTGTTTTAGATCATCTTTTGAGGTTTGGGTGAGCTGATAGTTTAGTGTGTCATGAGCTCACATTTCGGTTCTTGTTGGCGTTGCTAGTTATTATTGTTGTCACGTCTTTATATATATTTCAAGTGAGCTTGAAACTAAGTGTGGGAGTCATTGTCCCTTATGTTTATGTTGTGAGCGGATTTCGTCAAGATGTGATGATGTAGATGGTGGAGAGCGTAGGTTGGTGTTGATAACTTGGGTGAAGATTTTTTTTAGGTGATTCTGATTATAGAGTTTACTGGAGGTCGATTAAAGTTCAAGTGTGGGGGTATTTGATACGCTCAAGTTACACAGTGTACTTACGTTATTTTGGGTGCACTTTGCTTAGGGTTTTGATCGTAATTCTTAACGTTTGCATTTTATTTAGCCCTTAGCGGAAGTTCGGAGTTTGTGAGATAATTAGTGTTAATGTTATATGTTCCGAGATTTTAAGATAAATTGGGTTTAAGCGATATATTGGGAGTGTTTGAGAAGTTGTAGGGTCGTAGCATGAGTGCATGAGTAGCGGAAGATGGATTTCCTATGTGTAGCAGTATACGAAGAAGCATTAGCCGATGAAACAACTTAAAAGAATTCCACCATCTCACCAAATACAACCTTGCACCATCCGAGCAAGTTCTAGTCAAGCTTTGCTGTTCTTGAAGAAGATTAACATGTAGCTTCAACCATTATTGTGAGGTCTTTCCTCTCTATCTATTTCCTTTGATTATGGTTTAATTTCTATGATTGTACTTTATGATTTTTGCATAATTATGCTAGGAACATTACTAGTTTGATTGTGTAATTAATCTAATGCTAGATTTAAGGATACAATCAGATCATTTTATTCTTTTATCACTTTGTAGCAAGCTATGGAGTAACTTGGATGTGGATCATCTTGGTTATTTCGTGGGGAAATTAAATCAACCTTTGAATGTTTATCGCTTGTATAACATTAGCAGGTCTATTGATTCTCTGTGTTTATTGCTGCTATTGGATTGAACTTAGACGCTGATTGGACTAGGTTATCCTTTAATTAGGGTTTTATAGTCACGCTAATCGTGGTATTCAACTAAGAATAAGGAGAATACGAGATTAATTCTCAATAATAGATAATCATGGATATATTTAGAGTTGAGGTTCAATGATCGATAATTAAATTGAAGTGAATGTTAATCGGATTCAAGATCTTTCCATATTGATTTCTCATTTTATTTATTTGCTAATTAGTTTTAGTTTGCTGATAACTCAGTTGAAAATCCCCCAAATTAGTTACTCGATCCTTAGAATTATTTACTCGATCCTTAGAGTCATCTAGGTGTTGACTCCCGCTAAATATAAAACTTGTCCCTGTTTCCCTGTGCATACGAACCTTACTTCCCTTCTATATTTAATTGTAAAAGAGAATAGGAGAATTTATTTTTGGATATGTGTATACGACTAAACCGCACCACCATATTCCATTTTGGGAAGCTTTTAATATTTTTTATGTGGTGGGGACCACTTAGAGGGCCCAATTGTTTGATAGGGATGCAATAGATCGATTTTCTTGTTATTCTTCTCGAGTGGAATATGAATATATGATTTTTTTTTTTGGTGAACAACGAGTAATTATATATAAATTAAATGCTCATACATTCCGCAAGATACATGTCCTTACAATAACTAGGTGGGGAAGGGAAAATTCTAGTTACATTTGCACTATCATTACTAATACGACAATTCTTAGCTATCCCATCTGCAATCTTGTTTTGCTTCCTATTACAATGCTTAATCTTCACATTCGGGAGCTCCATCCACAGTTTTTTGCATTCACACAATACACTCATATATTTGTCAGGGAAACCATCATTATCACAAAGAAGGTTGATCACTTGTACACAATCCGAAAATATTATAGCAGAATGGATGTTATGAGATTTTGCAATTTGGTGACCCAGTTCAATGGCCCGCATTTAAGCCATAAAGGAGTCACAAGCGAAAGTTCGGTTGCTAAAACCCACCATCCACTTTCCCCTCCTATCTCTCACAACACCACCCACCCCAACATTTGCATGTATGCTACTGAACGAAGCATCAACATGGATTTGAAACTCCTGTGTATCATCGGTCATATATAGAGGCTCAGCATTTGGATTCAAATAGCTAACGGTGACACTGGTGCCATGGGCTTGGGTCGTGAAAGCCGCAAGGGCCACGGCTCGAACCACAATCACATTGGGCTGGGCAGGGGATTTGTCTTTGAGACAACACTTAATTCGGTCCTTCCACACCTCATGACACATATATGGAAAAACATCCTGCCATTAATTCCCTCTAAACACCCTATCACTCTCCAAGTTAAATTTTAACCACTCCTCGAAGGATGAATCTGGATCAGTTGGTTGGACACATAAGTTCCAAACCCCCTGAGAATAAGGGCACTCACGAGTGACATGAACAGAATCTTCCACTAGGGCGGCACACCTAGGGCAACTTGAGTTTGACACAATATGACGAATAAACAAAAGCTTTTTGTTAGGAATACGGTCTTTCCATAGCAACCAAAAGAAGAATTTGAGTTTGGGTTCCATTGAATGCTTCCATATCCACTCCAGATTCATGCATGGAAGGGAAATGTGCGCATCATATGCTTGGGCCAAAGAGAAACCCTTTGGGATAGTAAAGGAGGGCATAAGCAGGTCATCCCGACAAATATCGGAAGGAGGTTTAAGGCTAAGGATATGGTCGATAATGAACTTTGGGAACTGAAGAGACAAGTTGCTAAGATTCCACCCACCGTCATTGACAATATGACAAACTTTCAAATCTTCCTCATCTTCCGCTAGGGGCCCCTACATAAATGATCTAATGGAACCAATCCCTAACCAATTATCATCCCACAAATGTATCTTATGGCCATTACCTAGACTCCAAAAATAATTTTCCTGAATAAGCTGCCAACCTCTACCTATATTCTTCCAAGTATTAGACCCATTGGAGAACTTAGTGACTTTGTTATCATGCACATACTTAGAATATCAATTAATACACTGCTGGGCTAGGTTCCCGGGGGGCTTGACACACTTTCCACCCTAATTTCGCCATATAAGCTTTATTGGTCATTTCTTGATCTCGAATTCCTAGACCCCCACGATTTTTTGGTTTAAAGGTGTGGTCCTTACCCACCAAGTGGAGCTTTCTTTTCTCATCAGTATCCCCCCACAAAAAGTTATTACAGACGGAGTCCAACTCCTTAAGCGTGGAGGAGGGCAAGAAGGTGGCTTGCATATAATATGCCGGGATGGTTGAGAGTGTGGAGTTAATCAGGCACAGTCTACTAGCTTTGGAGAGGAACTTAGTTTTCCACTTTGCCAATTTTGTTCTCACTTTGTCAGCCATAAATTGTACTTGGGCTCTTGATGGTCTCTTATGGGATAGAGGAAGCCCTAGGTATGTTCCTAAGTTCTCATTCTCACTAACATTAATGGTAGCTTGAAAAAGGTCTTTACATTAACTAGATGTGTTAGGCGAGAAGATCAATTTGCTCTTTACCTCATTGATTTTTTGACCCGATACACGACAGAATTCTAAAAGTGTATCTCGAACAGAATAAGCAGTGGCCTCATCAACCCGCCCAAACAAGAGGAGATCATCAGCAAAGAGCAAGTGTGATATAGGTACTTTTTCCAACCAACTCCAAAAGGAGTCCACACCTTCCTATCACACGCCTCATGAATTGCTTTTGAGAAGGTTTCTAAACATATATTAAACAAATATTGGGGACATGGGATCACCTTGGCGCAACCCTCTATAGTGAGGAAAAGAAGTTGTAGCCCTACCATTAACAAGCACAACAAAAGAAGCTTGTGATACACAGTCCATGATCAATTTTACAGAATGTGCATCTAAGTTACAAGACAACAAATATGACCTAACAAAACTCCACTCGATCCTATCATACGCTTTCTCCAGGTCAATTTTTAAGGCAAACCACCCCCATTTCCCTTTCTTTTTATGCATTGAGTGGAGGACTTCAGATGCAACAACCAAATTAATATCCTCCCCCCTACCCTTAATGAAGCTATTTTGATTCAGGGAAATCCAATCAGGGATTAGAGGTTTCAATCTAGTAACAAGAATTTTAGTGATAAGCTTGCAAATTGTATTACACAGACTGATAGGCCGGTATTGTTTAAATGTCTCCGGGGAAGCTTGCTTGGGGATAAGGCAAATGAGAGCATGGCAAAGATCACCCGAGATTTCCCCCCTAGTATACCAATCCTGAATGGTGGAACACAAATGCTTCCCAATAGTGCCCCAAGCCTTCTGAAAGAAGACTGGGTGAAACCCATCAGGCCCCGGGGCCTTAAGAGGCTTCATACAAAACAAAGCCTTCCTAATTTCTTGATTAGTTGGCAGGACTCCTATGCTAATCGAGTCACTCATATCATTCATACGAGGCTCGACATTTAGGCTATGCTTATGATCCGTCGTGTAGAGCTGACAGTAAAAGGTTTGAATATGACTCCTAATAGCCTCTAGCTCCTGAATATCCTCCCCCACTTCATCCCTAAGAGACAGGATACGATTCGATTGCCTCCTAATGGTGACGCTTCTATGGAAAAAACTAGTATTTCTCTCGCCCTCCGTAATTCTTTCCATCCTACTCTTAGTACGCCACAACACCTCTTCTTGATCTAAAATGACTAAAAGCTCTTTTTGGAGGGAAGTTTCAAGGTCCTGATGGAAGGTAGTGCTAAGTCTTTGCTACATTATATAATTGATTGAGTCAATTGTGACTTGTGAGTGAGCAAGGCTTAACGATCAAACAATAATTCATCTAGCACCCGGGTCAAGTACGCTTCGCCCTATCTATCAGACATTTAGACCTATTGACCATGACCAGTATGCATCTACCTTTCGAAGTGAAATACGTGTCGATTGCGCGACCAAGATAATGATGATGATGAATGGTGATTTGGAATTGATATCTAAGCCATTCTTGTGACTCGTGACTCGTGACTTGTGAGTGAGGCCACTCATATAGTCATACATATCAAAAGCTTCATTGACAGATACAGTCATACAGTAATTGTTGACCGTGAATGCATGGGAGACTTCTAAAGAAATTTACGTACACGTCATTATCTATTATTGACATGCAATGCATTCAATTCTCATGAAATAGTAATGTAGTGGACAATAATACATCAGCAGCTTTTCAAACATTGTGGAATATTGAAATGGACATGGCCAAACTTCAGCTCTGCCTTGTCTGTTGACTCCTGCGTTAACGACTATAATTTGAGCTCCAAATTTCTATTGAATAACTATAACTCATAACAAATAATTATAAAAAAAAAAAAATAATGGCAATTTTATTTTTACAATTGAATTTATAAAATTGGTAACACCGGAGCCTTAAAACTAGTGAAGCGTTATGCGTTTAAATAGCTTACTAAGTTACTTTATTTTTTACTAGCCTTTTATGCACGCGATGTGTGCTTTGATATATGAATTATTTAAAAATTGATTGTAATAACGTATTGAGTATTCCGAACCTTTTATTGTTAATTAACATAAATCTATATTATGCAACTGCAGCACTAATATAATTCCATATAAAATATACAATTAATTTTTGAATCATCCATCTTTTTAAAAAGGTCAATCACAAAAAATTAGTATGTAAAGTTTTGTTTGAACCATATTGATTTGCTAGATCGATGTTGCATCTCTTTTACCAATGTTAGATGGTTAAAAACACATTCAAACGATAAACTTTTTATGAAAGCCATCAAGTTAAATTAAGTTAAACAATACTCGATCAATGAAAAAAAAAAAGGGGGTAAATAATTTTGTCCATAGTTGTTAAACCACAATCACCTACTGTATAATATAAAAAATAAAGTTAAAAGATAGGGGGAAAATAGTTGCACACTTGCACCCAATTAGTATATCATACAATCATATGTATAACATGATATATACATTTGAATAAACATTAGACTTGTTAAAATAAACATGAATTATATTTAAGAACTGAGAAATTTTATCAGTTAATGAAAAGATAAAAAAAGGGGGAAAACAAAAAAAATTCATTAAACATCACGTGCAAGTCACGTGTTATACTCTTCACCTGGTATAGGAGGTTAACAGGTTACAAGGTCCATTTATGGAAGATTAGGCCCAAAGTTGGGACTTTTGCTGGATTTTCAATAGTCGGGACTGTTTTTGGAAGATGGGTCATACTTGGGACTGTTTGTGTTCAATTTTCCTATTTAATAACAGGAGAATTTGTAGGAAATCCATGTGGCATATTTCTATTTTTTTTTCTTTTTCGTTTTTAAAGAAAACATGCTTTATTTTTTTATTTTTATTTTTTGACAGGAAGAAAAGAGATTTCATTCACAAGAGATCGTCAAATATCACTTACAATCAATGAAGGAAAAATTTAAAATTCCAACAAAAATACATAACACTTTAGAACTAGTTACATTGCAGATTTGATTTAAAATTGTCTTAATAAAAAACTTCATCCGAAGCAATACAAACTGTGAGTTCACTTTGATTCGGCATAACGTCCGTTGGAAAACATGCTTGATTTAAACTTTGATGATGTATTATTTTTTACACTTTGAATAAATGAAGAAAGCACTCACGTCCAAATAAACCTAAGAAAGTTCACTGAAGTTAAGTCATAATATCAAGTCCTCCAAGTGACTGTCTTATAATTTACAAAGCTTCCAAAAAAAGGGCCATCATCTCTTACTTAATGTGTCAATTGCGTAGAGAATACACAGTCTATACTAGCTAAACTCCGAGTGGGACAGCTACCCCGTTGCACAAGGGACTTTATAAACTTCTCACGTCAAAGTCTCCACGTCACGTCGAACCGACGAGAACGGCAAGTAATCCCCCTTGGCATTTTATCCGTGGAAATTCAAACTTTGATCAACTCAAGTTGCTCCAAAAACTAGTATAGTATAAAGATATTGAATCGAATAAACGATATGCGTTGTGCGGTAAAAATTGACTTGTATTTGTCCAGGTTTAGGGACATGACCAGAGTTGGGGACATGTCCTGATTTCGTCTACATGACCGGCAAGCACGTGATGTAATCCCTCGTTGAATAAAGTCATAAGTGTAGGAATATATAGATGCAAATAGCGGAATTTCAGGAAACAATTTCCTAACATCTATCATAGGATCGCAAACATAATCAAACATATGAATCATTCAATAGGGATTAAATATCAAACCTTTGTAGCGTGATTTCCCTGTTGTATGCAAGCTTTGAAGATCCGAGAGCCCCAGTGTTGCTTCCTCTAATCGGCCCAAGAAGCAGGTTGAACACCAACGTTTGCTAGAACGGAAGAGAAGAAAATCTCTTGCTTTTGATGGTATAGGCGCCGGTTAGAGGGAATAGATTTGGGTTTCAATTTTCTCTCTCTTGTGAAAAGAAACTGAATAATGAATTGATCACCTAAACCCTTATATTATATCCTATATATAATAGAAGAGTCATAGGCTAGTTAGGAGAACTAATTCTCCTCCTATTCTCCTTTAGACCGGCCCAACCCTAATCCTAAATGGATTTGGATTGCTTTGTCCAACTTGTGTTACAATGTGTGACCTCATAGGATTAATATATTTTAGTTATAGGCCCAATCAATATTGTCCTATTAATCATATTTATTCTCTAGCAAGAAAATAAGATTACTAAAATAATTAACTTTATTATCTTCATAATATTATTCCTATTTATATTTAGTAATTGCCGGGATGTCTAAGGACATATTCCTTCAATCTCCCACTTGCCCGAAGACAAGAGCGCAAGGTTAAATTCCTTAAGTCACTTAATGTCAAATTTGATAACACATTGTTATTCTCAAATTTTGTTCCTTGATCGCTGAGTTCGAACTGCTCAAATAAGGATTAACTCTTTAATCCTATTCCGCATGGCCATGCAATTTTCCAGTTCTCGTTCATCAAGAGGCCCAGACACCATTCCTATTTAATAGGAGGACTTATCCACTCTTGTATGACCATAACTCCCACTCAATTCTTAGCCCACCTGATCACTGCCTTTATAACCTCCTTTTACGGCGCGGCGTTTAACAGTGTCAAAGTTAAACTAATTATATTGTGGTTATTAAGACATACTCATGTCTAAGGAATCCACTAAATATCGTAGTTTGATTCTACTTTTAGAATCTAACTAGGTCAAGTCTCAATGTATCAACTATACATCCATATAATCAATTAGACATCTCTATGTCTCTATTACCCATGGAACTGCGCTATCAATTAATTATATACTAATCTTTTAAATAAATCACTTATGTCCAATTTAGTGATTTAGACTAGGGACTTTAAATAAATTGTGATTTCAGTTCACTTTATAGGGTTCCATTATCAAAACGTTTTCGATAATCCTATTTGAAAACACAAATTATTTGGACATTTTATTTAATACTAAACCAAACAATGAAATAAGAAAAGAATTTTTATTGATAAACATTCAAAGCATAATAAATGTCTTTACAATTGTCAACATGAAGTAAACAACATAAAGCCATTCTCCCATATGCTTAAGCCCCATAGATCTAGTATGACACTCATGCTTAGGTTGAGCAAGCGGTTTAGTAAGAGGATCTGCAATATTATCCTCAGTATGAACCTTGCTTACTTTCACATCCTCTCTTCCAACGATCTCTCGAATGAGATGGAATTTCCTGAGCACATGTTTAGACCTTTGATGCGATCTGGGTTCCTTAGACTGAGCAATGGCACCATTGTTGTCACAATACAACTCAATGCCATTCTCAATGCTAGGAACTACACCAAGCTCACCAATGAACTTTTTGATCCAAACAGCTTCCTTTGCTGCATCAGCTGCTGTAATATACTCAGCCTCTGTTGTAGAATCCACGATGGTACTCTGCTTAGAGCTCTTCCAGCTCAGAGCTCCTCCATTGAGACAAAATATGAAACCAGATTGAGATCGGAAATCATCTTTGTCACTCTGGAAGCTTGCATCGGTGTATCCAGTAACAACCAACTCACTATCTCCACCGTAAACCAAAAAATTATCCTTAGTCCTTTGCAAGTACTTAAGGATGTTTTTTGCTGCAATCCAGTGAGCATCTCCTGGATTTGACTGGTATCTGCTGCATATACTCAAAGCATATGCAACATCCGGTCGAGTGCATATCATGGCATACATAATGGATCCTACTGCAGATCTAAGCATAGGGAACATTACTCATACGCTTGACCTCATCAGGACTCGAAGGACACTGAGTCTTGCCAAGTGTTATGCCATGTTGCATGGGAATGAAACCTCTCTTGGAGTTTTCCAGCTTGAACCTTGCAAGAACCTTATCAATATAAGTCTCTTGACTAAGTCCAATCAGCCTTTTCGACCTATCTCCATAGATTTTTATTCCCAATATGTACTCAGCCTCTCCTAGGTCTTTCATAGAGAAACAATTTTTAAGCCATTGCTTGACTGACTCAAGCATGGTCTTATCATTTCCTATGAGAAGTATGTCATCCACATACAAGACCAGAAAAGTAATACTACTCCCACTTAACTTCTTGTATACACAAGATTCCTCTTCATTTATGAGAAAGCCAAATTTCTTGACTGCCTCATCAAATCTGAGGTTCCAACTCCTTGATGCTTGCTTTAGTCCATAAATGGACTTCTTAAGCTTGCATACCCTCCCTGGATTTTCTACATCTTCAAAACCTTGAGGTTGTGTCATGTACACATCCTCTTTCAAGAACCCATTCAAGAAAGCGGTTTTGACATCCATCTGCCATATTTCATAGTCATGAATAGCAGCAATCGCAAGGATTATCCTAATGGACTTCAGCATGGCTACTGGTGAGAAGGTTTCATCATAATCAATACCATGAATTTGTTTGAAACCTTTCGCCACCAACCTTGCTTTGAAAACACTAATGTTTCCATCCTTGTCTATTTTCAACTTGAAAATCCATTTGCATCCAATGGGTTTTACCCCATCAGGCAAATCAACCAAGTCCCATACTTGATTTTCAGACATGGAATCCATTTCAGATTTCATGGCCTCAAGCCATCTTTCGGAGTCTTGACTATCCAAAGCATCTTTGTAGCTAGTAGGCTCTTCTGATTCTAAAATCGTTATTTCAGAACTTTCAGTCAGAAGGAAATCAATATATCTCTTTGACGGAATGATGGTCCTACTAGACCTACGTTGGGGAACAACAAAAGAAGTTTCTACCTCACTAGGTTGAGTGACTTCGCATGGAGTATCTCCAGGTGGGACGGTAGGAGGTACGTGAATTGACTGCACCACCTCCTGAGCATTTTCATGCCGGGCCACCTCTGATGAGGTGTTAACCTCATCCATTTGTTCCTCATCTCGAACTTCTTCGAGATATACATTTCTCCCACTTGTTTTTCTGGAAATAAATTCCTTTTCCAGAAAGACACCATTACGAGCAACAAACACTTTGTTTTCGCTTTGGTTGTAGAAGTAGTATCCCTTAGTCTTTTTTGGGTAACCCACAAAAAGACATTTATCGGATTTGGGTGAAAGCTTATCAGAAAGTAAACGTTTTACATAAGCTTCACAACCCCATATCCTTAGAAAAGACAATTTTGGAACGTTTCCTGTCCACATTTCATATGGTGTCTTTTCCACTACTTTGGATGGTGCTCTGTTAAGTGTGAATGTCGCCGTTTCAAGCGCAAATCCCCAGAATGAAATAGGAAGATCAGTAAGACTCATCATGGATTGAACCATATCAAGTAGAGTTCGATTCCTTCTTTCAGAAATGCCATTTAATTGTGGTGTTCCTGGCGGAGTCCATTGTGAAAGTATTCCACAATCCTTCAAATGATCACCAAATTCTTGAGATAAATATTCACCACCACGATCGGATCGTAATGCCTTAATTTTCTTCCCAAGTTGGTTTTGTACTTCATTCTGGAATTCCTTAAATTTTTCAAAGGATTCCGACTTATGCCGCATGAGGTAAACATATCCAAAAATCTGCTCACATCATCGGTAAAAGTAATGAAGTCACTGTACCCTCCCCTAGCCAACGTACTCATAGGTCTACACACATCCGTATGTATGAGGGCTAAAAGGTCATTGGCCCTTTCACTGGAACCTGTGAAAAGGAGACTTTGTCATTTTCCCCATCAAGCAAAACTCACAAGTATCAAATGATTCGAAATCAAATGATTTGAGAATTCCATCTTTATGAAGTTTCTCAATGCACTTTGAGCTTATGTGGCCTAATCGACAATGCCATAGGTATGTAGGGTTTGAATTATTTGCTTTATGTTTCTTGCTGTCTATGTTATAGATGTGGGTTTCTAAGTCTAGCACATATAAACCATTTGATAACTTAGCGGAGACATAGAACATATCATTCAAATACGCAGAACAACAATTGTTCTTTATTGTAAATGAATAACCTTCGGAATCCAAAACAGGAATCGAAATAATGTTCTTTGTGATAGCAGGAACATAATAACAATTATTAACACTAGTGGAAAAATAAGGAAGGGTTGCGGTCAAAACAGCCCTAAGGGCTGCGTTTTTGGCCAGCAGCCCTTTCCATAGCAGCCCTTCAATAGATAAGAACCGCAGCCCTTCACAACGAAGGGTTGCGGTTAAGGCCAAAAACGCAGCCCTTCTAGGCTTGAAGGGCTGCGTTTTCGGCATAAACAGCAGCCCTTCTTTGACTGAAGGGCTGCGGTTTTAAGCTTAAATCGCAGTCCTTTTTAAGTGAAGGGCTGCGGTTTAGGGTTAAAACCACAGCCCTTCAAATTCAATTTTTTTTTTTTTAAAATAAATTAAATCCGCCCCCCACCCCCCCCACCCCCGCGCCCCAAGCACCCCCACCCCCGCCACCCCCTGCACCCCCCGCACTACCACCCCTGTCACCCCCGCCACCCCAAGCACCCCCGCACTCCCACCCCCCTGCTACCCCCCCCCCGCCACCCCACCCCCGCACCCCCCACCCCCCGCCCCCCGCACCCCCACCCCCCGCCGCCCCACCCCCCCCCTGCCACCCCCGCCCACCCCCGCCCCTCACCCCCGCCGGCCCCCTCACCCCCACCCCTTGTTATCCCCAGGCCCCACCGCCCCGCGCCCCCACCCCGCGCCCCCCACCCCCCGTCCACCCGCACCCCCACCCCCGCCACCCCCGCACCCCAACCCCGCCGCCCCCTCACCCCCACCCCCCGCACTCCCACCCCCGGCCCCCCACTCCTAGCCCACCCTAGCCCCCCACCTTTGACCCCACACCCTTCACCCCCGCACTCCCCCCGCCCGCCTTGACCCTTGCCCCCCCCCCTAGCCCACCCTCTTCACTCCCCTGCACCCCCACTTTGACCCACCCTCTCGCCACCTCCTCCACGCATTGCCGCGACCACCCCAACACCCAACCGGCCCCATAGCCCGGCCCAATGACCCACCATGGCAGCCCCCCCACCCCACCCCCCACCCAAGACCTCCCTTCGACACAAAAAAAACCGAATCAATGTGCAATCACTAGTGCAGAATTGTCAATTTGCGTCGGACCTGAGACCCCCATTTGCGTCGGACATAGGTCCGACGGCACAAGTCTCGTCGCAGATGATGCAGATAGGATCTGCGTCGGATAAGACACGACGCAATTGATTTACTATTTGCGTCGGACCAAGCCCAACGTGCGACGCACATGATGGGAGACAGCAGCCCAGCAGGGGCCATTCATTTGCGTCGCACGTAGTACTCCATCCGACGCAAATTGCCCTTTTTAAAAAAAAAAAAAAATTATAAATTTAACCCACAATCAAATAGGAACCTCCAAAAAAAACGAAATTCAAAGAACAACAAAGAATTTGTAGAGGATGGAAAATCAAAGAAAACTAATAAACAATAAAGCAAGAATTTGTAGAAATACTTGGAATTTCAGAACATATATAATACAGCAATTCATAAAAACAACTCTATCAATAACTAATATAGTACAAAAATTTGTACATAACCTAACCCACAACTTCTAGATTTTTGGAGCTTCCTTCAAATCTTGATCTTCCTTCTCGTTCTTATAATTCGAACAAATGCACCAACAATGATTAAGACACAGACGAAAATGAAAAATGATGAGGTCTTCAAACAGATCTGGAAAAATTGAGACAGGGATAATGAAAAAGTAAGACAGACGAAAAAAAAAAAGCAAAAGAAAAAGAGAATGAGAAAAAGGCGAAACATATACAAAATCTCCAAACATATTTTCACACATATAATGTTTAGAGAAGTAAATGAAAAATTAGCTTAAAAGAAATTATCAGGAAAAAAGAGGAAATCAAGAATTTTTAAAAAGGAAAAATAGAAAATTACAGCAATGAGAATACGGTGCCGCCATCTTCTGCTTCACTTAATTCATCTCCGCCGCAGTACAACTTCGTCGAAATGTGATTCCTCGTTTGAATCTCTGGTAGTTTTTTTTGGTTCGAAGAAGAAGATAAATGGTTAGGGTTTTTCGTGAGACAAAGAATGGTGTGTAGATTTGAACAGCTCACTTAGCAAGGAAATTGGAGGAGGCGATAGATCTTAGAAAGTCGAAGACGAAGAAGAAGCAGGCGCCTCCGCTTACTCCGTCGCAGGAACAACCTCCGGCGGCAGCAGGTTTCAGTGAGATGCGACGGCGTCGGAGGTTTCAATGAGATGAGGGCAAACCGACGAGTTGAGAGAGATGAGAGTTGAGATGCGAATGGTGAGGGAGATGAGGGCAGACCGACGAGGTTAGAGAGATGAAACAGATCTAGGTTAGGGATGGAAGTGAGAAAATGAGATAAATAAACGGCTGAGAGGAAATTAAACGGGAGTCAAAATGGGCGTTGTATATGAGAAGCTTATATGCGTCGCATATATAGACCATGCGACGCACTTGACATTTTTTTAGTATCAGCCCAAATCATCTGCGTCGCATCTTCTCAGCACGCGACGCAAATATCCGGATCCCAACATGTGCGACGCACATGAGCTACGTGCGACGCAAATTGTGTTCGTCATTTGCGTCGCGTCCTCATTATGATGCGATGCAAATGACCCTTCCACTCATCTGCTGTGATTGTTTGCGTCGCATGTTTTCTGATGTCCGATGCAAATAGGCTCTTCTTGAGCTTTTGCGTCAGTTCTTCGAGAGTGCGACGCAAATAAGCCGACGCAAATTGACAATTCTGTACTAGTGAATAATATATGACAAGTTTTTGAACGTAATAATTAACTTTAAATATGTATATTTAATAATGTAAAAAGTGTAGAATTGATACAAACTAGTAGATGTAGCTAATTATATCACGAATTCCACCAAAATGTATCATAAGCAATCATCACAAATGTGGGACTCCAACTTATCCCGAACTTCATGTAATTCGTCTGTGGTGAAGGCCCTCAAAGGTGGTGTGTTATTCATATAAACCTTGCAAAACAACCAAGGAATAAACACAAAATATAAGATTTAAATCATTTATCGTAGTTAGTAGTGATTAAAAATGACATATACCTTCCCGAAATTCAATCAAAAACAAATGCAAGCCTAAAACTCTACACACTAGTTATATTATACCTTATATTATCATATTAAAAAAAAAATGGAGTTAAATGACTCGAGAAACAAGAATTGGACGCGAAAAGGCAAAAATAGGCCTAAAATCACATTTATGTTCCCGAAATGCAACCAACAACAAGTGCAAGCCTAAGAATCTATACAATAGTTTCATTATACCTCATATGATCATGTTCAAAAAGAATTTGGGGTTAAATGACTAGATAAGTACGATTTGGAAGCGAAAAGGCAAAAAAAAGGCCTAAAATAACCTTTTCGTTCCCGAAATGCAACCAACAACAAGTGCAAGCCTAAGAATCTACACAATAGTTACATTATACCTCATATAATCATGTTCAAAAAGAATTTGGGGTTAAATGACTCGATAAGTACGATTTGGAAGCGAAAAGGCAAAAAAAGGCCTAAAATGACCTTTTCGTTCCCGAAATGCAACCAACAACAAGTGCAAGCCTAAAACTCTACACAATAGTTACATAATACCTCATATAATCATGTTCAACAAGAATTTGGGGTAAATGACTCAATAAGTACGATTTGGAAGCGAAAAGGGCAAAAAAGGCCTAAAATGACCTTTTCGTTCCCGAAATGCAACCAACAACAAGTGCAAGCCTTCTACACAATAGTTACATTATACCTCATATAATCATGTTCAAAAAGAATTTGGGGTTAAATGACTCGATAAGTACGATTTGGAAGCGAAAAGGCAAAAAAAGGTTACAAAAATCTACATAATAGTTACAAATTGGAGAAATTACACAGACCTGAGTTTATGTCTCATGATTTATTGACCTTCCGCCGTTTCTTAGGATCCTCAAGTACATGTATCCCTTCTGTGTGATCTACACGTATATAGTTCTCCGACATATTCACATCATCATCTTCCACACTATTTTCAGGATAGGTAAAAGGGGGGAGGTCCTCAAATGCATCATATTCTTCCTCATTATCAACATCACCAATACCGAGGATACTCCTTTTACCAGGTACAACAATTGACCACTTATTATCAGCAGGATCAGTTCCAAAAAATACTTGCTTAACTTGTGATGCAATTACAAATGGCTCCTCAGTTTCACGTAGACGACTAAGGTCAACAAGAGTGAATCCGCAAGGATCATCTTTTCTTACGCAACGTCGATTATCGTCAACCCGCTTGCAACACAAGAGGCAAATATTAAAAGTACAGTAGTCCAACTCCCATATTTCTTCTATTCGCCCATAATAATTGCTTTCAGCATGTACAGGCGACTTATCCTTCGAGCTTGGGTATTGTGTAGATGACGCCACAAGTGAAACACCACTATTTTGTTGCGATGTTGACTTCAGATCTTGACGTTCAGTCCAAAACGTATACCCATTAATATCATAACCCTCATAAGAGCGTACAGCTTCACGAGGACCAAATGCTAACCACTTGACTGTTTCAGGAACACTTTCATCCAAATCATTCACTACTCATTTATGAAACCAAGCAATGACAGTCTTGTTATGCATTTGCGTCAATGCCCTAACTCCTTTTCCAGGATTGCTAACACGTAATTCCTCCATATGTTCATTTAAATAAGGATGGACAGCTGCTACGTGATGCAATACAAATAAGTGAGCTTGTTTACGCTTTTCTACGGAAGTTGTGATCAATTTTGAACCAATTGTGCCCTTGCCCTCAAGTCTGCCCTCGTGTCGGGATGTCGAAAGTCCAACAGGATCAACACTAGGAAAATACTCAGCCACAAAATTACTGATCTCTTCACCTACAACCCCTTGAATTATACTACCTTCTGGTTGTGCAGGATTCCGAACTTTATCGTTCAAAGTGCCCATATATCTCTCAAAAGGATAGCACCACCTCAAAAACACTAGACCACACAGCTTAATTTCTCGAACTAGATAGACAATGAGATGGACCATAATGTCAAAGAATGCGGGGGGGGAACATCTCAAATTTGCATAGAGTTTCAACTACTCTGGCCTGCAAGGAATTGAGGGTCGACGGTTCTAGGACTTTGCTGCATATTGTATGGAAAAATGAACAAAGTTCTGTAATGGTGTGCCTCACATGCTTTGGAAGTATCCCACGAATTGCAATCGGTCAGAATACTTGCATCATGACATGACAATCGTGAGATTTCATACTCGATAACTTCAACTCACCATTTAAGGTAACAAACCGCTTCATATTCGATGAGTAGCCAGTTGGGACCTAATGCCATACAATGACTCTCAAAAAATCCGTTTCTCTGCACGCGACATCGTGTAGCAAGCTGGGGGCAAATAATTCTTCTCTGAATCCTCCACCTTCTTTTTACTTTTCTGAGTTTCATCATCAACCCTTTCCTCCACTACTTTCTTCTTCCTTCCATCCCTTTTCTGAGCCCACAACTCTGGTCGAAGCCCCTGTTTTCCAAGTAAAGTCGTGACGCCTTAACATCTTTTGTCTTGCCCGGAATATTCATAAGTGTTGCAAGAATAGCTTCAGAAACATTCTTCTCTATGTGCATGACATCCAAACAATGTCTGACCTTTAGATCTTTCCAATATGGGAGTTTCCAAAAAATGGACTCCTTTTTCCATAATCCCGTAGGTCGATCAACCTCACTAGCAGGTTTACCAAAGATTGTTTCAATGCCCTTTACCTGATTATAAACTTCAGTACCAGTTAATGGTCTATGAGCAACTTCTTCTTCAACCGTCTCATCGAATGCCTTCTTCTTAAACCGATAGGGATGGTCGCGTCTGAGGAGCCTTCGTGTGCGCATATACACATGTTTGCATCCCTTAAGGTGTGTAGATTTCATGACATCTACACAAATCGGGCAGGGTTGTTTTCCTCTCGTCTTATACCCAGATAAGTTCCCATAAGCTGGATAATCGTTCATAGTACAAAAAAGCATGGCACGCAGAGTGAACATCTCATTAGCATACGCATCGAATACTAACACTCCTTCGTTCCACATCTTCTGTAAATCTTCAACAAGCTGCTGGAGGTATACATCAATGTCATTTCCAGGTTGTTTGGGCCCCGATATAAGAAGCGACAGCATCATGTACTTGCGTTTCATGCACAACCAAGGAGGCAAGTTATAAACCACTAAGACTACTGGCCATGTACTATGCTGCGAACTAAGATTGCCAAAAGGGCTCATGCCATCCGTACATAATCCAAGCCTCAGATTTCTATCCTCATTACCAAATGCCTTATGCACCCTGTTGATACTTTTCCACTCAGGCGAATCAGCCGGATGCTTGAGCATACCGTCTTTCTTCCTACGATCTGCATGCCACCTCAAATTATTCGCATCTCCTTTAATTGAGAACATGCGCTTAAATCTAGGTATTATGGGTAAATACCACAACACCTTAGCTGGTGGTCCTTCACTACCTCCAGCTCCTTCACGCTTGTACCTCGACAATCCACAACGTGGACACTCATGTAAATGCTCATACTCATTACGATAAAGCACACAATCGTTAGGACAAGCATGTATCCGCTCGTACTCTAAACCGAAAGGACACATCAGTTTCTTCGCATAATAGTACGACTTTGGGAGTTCATTTCCATCAGGGAGCATATCAGCTAAAACTTCTAACAACGATGTGAAACAAGAGTCCGTCCAACCAGCTTTCGACTTAATGTTGAACAGTTTTATCACCGCGGAAAGTTTGGTGTACTTTGTACAACCTGGATGCAACGGCTTTTCAGCAGCCTCAGACATAGACTAAAAAATACGAGGTCGTTTACACGACTGATCTTCAACCTCGTGTATCATCTCGTCTACCCGATCCCTATCATCATCTACAAACTCATCATCCAAATTCTCATCCCCGAACTCATCATCCCAATTCTCTAAATCCTTCTTTTCTTCACATACATCGTTCATTACTCTAGAGCTTCCTATATACTTCTCCTGCTCACCATGCCAAACCCATACGTGGTATTGAGGCCTAAACCCACGGCGAAAGACATGCTCCCTAACCACATATATACTACTAACCTTGCTCACATTTCTACAATCGAAACAAGGACAATAAAAGTCGACTGCTCCAGAGGATGTTTGATATTGTAATGCAGTTGTACAGAATTCCGAGACCCCTTTCACAAACTCAATCGATTCACGACTACCATACATCCAAGTACGATCCATCTCATTCAAGAAGACCTCTAATAATTAAACACAACCATTCATTATAATGCATCAATCATTATTTAAGTACATACACTCACATATTCAAATCACACACGTATAGAGCAATCTAAGATAGTGACATGTTCAATTGTATACATGCAGCCGAAGGTCCTTATCACTCTTACCTAACCCATCCTTGGACGTCTAATCTCACTAGTGAATATATGCCAACTTTTCAATTCTAAGGAAAATCCGGCATCATTTCCCTACAGTTCTCCAAGTACACAATATAGATAATTGCTTATCTACATATGTACCCAGAGAACAATGTAGAGAAACGATAAGCCCAGAATTTCCTCAGAATTGACAAGAAGACACACATTCACCACCTAAGTGAGATCAAACGTCCAAGAACAGTCCCAAACCGGGGACTATTCAAGACTTACTCCTAATGAGTAAGTCTTGAACGGGTATCTAGGCATATGATGACAATTCAAACAACTTATAGATTTCATAGCTAAATTACATTGCGTTTTCATACAATCTCATATCAAGAAATATACATACACTACACAAACCCTCCGAAATTCCCATCAGCTGGTACGAATTGGACACAAAAAGGTGAAAATAGACCTAAAATGACCCGAGAATCAGGTCACATGGCAATGGAATGCCCATCAGCTGGTAGCGGCGGAGTAGAAACTGTTATAAATGCGGAGAGCACCAGATGGGCTTTCGATTGCCATGTGACCTGACTCTCCACATTTACAACAGCCTCAACACCACCGCCACTACTGCCCCCCACTGCACTCCCTCATTGCCATGTAGGCGTAAAATGACCGTTAATTTTCGTTTCCGAAATTCAACCAACAACAGATGGAAGCTTAAAAATCTACACAATAGTTACATTATACCTAAGCCCTCCCCCACCCATTGCCGACCCCTCCCCCCCCCCGCCAGCCCTTCCCCCCCCCCACGCCGGCATCCACAGCCCTCCCCCACCCCCCGCCATCCCTCCCCCACCCCCTGTCCAGCCTCCCTCCCCCACCCCCTTGCAAGCATCCACAACCCTCCCCCACCACCCGCCCAAAGACCCCCACCCCTACCCACCCTCCCCAGGCCCTTCCCCACCCCCTACAATCACATATTCAGCTAATACAAGCACATTTTACAACAAAAAATAGAAGTTGATTTCAAAATCCAATGAAATTAAACAAAAATTAGAGAAATGTAAAAGAGGAGAGAGAGTGAGAGGGGATTTACCGAAAAAGAGTGAGAGAAGGGATGATCCACAAACAATGCAGTATTGGAGGAGAGAAGAAGAAGGTAGTGGCATCAATGCAGTGGAGGGAAGGGCACTGGTGGTGGCGGCAATGCAGTTGGTGCGTCGTCGTGGCGGTGGTGCGTGAAATGAGTGGTGGTGGTGGAGATAGGGTTTCGCGCTGGTGGTGAGAGAGTGAGAGGGGAAGTTCTCGCTGTTGGTGAAAGAGTGAGAGTGAATTTGGCTAAGGGAGGGAAAATGAAATGGGGGCACTGTGTATGCGCGCAAAACTGCATAAAAAAATGGAAGTGAAGGGCTGCGTTTTCTAAAAAACCACAGCCCTTCGTTTATTAAGGGCTGCGGTTTTTGGGATAATCGCAGCCCTTAACTAATAGGGCTGCGGTTAGCATCAAAACCGCAGCCCTTCATACTGTATGAAGGGCTGCGATTTCTTGTTAACCGCAACCCTTCACTAAAAGGGCTGCGGTTTTCTGTAAAACTGCAGCCCTTCATAAAAGAAGGGCTGCGTTTTGCCAAAAACGCAGCCCTTCCTTTTTTTCCCCCAGAGATGGGTTGTTCAGAAACTGGCAAATACGAGTCGATCCACAGGGAGAGGAGTTCTATAGATTTGTGTTCAATTATTTAACTACTTCAAGAAATGAAATTGATTGAAAAATTCACAACTAAACTAGAATAACCTAGAACACAAAGAGATGAAAGTTTATCAAATAATTAAAAACCTAGAGCAATCGATCGGTCCACCATGCTTATACCAATTTAATCACTACAATATAGTTCAACAATACTTGGATTGAGGCTCGAATAATTAGAGTATTTCGTTAATCCTACGGTCGGGCCTTAACAACTCTTAGATCGACATATGCCAGTACGGTCGCTGAACATAATCAAACCTACCTATTGTAACAAGCCTCTAATGAGTATGATCTTTCGATTCTAACCCCTATTAGCTAAACATAACCCATGATATTGTGCAATTGCATGAATTAAAGAAGCAGAACAAATCAATATGAAATTACTCTAATTCTACCCGAATATCGAAGAAATTTAAACCACAATCAAATAGGTATAAACATGGCTTCCCTCTCTAAGCCCTAGAAATAGACTACTCAGTCATGATAATAATAAACTCACTAAACATAATGCAAATATAAGAATTCATTAAAATAAGCAAAGTAAAGAAGAATACCGAATGATTGATGAACGATGAAAACGAAATTGATTATCTTTATAATCTTCAAAGGCAAGAGTTAATACAAAGCTAGATAGAAAAAGACTAAGTGTTTTAAACCTAAAAACGCAGAAAATAAGATAGTTTAATCGAAAATACTAAAAGCCTATTTATAATTTTTACAAAACCGGCTAAAAAAGGGAAAAAATTAACCTTCCGAAAAAACCACCCAGTTGACCGCACAAAACCGCCTGGTCGGGCGACAGTGATCTGAAATTACGATAAAGAAGGAAATTCGCTCGGTCGGACGCGTAAATGGTTTTGGCACTCTTTCGCCCGGTCAACCCGGCAAACATGCCTTGGCCTCTGAAGAAGTTTTTGTCTCGGTCGACCGGGGGGAAAAACTGCGTTTTTGCGTCTACTTGTGAAGGTTGTATCTCTCGAACCAGAAGTCCATTTGGGTGTGTGACCTACCGTTGGAAAGTCCTTCAAGTCTAGTATCCAACCTAACTAGAATTTCTTGATTATCATGGGTTTTAAAATAGTACCACAAGTGCACGATGTCTATTGTTCACAAACTGGCAAATACGGGTCGATCCACAGGGAGAGGAGTTCTATAGATTTGTGTTCAATTATTTAACTACTTCAAGAAATGAAATTGATTGAAAAATTAACAACTAAACTAGAATAAGCTAGAACACAAAGAGATGAAAGTTTATCAAATAATTAAAAACCTAGGGCAATCGATGGGTCCACCATGCTTATGCCAATTTAATCACTACAATATAGTTCAACAATACTTGGATTGAGGCTCGAATAACTAGAGTATTTCGTTAATCCTACGGTCGGGCCTTAACAACTCTTAGATAAACATATGCCAGCACGGTCGCTCAACATAATCAGACCTACCTAATGTAACAAGCCTCTAATGAGTATGATCTTTCGATTCTAACCCCTATTAGCTAAACATATCCCATGATATTGCCCAATTACATGAATTAAATAAGCATAACAAATTAATAGGAAATTACTCTAATTCAATACGAATATCGAAGAACATTAAACCACAATCAAATAGGTATAAACATGGCTTCCCTCTCTAAGTCCTAGAAATTGACTACTCACTCATGATAATAATAAACTCAATAAACATAATGCAAATATAAGAATTCATTAAAATAAGCCAAGTAAAGAAGAATACCGAATGATTGAAGGACTATGAAAACGAAATTGATGATCTTTATAATCTTCAAGGGCAAGAGTTAATACAAAGCTAGAGAGAAAAAGACTAAGTGTTTTAAACCTAAAAACGCAGAAAATAAGATAGTTTAATCGAAAATACTAAAAGCCTATTTATAATTTTTACAAAACCGGCTAAAAAAGGGAAAAAATTAACCTTCCGAAAAAACCACCCAGTTGACCGCACAAAACCGCCTGGTCGGGCGACAGTGATCTGAAATTACGATAAAGAAGGAAATTCGCTCGGTCGGACGCGTAAATGGTTTTGGCACTCTTTCGCCCGGTCAACCCGGCAAACATGCCTTGGCCTCTGAAGAAGTTTTTGTCTCGGTCGACCGGGGGGAAAAACTGCGTTTTTGCGTCTACTTGTGAAGGTTGTATCTCTCGAACCAGAAGTCCATTTGGGTGTGTGACCTACCGTTGGAAAGTCCTTCAAGTCTAGTATCCAACCTAACTAGAATTTCTTGATTATCATGGGTTTTAAAATAGTACCACAAGTGCACGATGTCTATTGTTCACAAACTGGCAAATACGGGTCGATCCACAGGGAGAGGAGTTCTATAGATTTGTGTTCAATTATTTAACTACTTCAAGAAATGAAATTGATTGAAAAATTAACAACTAAACTAGAATAAGCTAGAACACAAAGAGATGAAAGTTTATCAAATAATTAAAAACCTAGGGCAATCGATGGGTCCACCATGCTTATGCCAATTTAATCACTACAATATAGTTCAACAATACTTGGATTGAGGCTCGAATAACTAGAGTATTTCGTTAATCCTACGGTCGGGCCTTAACAACTCTTAGATAAACATATGCCAGCACGGTCGCTCAACATAATCAGACCTACCTAATGTAACAAGCCTCTAATGAGTATGATCTTTCGATTCTAACCCCTATTAGCTAAACATATCCCATGATATTGCCCAATTACATGAATTAAATAAGCATAACAAATTAATAGGAAATTACTCTAATTCAATACGAATATCGAAGAACATTAAACCACAATCAAATAGGTATAAACATGGCTTCCCTCTCTAAGTCCTAGAAATTGACTACTCACTCATGATAATAATAAACTCAATAAACATAATGCAAATATAAGAATTCATTAAAATAAGCCAAGTAAAGAAGAATACCGAATGATTGAAGGACTATGAAAACGAAATTGATGATCTTTATAATCTTCAAGGGCAAGAGTTAATACAAAGCTAGAGAGAAAAAGACTAAGTGTTTTAAACCTAAAAACGCAGAAAATAAGATAGTTTAATCGAAAATACTAAAAGCCTATTTATAATTTTTACAAAACCGGCTAAAAAAGGGAAAAAATTAACCTTCCGAAAAAACCACCCAGTTGACCGCACAAAACCGCCTGGTCGGGCGACAGTGATCTGAAATTACGATAAAGAAGGAAATTCGCTCGGTCGGACGCGTAAATGGTTTTGGCACTCTTTCGCCCGGTCAACCCGGCAAACATGCCTTGGCCTCTGAAGAAGTTTTTGTCTCGGTCGACCGGGAAAAAGCTGCGTTTTTTGCGTCTACTTGTGAAGGTTGTATCTCTCGAACCAGAAGTCCATTTGGGTGTGTGACCTACCGTTGGAAAGTCCTTCAAGTCTAGTATCCAACCTAACTAGAATTTCTTGATTATCATGGGTTTTAAAATAGTACCACAAGTGCACGATGTCTATTGTTCACAAACTGGCAAATACGGGTCGATCCACAGGGAGAGGAGTTCTATAGATTTGTGTTCAATTATTTAACTACTTCAAGAAATGAAATTGATTGAAAAATTAACAACTAAACTAGAATAAGCTAGAACACAAAGAGATGAAAGTTTATCAAATAATTAAAAACCTAGGGCAATCGATGGGTCCACCATGCTTATGCCAATTTAATCACTACAATATAGTTCAACAATACTTGGATTGAGGCTCGAATAACTAGAGTATTTCGTTAATCCTACGGTCGGGCCTTAACAACTCTTAGATAAACATATGCCAGCACGGTCGCTCAACATAATCAGACCTACCTAATGTAACAAGCCTCTAATGAGTATGATCTTTCGATTCTAACCCCTATTAGCTAAACATATCCCATGATATTGCCCAATTACATGAATTAAATAAGCATAACAAATTAATAGGAAATTACTCTAATTCAATACGAATATCGAAGAACATTAAACCACAATCAAATAGGTATAAACATGGCTTCCCTCTCTAAGTCCTAGAAATTGACTACTCACTCATGATAATAATAAACTCAATAAACATAATGCAAATATAAGAATTCATTAAAATAAGCCAAGTAAAGAAGAATACCGAATGATTGAAGGACTATGAAAACGAAATTGATGATCTTTATAATCTTCAAGGGCAAGAGTTAATACAAAGCTAGAGAGAAAAAGACTAAGTGTTTTAAACCTAAAAACGCAGAAAATAAGATAGTCTAATCGAAAATACTAAAAGCCTATTTATAATTTTTACAAAACCGGCTAAAAAAGGCAAAAAATTAACCTTCCGAAAAAATCTCCCGGTCTACCGCGCAATTCCGCCCGGTCGGGCAACGGTGATCTTAAATTACGACAAAGAAGGAAATTCGCTCGGTCGGGCGCGTAAATTGTTTTGGCGCCTCTTTCACCCGGTCAACCAGGCAAACATGCCTTGGACTCTAAAGAAGTTTTCGTCTCGCCCGGTCGACCAGGCGGGAGAACTGCGATTTTACGTCAGCTCACGAAGGCTGTATCTCTCGAACCAGAAGTCCATTTGGGGATTGTGACCTACCGTTGGAAAGCCCTTTAAGTCTAGTTTCTAAGCCAACTAGAATTTCTTGATTATCAAATTTATATCAAAAGTTATGATCACAATAGTGAGCATGTGTCAGTTTTGGCACTTCTTTCACAAACTATTTGCTTCATTCTAACTCGAAATTGTCCTAAACAGATGCATTGTGATCCTTGTGCAAGCCATCTTCATCCTAAATGATTAATAGGCTTGATCTTAGATAATCATAATCAATTTGCATCAAGATAACCTGAAGATCATCAAAACACGCAAACGGGAAGTAGTAAAGCACAACTTATGTAAATCATGCCATTATGCACTAAATGCTCTAAAAGGAGTTCTAAATGCAATCAAAAAGCATCTTAAAACTATATATAAATGTGACATATCAGTCTTCCACTTTCAATTTTGTCCATTAATAATACACCCGCTTGGATATAACCCGCCTGTTGCTGTAAAATCAGTTTGTTGACCTTGCAAATAAGTCAATGCACATCCAATAGTTTGATATTGAATGCCACGGGAGGCTTAGCCCTTGGGGGTTACCGGTTTTAATTAGATAAAACCTTGCTAATGTACTTTGTTGCAATTTAATTAATGATTAAACTACGACGTCTATTAAATTCAGGCGAAATGCAATAAATAGAGCAAGCAATAATTAATCTTTTAATTAAAGAAAAACATTCCCATACATACCATAAACTTTAAGCAAGATTTTACAACACATAAAAGGATAAGCCAGGCTGGACAACTAAAGGGAAAGCACGAAGGCTATTACCTCCATGGTTCCTTGCTTCAATAGGAGAATTACAGAACTTGGCGCCAGAACATGTTTTAAATCTAGGAACTACATTAACTATAACCCCAGAAGGGGGTTGGCTAGGCTAAGGCTAGGCTACGCTAAGAGAGTAAATACAAGTTATTCGTTGTTCTTTACTTGATGATCGTTTCTCTATTTATAGGGAAACGTGCTGTGTAACTTCCATGCCTGCTTGGAGGGAAAACATTTGAATCATATTTGATTCAAATCTTAACCGTCTTCTGGCGCTGAATAACTGTAGCCTTGCACGTTCTTCCTTATGTGGATCCATCTCATGATTGCTCTTTAACCACCTGTACGTTTATTATTCTTGACTTTCATCTCCTAATGGTCTCGACGATCTTCTTCTGTTGACTTTGAGTTATGTTGATCTTGTCCAATGGACTTTATACTCTAGTTGGGCCTTCATGTTAAGACGAAAATTAACCTTTTGAGGTCTAATATAGTGTACCATAATAAATGCTACTATACATCTAAAAATGGTGGTAACAAATTGCCCCCCTGATTTGTGGAGTGACGTACTCAGCACCCACAAATTATGAGCAGAGAAGGACTTTCAATGGTTGTAGCTGATAAGTGTGAATTATTTTATATTATAACCTTCTTATTCCCATTCACTAGCTCCATATTAGTATTATAAAATATAAGTTGTGGGTTTTAATAGTTTTCATAGGTTATCTAATAATTGCGCTTGGATTTAAGAACCCAAAACGCTGCCAGCAAGAAATGGGACGCACAACACAACCACGAAATAAAAGGGGGCTGAAGAACACGCATCAAGGAGGGAGGAAACCCTTGGGGGGGGTTCGAAGTAGTAGACGGCAGCAGTACGGGACCGAATAATTCGAAGGGGAGGAACAGGAGGGGCGACGAAATAGAGAGGGACGAACTCAACGAAATTCGAAGCCTTCAATCTGATTCTGGCCATGAATTCTTCTCTTACGGTGATGTTTGTCCATATTATGAGTAGCTAATTTTATTTCTAGGACTTAGATGTAACCCTATTAATATGAATTGATAGTTTAATGGTGTTTGAGAATTGATTTTTGGCTTATGATTGCATAACTATTGAGACTATTGTTGGGTTGACTATGTTTGCAATATAGATTGATGATTGTTCTCGTAGAATTAATTATTGATTTTTATTGTTATGAAATTTATATACTTTGTTCTTGTAGTTCAAAGTATGATGTTATACAATGGTGTTTGATGATTTCTAGTTAAAAGTTGAATAATTTATGCTTTGGTTAGATAAGTTATGTAAGCTAATTGATCACAATACTATTTCTTTGAGTATTCCGGCGTGTAGTTTAGGATACTTGATAAACCTATTAATTCTCATTCCAATTAATCTATTAGTCATATTATTTATGGTGGATTCGACTGTCTTAGATTCCATATTATTGTCTGTTCTCCGATTCACTTTTGTTATTGGCAAGTTTATTTAGTTTACTATATATTTCAGATTAGTTTAGTTAGTTTACAAACAAATCATTATATCACTATTTAGGATAAAATTGGTAGACATTGGATTTAATATTACTCCACTGTTCCCTGTGGATACAATACTCTATTATTTATCACTTACTACTAAGTCTTGTACACTTGCAAGAATAGGGTTTTATAACTTGTTTAAAATCGCTATCAAGTTTTTGGCACCGTTGCCGGGGAGCGGCGTTTAGATTAATATTGTTTGATTGTCTGCTACTTTAGATCTTAGCATAAATTTTTCTTTATTATTTTTTGCCTTTTATTTTGTATGTGTTTTGTTTTATGTTTGTTTTTTAATACTAGATTCTCTAATAGTCTAATTGTCTCCTCTTTTTAATTATTATTATTATTTTTTAATCCTCATATTTTTATTAGCCTAATTTATTATTATTATTATTATTATTATTATTATTATTATTATTATTATTATTATTATTATTATTATTATTATTATTATTATTATTATTATTATTATTATTATTATTATTATTATTATTATTATTATTATTATTATGTCGAGAGTTTATTTTCCGCAATATGAGGGAGAAGTATTTTGGAGGTACATTGACATACTCAAAGATTTTCTTGCTCGATTCGGAAACCATCAATTAAAAAAAATGGGAAGTATGCCAACTAGTTTACGAGGGTCTGACTGATGAGACTAGAGGCACAATAGAGTCTATGTTTGTTGGGAGATTTTTGTCTCAAATTGTGGATGAAGCCTTGAATTTCTTTGAATGGTTTGCACAAGAGACTTATGAGTGGGAGTCCGCAATGCATTTTAATATATATTCTCAACCTTTATGTGCTCAACCAACCTCGAAGACTTTTTCTTTCAATGAACCTCATGCAAATAACCTACATTCATACCATTCTACACATTGGAGTTCAAACAAATTTGATAATTCATGCTCTCCAACTGACCTCTTAGATTCACATCACAATAATACTTTCCTCTTTAATGATCAAGATTTCTCATAATTTTCTGCTACTATTCAATCAATGCCTCTAGCTGATCAATCTGATGCTCAAATTTCAAATTCTAGTAATGATCTTAGTATGGTGTTATCTGCTATTGAGGATCTTACTAAGAAAATAGAGGAGATTAGTAAAGAATGCAAGGTATAATTGATGGAATAAGCTTTTTAGGAGAGTCCTCTAATTAATGAAATATCTAGTGAACCTTGTCTCCCATATTCACCATATTATATTGATGAATTAGGAGAACTAGAGCAATGTTATAAACATCAAACATTCCTTGCCCGTGATGAAGTTAATTTAGAGGAACATAACGAGGAGTGTTATAACAGGGCATCACTTTTTCAAATTGGACAGGATCCTAGTTTAGTTGTGTTAAATGATTTTGAGGTAAACAAGATCTCTAAGGTGGATGATATTAGGCTTAACTTACCTACTGAGCAAGAGAGATCAATTCATTTTGAAGATATTAGAGACAATGAATATGAGATATTAGATACTTTAGTTTTAAACTTTAACGACACTCAGCTTGATGATGATAATTCACCTCATTTTAGGGAAACAACTTTTTTTTATGGATGATGAGAATAGATGCACTAAAGTAAAAGAGTCACACCAAGAAGAGCTTAAGTCTTGCATTGATTTAGATGAAACTATTAAGTTTATAGGTGATTTAGAACCCACTTCTTCTAACTCACTTAAAACCATTACATTAGTTCACGATTCTAGTACTTCACTCTTCCGTCCTACTGTAGAGCTTCGATCCTCTAATATTTATCCAAAATTCTACATTTTAGGACCTAATTACCCAGGAATATTTGATGATTATTTGCTGAGTCAAGAGTTTGAGGTCAAACCAACTGGAGTTTTCAAAGAAGAGAAGCACAACTTTGATGTGATGTTGTATGACTTTACATGTTCTAGTGTCCCAGAGTTGTCTCATATGGACCACCAGTATGGGATCAATCCTTTCAACAAATATTGTAGCCTTATTTTTTATAAGTTATTAAGGGTTGTATCTCATATAATGATATGCGTTTTATCTTGTGCTTACTTCCACTTTTCTGAATTTTATGGTCAATCTTATGACAAACTTCTTCGATCTTTGACGGGGTATGATTCAACTTACTTTGTATAATTAAGTGGTTGATGCTCTACCTCCCTTATCATATGCTTACTTAGTCCAGTGTTTCGAATTATCAATCTTAATTATTTGTCATTACTTTTTGCTATTAGGTTTTCTTTTGGGATTTAATATATTTGTTATGAATTAGTAACTGCGGTTGATTTTTATGTGCAGATAACATGGCTCAAGGAATAGAGGGGCATAAACATTCCAAGTGTTAATTCCTGTCTAGCTAATGTCCTGCATGTGTCTACAACATTTTGTTACTATTTTCTTTGGTTGCTGTTGCATCGTGCTAAAAGGCTAACTCACCAGGTTGTGTTGCTCTATCTTTCTCTCTCATTTTATGTTTTTCTTTTCCTTTTTCTGGTATTGAGGACAATGCATAACTTAAGTGTGGGGGAGAGGAAATTTTGGTGCATTTTGGTGTTGTTTGAATCTGCTGGAAATATACATTTGAGTGATTTACAGGTTTAAGTATGTGGCATATAATAGCCTTTTGGTCATTTTACGGGGAAATGCTGCCCAAATTTTTCCGAAATTTTGAGTTTATATATGCTATTATGTGTCTATTTAAGGGTATATTATGCATCGCTCACTTTCACCTCTTAAAAGATTTATCGAATAATGAGAAATATTATTAATGGGCTCTAATCTAACAACGTTTTACTCAAATTTTATTTTCTTACTTAACAAAAAAAATGTTTTTGAAGTTATGAATGTGATGGCTTTAACTCTTGCAACCTATTAATGTACCTTAATAATGATCATTCTTATTGGTAATCCAAATTATATTAAAATTGTGACAATGTGAACCATTGAAAAAAAAAAGAGTGAAAAAAAAATCTTGTATTTCCAAAAAGGAAATTGGAAAGAAAAGCATATAAAAAGCCTCAAAAGCAATGCAAACAACAAAGTATCGAGTACTCTTTTGAGATCATTGGGTGGTAAGTGCAATGTCATATGAAAGAGATAATCCATGTACGGGTACTAAGTGCCTCTTGTACGGAAAAGTATGTGGAAATCAATTGAAACCACAATCAAGTCCGACTAAAGTACCCCGTATTCGAACGTCAATACACTTGCACATGAACACCTAGATTACTTATGAGATCAAACTAATTTTTACAAATGTTGCTTGAGAATAAAAGTCAATAGCATTTCTAACTTGCTAACCTAAAAAAAAAAGTTTTATGACTAACTTTTAAGTTCTTTTAAAACAAAATTGTTTTAGCCTATTGTTAACTCTCATTAATTTGGTTTCTTCTTTGAGAGATGGTGGAATGATACGACCCAAGTTGGTCTAGAGTGTTATTGGATGTTGCTTTGATATTTTCTTTGCTCGAGGACTAGCAAAGTTATAGTGTGGGGGAGTTGATAAGTGTGAATTATTATATATTATAACCTTCTTATTCCCTTTTACTAGCTTCTTATTAGTATTATAAACTATAAGTTGTGGGTTTTAATAGTTTTCATAGGTTATTTAATAATTGTGCTTATATGATTATTTATTTATTTAACCTATGCTATATTTTATACTAGTATTAATATATCGAATATTGGCAGGTACATTATAATGCTGGAGTTGAAGAAATGCAATTGGACATTAGCAATTTTATGGATTAAATTCGTTTGACAAAACAACATACAACAAAGTGAAAAAGGAAGAAGTGGGCTAAGCCCATTTTTGTTACAAACAAGTAAAACAACACGCTACATTGGTGGAAAAAATAAAAAGAGGAGTGGGCTTGGATTCAAAAACCCAAAAAGCTGCCAGCAAGAAATGGGACGCACAACACAACCACAAAATAAAAGGGGGCTGAAGAACACGCATCAAGGAGGGAGGAAACCCTTGGGGGGTTCGAAGTAGTAGACGGCAGCAGTAGGGGACCGAAGAGTTCGAAGGGGAGGAACAGGAGGAGCGACGAAACAGAGAGGGATGAACTCAACGAAATTCGGAGCCTTCAATATGATTTCGGCCATGAATTCATCTCTTATGGTGATATTTCTCCATATTATGAGTAGCTAATTTTCTTTCTATGACTTAGATGAAACCTTATTAATATGAATTGTAAGTTTAATGGTGTTTGAGAATTGCTTTTTTGTTTATGATTGCATAACTATTGAGACTATTGTTGGGTTGACTATGTTTGCAATATAGATTGCTGATTGTTCTTGTAGAATTAATTATTGACTTTTATTGTTACGAAATTTACATACTTTGTTCTTGTAGTTCAAAGTATGATGTTATGCAATGGTGTTTGATGATTTGTGGTTAAAAGTTGAATAATATATGCTTTGGTTAGATAAGTTATGTCACATAATTGATCACAATAGTATTGTTTGAGTATTCCGGCTTGTAGTTTAGGATACTCGATAAACCTATTAATTCTCATTCCAATTAATCTATTAGTCATATTATTGTGGTGGATTCGACTGTCCTAGATTCCGTATTATTGTCTATTCTCCGATTCACTTTTGTTATTGGCAAGTTTATTTAGTTTACTATATATATTTCAGATTAGTTTAGTTAGTTTACAAACAAATCATTATATCACTATTTAGGATAAAATTGGTAGACATTGGATTTAATATTACTCAACTGTTCCCTGTGGATACGATACCCTATTATTTATCACTTACTACTAAGTCTTGTACACTTACAAGAATTGGGTTTTATAACTTGTTTAAAATCGCTATCAGTAGCCAATATCATCCAGCAATATTCTGAATGTGACTTCCTCCACTGTTCTAAGGTGGTCGATGAATCTTCTTTTAGGATGATTGAATTTTGGTGAGAAGAATAACCTTTCGTGTATTCCTTCACCTTTCTTTCTAGCCATTGTGAAATCCATTAAGAAATTTTCTTCAAGATGCGAACTGGTAGGATTATTTGGAGATAACCAACAAGGACTTACATCATAGGTCATGAGATCGTACCAAATTTGACATGCACATTTGTATTGTACCACATCTCTTGATGATGACCCATCCACCAATCTATACACTTTTATTTCCTTTGTAGTTCCCTTGACAAAGAGCCTCTTTAGATATCTCCAAGGCATGTTAGGTTTCCATATTTGTTCTGTAATGACTTTGCCCCATGATCTGCAAACCAGAAGAGATGTAACCTGATCATTCCTTTCGAGTTTAGGAAATATCCATTTTTGTACGAGATCTAAATTGGACCCTATTTGGAAGGCCTCATATCCTCTTTTATTTCCGGATACTGCTGTATGACAGGATTATTTCCAAAATATTTTTGAATAGAAGAAACCCATTTAGTGGATTCATTCTCAATAAGTTTATCTTTATCTCCAGATATGACATTCAATGCCTTGTGATGATTTAGGCATTTTGATGGATATGGCATATGTTTTGGAGCAGATTGACGGAAAATGGGAAGATATGTGTAATCCATTTTGATAATTTTCCTTAACTGCCTAATTTCATGTGGACAGTTTTTTAAGGAGTATAAGTATTAAATGGACACGTGTTTGTTTTTACTTCACTTTGGTGAACCAAAAACTGATGTTAAAGCAATTGAATAATAATGAAGCAAATGTATTATTAGTGAAGTTACCATTTGGGGTAACTTGATTACATTCGTCTTATGACTTATCTTTATGAAGATAGAGTCATTAATGACATTTTAATTGAAAATGCTTGGATCTGGAGACAACATTTGGAAGTGATTTCTACACACTATCTCCACCATAGCATTATATTCGTTGATTTCCAACTCGCGTCCTGCACTATTCCTGATAAAAGCAAAGTAGTATTCTTTCCAGGGGAGTTGTTGAACCTTGCCTTGGAGATAGTCCTGTGATAGCTGTCGTCCCAGGCGTATCTCCTATCGATCAATGCAATATACATCCAAGGAAGGAAATATTCTTAAGCCAATAGCTGCCATAATTTGCATACACACTTAAAATGTACTATCCTCCAATGACTTTCATCTTGGCCCTGTTCTAACCTCACCACTTTGAGGGAGGACTGGGTGCAAGAAAGAGTTAGACTCTTGGCGTAGACCCAATTCATCCTTTGAGGCCTTGGGAATTTTAAGATAGTGGAAACCTCCTTGCCCCACTTCTTACAAACTGTTAGCAGTTTGTCTTGTGATCTCTCATCCAATTTGGGCCATATGTGTGTAGACAAAGAGATCGATATTCGTACCAACCTTTGTAGCGCTTTATTCTACCAGCCTAGGATCTCTTGGCCCCATTACAGGTTCATCGCTAAAGATGCGCGCCATTTGCTCTGCCCATCTGGCCCTCTCATTTGTGATGAAGGATTCTTCATCTTCCTCTATGATGTTGAGGGCGAAGCGATGATTAAGACAATCATCATCAAACTCAGCTGGTAAGTTTGCATATGCTTCGTTGTCCATTTTAATTTTTCGAAATGAAAATGTGATGATGGGATTTCATGGCCAAGTCCCTTTAAATAACCCGTTCATTTGTTCAACGGTTACTTTCGTAATAACTTCTAGGATCAGTGAATAATTGAGTACTATGACCCTTCTTTTCGAGAAGTTTATGGAGTTTTTGCTGATTGACATAGGGAAAAACTGGGTCGTTACTAGTCTCCTAAAGTCAAACAAAACCTAACTAGACCACTAAACTAAGTAAAGTGGTAAGCAAGGGTCATTATTCCACAAAGACTAAGGAACACCAATATGTGTTAATTAACAATAAGCTAGGCCAAAAAAGAGTCGGAAGGTGTCAACTTCCAAGTAATGTCTATTAAGCTAAACTAAGTACCAAAGATCAAATAGGATTAGGGAAAGGGATCCAAACCAACCAATCATGATTTAGGCAATTAGAACGGTGAAACATGGAGGAAAGAAAACCAAGCAACTAATTGAGGTTATTGACTCTTAAATAGCTCTAAGCCCTCTCTCAAGGATGCATAAAACTACCAAGGTCACATAATTAAGCCACTCTCATAGTCTCAAACATACAACCAAGGATAAGTACAATGTCAATTTACAAACCCTTACTCAAATCTCACTTTCATGAGTAATTAAGCAAGATAATAGCATAAATGTCAACCTTAATCTCCTCTCTCAATTTGATTAAGATATCAATAAAACAAACATCCAATTGGCCAATTAGAATGCAAGCAAATAGTAATATTAATCAATTAATAAGCCCAATCAAACCTCCTAATTTCATATTCCAACACCCAAATCAACCATTGCTGGGTTTTCACCCAAACCCTAACCAATAAACTACTCCATAAATACAAAAATGAGGACTTTAGAGAAATTAAGCACTAATAACATGATAATAATCATTAAACTAGCATTAAACTAAACAAAATAAATCATAAATAATTAAACTAATCATGAACAACTAATCTAAGAAAAATAATTAAAATAAAGCAATAAAAAAGGAGGGAGAGAGTAAGAAATTCTCATTGATAGATGAAAACAACACTTCAAATCTTCTTGTCACTAGATGATTATCCAAAATCCTTCATTTCTCATTAATTTTCTCACTCTCTCCTCTAAACTAACCTATGGAGGCTAATCCTCCTTAAACCCAAACTATTCTAAAAATAAGAGTGGTGAATAAAAAAAACAAAAACTTAGCTAAAAACTTCTTGGTTCTCCTAATAAAAATGAGGGTTAAGGTATTTATACAACCTCTAAATTGAAAGAGAATAATAAAAAGGAAAAGAAAAATGGAAAAGGAAAAAAAAGAAACTAAGAATGAAAAAGGCTGAAAAGCCAAAGAATACAGCAGAGTAGGGCTGTGAAAAACTGACCCAACCCATTACCGAACCCGAATCCGATCTGAAATAAGCGGGTTTGGGTTGAGATTTTTGACCCATTTAAGTAAATGGGTTGACACAACTTACCCATGTAATTAAATGGGTTAGGTTAAGGTTGACATTTTCAACCCGAAATTAACCTGCTTTGAGCTGTTTAACTCATTAAAATATAATTTCCTAAAAAGTTGTGTTAAAGTTGGTGAAAATTTTAAAAATACTAATTGTAGAATACAAAAATTTAAAAAAAAATCTAATCATGCATACTTTTATGTGAATTTATTGTTGAAAACTAATAAATTTTAATAAAAATTTAATAGTAATAAATATGTAAATTGGTTAAACGGGTTATATGGGTAACCCCGTTTAATAAACAGGTCGGGTCAAGGTTGAGTTTTACAACCCGTTTAATAAACGGGTTAGGTTTGGGTTGGGACATGTCAACCCGTTTATTATTAACCCGAACACGACCTAACCTAATCTGTTAATCAGCCCTACAACAAAGTAATTGAAAAGGAGAAAAGAAAGAAAAGAGAAAAAGGAAAAAGAAAAAGAAAAAGAAAACTAAATCCCCCCAAAACATCAGAACCCCACCCCCTTTGTTACATCTTCTTCGCTGCTGCTCCTCTACTTCGCAGCCCACCTCGTCGACATCATCAATCACCAAATCTTGCGGTTGAGTTCGCATCATCATCATCTGTAGTCGATTGGTAATAAATCATGGGAGTTCATCTATTTTCCATTTTGATTTTTCCTGTTCAAATGGAGGATTTCTCCTCTCATTCACAACATCAACTCGAGCCATAGACTTAGCTTCAATCAATCACAAGCATTGAAATATTAAATGAATTTTTATAGCATGTTTTTCTTCGAGCGCCCGCTCCGATGTCGCTCATGACCCGCTCAAAACATTATGGAACTTCTCTATTTTTGGTGAGTTCGAACGGAGCGCTCGCTCCGTTGTAAAGAGGAGCGCCCGCTCCCTTTTGGCTTGGACAGATTGCACAAGTGGAGAATGACGTTAATGGAGTGAAGGTCGTATTCCATATGGTGAGGAAAGATGGTGATGCTGTGGTGAAGCTGTTGTGGCTCTATGGGTTGCTTGTATGTGGTGTAGGATAGGAGAAGAAGTGGTGTAGAATAAGGGAGTTGGATTAAGTGTAGGAAAGGTGGGGGTGTGGTGTAGGATAAGTAAAAGTGTGGTGAAGGATAAGTTGCCACTAATTCTAACTTAAAGCTTGCTGCTTGTACACCAAAATGCTCACCTACAAGCAAAATCAAAACACGAGGGGAGATACTAGACATATAAAAATAATAACATGGAAATAAATAAATTATTATATTAAAAGCCAAAAACTAGTAAAAGTACACTAATAAACAAGTTAAGCTACAAAATATAAAAAGAAGAAATAAAGGCTAAAATAGAGAGAATTAAATGAAGATAAACTATGAAAACATTCTAAAAACTACTACTAGAAGTGACATAAATGTCACTTATCACTAATTATTATTTATTTTAAGGTTATCAATTTGTTGATAAGTCTTAAAATTAATATGCCATTTTTTGAGGCATTTGGGCCTAAAATTACTTCTTTGGGTTCATTATTCATTTTATGAACAACAATCAAGCCCGCAATTGGTATATGATATGGAAGTAAGAAGGAATGACATAAATCATAATTACTTTATTAATTGAAATAAGATTTCTTAGTAACAAAACATCTTTAAGAAGATGTTTATTGACTTAAAGATAAGTACATGGTTCACTAGGGAAAATTTAAACTGCGGACTATTACTAGGATTACTAAATATCTGCCATGCGACTTGATCAATCAAGTGCGGAGATGGGCGAAACTAATGGTGATCTGTGGCTCCTCATGTTCATCAACATCAGGGTCATCATCATCAGAGTAATCCTCATCCAATAACATAGGGATGCCTCTTTCTGATAAGTGCTCTTGCCGCAAGAGACATGTACATTTGTACTGTATGAGTTTTTTGAAACTCATATTCTCATCCACTTGGACTTCCCTATACTTTTTAGTGAACACACGCAAACTGCTCTCACAGACTATGGACTTGTGATACTTTAGTGCGAGTTCAGGGGGAACATATTGTTTTGCAATGCACTCTCCCCATGCCTTGCAAATGCTTAGGAGCTTCAATAAATCTCCTTTCTCCATTTTTGGCCATAGATTCACTGGATCTTTGTTCCTCCAAGTCTCCAGGTTGGACCTTTGGGTCCTTTCCAAAGAACTTGATGATTTTTGATTGCCATTTTGTCATATCCTCCTCTTTAAACTCCTCCCAATCCTCTCGTGTGATGTCTTTATTGAATCGATGCCTCCAACATTCACCAAGAAATGATAAAGGAGCGATTTGTTGGTTAGCCATGCTCACAGATTTTTGGGTTTTTTGATGGTAGAATAAAGATATTATGAGTGAAAAATTCTCAAGGTTAAGATAGCATATATTATAATACGATCACCATAACCGTCATCCCTATTTGTTAGGGGTTTATGAAGTGATTCATATTATCTTTTTAGATAGTATATCACGTTATTTTTATAACTGATCTTAATCAATATCACATTATTTTTATAACTGATCTTAATCACTTCAAATTACGGCCCTAGTGGGTAGGAATGGGTTTGCCCATTAACCCCTTAATGTGTCATATCATTGCTAGGAGTTGGCCATTAGTGGCGTGTGAAGTTAGATGGTAATTATTACTTTTTGAAGTAATTTCTTTCCATTTCATTAATACATTTTCAGAGTTAGCATCCCAAGAGACACTTTATTTCTTTTCCATTTAATCTTAACCGTAGATTTTGCATTATTTGATTTGACAGTAATTTTTGAATAACATTATATAATTTGCACAATTTTGATTGGGCAACATAAATAAACAATGCAAACAAGATATAAGATAAAAGAAACTTGGACTAAATTGAGGAAATTTAAATTTCATTAATTAAAAAGGGAAATTTACAACCTAGATTAAAATTTTTATCATAGGATAAAAATTTACAAATTTTGTTTAGAATTTTAGAATTCTAAACTCTAGGCGTAAGTCTAATCCCTTAGAGACAGTGGCGTATCGCCATCAGAATCCACCTCTTCCTCATCATTTCCAGCAGCAGCGTGGCTGGAGTCATCGCCAAGAGGATAGAAGAAGCGTTCCTCCCTGGCGAGGGTTCCTTGAGGAGATCTTCCTCGTTGACCCTCCTCCGCTTGGCGGTGGGTTCATCGTCATCTTCATCCTCATCCTCCTCATCATCATCAGATTTATCTGATGATGGAGGAGTACCCTCCTCGTCTTCTTCTTCTTCCTCTTCTTCCTCCTCTTCCTTTTCCCTCTCCTCTGGTATTTCTAGAGGAGAGAGGAAGGGCTGGTCAACCTCTTGTGGGTTGACCTCTTCAACCCCTGTGATACAGGATTCAGCGGATGGTTGAGGTGCATCCATGTCTGTCGAAAAAGTTTTTTTTGAGAAGATTGGGTGATGAAAGGGTTTTTGGGGGTGTTGTTTCAGGAGATGAGTAGTATGATAATTTCATTACACTTACCCCTTTTTATAAAGGAATTTACCATCTCTTGAACAATGAAAAGTTACGCCCCTTTGAAATGGGCTTTTGAGTAACTGACCCCTTAATACGGGCTTTCAAGTCACTCGCCCTTTGGAGTGGGCTTTTTAATATGACTTCAAGACCTCATGTTTTAATTTTTTAAAACTAGGCTTTAACATGACCCAAAATAAAACATATCATGCATTCTGCATGTGTTTTCTCCTTTTATTGTTTCATTTTGTTTGTCTTCTCCATTAATACCCTTTTCAAGGATTTTAGGAAATCTTAAGATCTTTCAGACCAATTTAATTCATTTCTTTATGAATTCACAACCATCACCAAACTTCAATTCACCATGTCTAATGAAAGAGTTCGTGAAGATGAAATTCGTGAAGCGCCATGCAATCTGAGGCAGCTCGTCAATGCAATCTGAGGCAGCTCGTCAATTATGCAACGCCATTAGAGTGAACCTTGGGACTCATAAGTCTCAAGTGTTCTGGTATGTGAATAAGATCACTGACTCTAGTACTCCTTTAGAGGATAGAATTGCCACTATTGGTCCTTGTTTTCCTTTCAAGATTCAAAAACCAAAGCGCTAAACAGTCTTAGAGCAACAATATTATCCGTTCTTGGATCATATCATTTTAGAAGATAATAAACCCATAACGCTTACATTTGCTCCAAAATTTCTCCAAAATTTACATTGGCCTTTATCCAGCAAGCCTTTTAAAGGTTGGATTTCAGGAGTGGATGCAAGAGCATGGTTTCTGCGCATGAAACCTTTTCATGATAAGTGGTCCAAGAACAAAATATTGCCCTTCTTGAGGTTTGCTTCTTATGAAACCATCCCCTTTGATGGAGCCATGTCCACAGCCTTATTGGCTTGTTGGGACTTTGCCATCAACTGCTTCTTGTTCCGATGGGGACCAATGACTGTAACATTGGTTGATAATGCCTTTATTACTGGGACTTCTCCAATAGGTAAATATGGAATTGAACTCCCTATCTTTCACCATGTTAAAGAGCATAACCAGCTGTATAGTCGGTGTTTATCCACCTTTCGCCAAATTGCTAGTCCTTTTGCTAATGCTAGCAAATCTGGCTTTTCAGAAATTTATTGATTTCTTCATCAATAAGGATCCTGGTGAAGAAGTAACTTCTCAAGAGGAAGTACTGTTTCTCACTTTTGCATTTTCCAAATTAATGATGTCTAGAGCTGGAGGAGTAGTAACATTATGTTGGACTCCTTTTTTTTTGCTAATTAAGTAAGTAGATTAAACAAACAACATTTTACAACCTATCACTCACCTTAGAAAGGCAAACCAACTAGGTTGGACTCCCTTAACTAAGGCAAGAATTCCATCACTAGCCATAGCTGTGCTAGCTACTTACAAGCTTGTAATCCAGTTGTAATCTTTTCTAGTTGTTTTCTTAGGTAAAACTGCTAATACCCTTGCTCTGACACTACTCTTGATCTGTTTAATACTAACATCTACACTAGGGATACATTGATTCCAATATACTGAGTTTCTTCCTTGCCATATCACATATACTAGTGCATTTATCCCAGCTAGTATAACCTGCTTTTGGAACTTGGTTCTTCTACTATGTTGGACTCCTCTGATCAGCTGTAGCAGTGTTGTTGCAGCATAATTAAGTTGAAACCATTCCTTAACCCTCTTCAGACATCTAACACTATATTCACATTCAAAAAATAGGTGTTGATGACTTTCAGCATGGCCCCTGCAAATCAGACACAAGTCACTTGGACATATTCCAAGTTGAGCAAGTTTCTCAGTAGTTTGAAGCTTGTTTTGTACTACAAGTCAGTTGATAAATCTATGCTTTGGGAGGCATAATCTGTTCCATACTACAGCATCCTATGATACACCAGGTTTTTCTTCAAGTAGCTTAACATATATATCCTTAACAGAATATCCAGTCATGCTGTAAAAATCAGTTTGAGAGTAAACTAACTTGAGTTGTTCCTTGATTGCACATATCTTCCTCCAGTACCAGCTGGCCCCTGAATTAGGTAGATAAGACCACCAGTCTTCATTTTTTAAATATACTGAGTTAATCCATCTAAGCCATACACTATCTTGCTTGGTGGCCACTGCTCATACATACTTGCCAATGAATGCTACATTCCAAAGTTCAACATTCCTAAAGCCCAATCGTCCTTTGGACTTAGGATAGCATAATTTCTCCCAAGCAATTGCACCAGGCTTTTGTGTGAAATAGCATCCATTCCAGAGAAATGCCCTGTAAATCTTATTTATTTCCTGTAAGATTTTTCTAGGTAACAGGAAGACTTGGGACCAGTACATATGCAGACTAAGGAGCACAGAGTTAATGAGTTGTACTCTTGTTGTGTACGACAGATGTCTTGAGCTCCACACTGTTATTCTCATGGTTATTTTCTCAATTAAGACTTCACATTGGCCAGCATATATCTTCTTGGCACATATAGGCACCCCAAGGTACTTGAATGGCAAGGATTGCTGTGCAAATCCAGAGACTTCAATAATTCTTTGTACATCTGCAGAGTCCATACCACAAGCATATATAGCTGACTTGTTGATGTTTGCTTTCAGCCCTGATGTATCTGAGAATAGCTTGAAAGCCCTTAATAATAGATACACAGATACAAAGTCTCCTTTACTGCATAAAATTAAGTCATCTGCAAAACACAGATGGGTTAATTTCATTTCTTTGCATCGAGGGTGATATTGGATCTGCTCAATCTCAGTGAGTTTTGTCAAGATTCTTGATAGGTACTCCATACAGAGTACAAAAAGCAAAGGTGACATGGGGTCACCTTGCCTTAGTCCTCTAGAAGAGTTGAAAAAACCTCTCATTGTACCATTAAGCATAATAGAGAATACTGGTATAGTCACACATGCCATAATCAGGTCTCTAAATGAGTCTAGAATCCCCAATGCACTAAGCATCTCACTAAGAAAGTCCCAGCTGACTGTGTCATAAGCTTTTTGGAGATCAATCTTGAGCAAACAGCTTGGCTTGACCTGTTTTCTTCCATAATGTTTCACCAAGTCTTGCAACACCATGATATTGTGCACAATGTATCTACCATGGACAAATCCACTTTGATTTTCCATGATAAGATCAGGTAACACTTGTCTGAGTCTACCACATAATACTTTTGTAATACATTTGTAAATTGTATTGCAATAAGCTGTGGGTCTGAATTCAGTGACATTATGTGGACATTTTGTCTTAGGAACCAAGGTGAGTATAGTGTGATTTAGTTCTCTCAGAATTCTACCTTCTTGAAGGGCATCTTGAACTGCATCAATTAGATCCTCTCCCACTATAGACCAAGCATCTCTATAGAAGTATGAACTAAATCCATCAGCTCCTGGTGCTTTACACCCCGGGATTGAAAACAATGCTTCCTTGATCTCAGCTGCAGAAAATGGAGCATTAAGAATTTGCCTATGCTCTTCAGTAATCACAGGGCCTTCTTGTATCAGTTGTACATTCACAGCTTTCCTTATTGCAACATCTTTGCTCAACAATTTTCCATAATAGTCCAGAAAAGCTTGAGACACCCCTTCAGGAGTATCTTGCCATAAACCTTCATCATCATAAATACAATGTACCTGATTTTGAATTCTTCTTGCTTTGATGCTCTGATGGAAGAGAGAAGTGTTCTCATCTCCATCTTTGATCCAAGCACTCTTTGCTTTTTGTGACAGAAATTCAATGTATGCTTGATGCTTCAGATGATACTCTTTCACTGCATTTATTTCAGCTTCAGCATGTTCAATGTTGCTTGGATTTTCTGTGCAGCAATCATATCATGATATGCTTTCAGTTCAGCAGCTTGAATGTCATGAAAGCCTTCTTTATTAAGGTTTTTCAAAGCAGCTTTCACCATTTTCAATTTCTTAACAAATCGAAACATTTTAGTGCCAGAAACAGAATTGTTCCAAGCATCTTTGACTGTTTCTTCAAATTTGGGGGATAATCTCCACATTGTGAAATACTTAAATGGTGTATGACCATCCTGTATATCCGGATACACAGCTAACACTGCTGGGGAGTGATCAAATTCACCCTCACAGTGAAATGAAACTTCTGCAGTAGGGAAAGCATCTAGCCACTGTTTGTTAGATAGCATTCTATCTAATTTGGAAAAGACCCTTGCATCACCTTGCTGTTTATTGTTCCAAGTAAAGAAGTTACCAGAACTTTTTATGTCCTACATTCCACATTCCATCATGCAAATTTTCATATCCCTAATTTCATGCTCCCTCACCTGAGAACCAATTCTTTCATCTGTGTGCATAACACAGTTGAAATCACCACACATTAACCAAGGTGCATCAACTTTTAATTGCTTCAGATCTTACCACAATTCTTCTCTCTTTGCTCTTTCATTAAAGCCATAGATGAAAGTGCAATATAACCCCAATTTACCACTCAGAGGCTGTAAATAACAGTGCATCATCTGACTTGATCCCTGAATAATGTTGACATGGTAGCTGCCAGGCTTCCAGGCCAATACAATTCTTCCTCCTTGATGATAACTTGAATTTGTAGTAAAGCACCATCCATTAAACACCTGTTGATATAATCTACCAAGGTTGTGAGGTTTAACCTTGGTTTCTAAGAGGCTAACAATGCCTACAGAAGTTCTGTGAATATATTGATACACATCCTTCTGTTTCTTGGCATTGTTAATGCCCCTTACATTCCAACATAGAAGCTTATCCATGTTGAGTAGGAGGACCTCCCCCTCCTGCCATCTGAGGTTGCATCTCTATATTTAACTCATGCCCATCATCCTTCTGACATTCAGCCTCATTGAGGAGCTGAAATAAATTCTGTGTACTTGTCTGATTCATCTGTGTAGTTCTGACCCTGATAGGCCTTAAGGCCCTCTGAAAACCCTCTTGATCCACCTCAGGAGTCTTCTCTGACTGTGATGCATTAATCACAGGTGTTTGCTCTTGATTGACAGGGTTTTCCTCTTGTACTGCCAAAACTGGTGCTGCAGGCTTGGATTTAGCTACCCATACCTGTTTTGTCCTCTTCAGTCTACATTCCTGAAGTGAATGCCCAAAGCCTTTGCAATGCTGGCATTGATTGGGTTTCCACTCAAATGTCACTGGAACATCTATCAAATCTCCATTTTCATTCCAAAAACAAACTGATTCAGGAAATTTCTAGTCTATTTTCACCTCAACTAGGACTCTAGCATACTGAATTTTGTCCCTATTCCTAGTTGCATCATCACATTTTATTGGGTCACCAATTTGTGAAACAATTTTGTGCAACGATTTTTCCCCCCAATACTTCAAGTTCAATTTCAACTGTACCCAAATTGGCAATGTCTTAATGTCATCCTTGTCAAAATCCATTTCAGCTGACCAAGGTTTCAATATCACAGGTTTATAAGCAAAAAAGTAATGTCCATCAAGTATCTTATCTCTCGTATCCTTGGCTTTAAACCTCACTAGATACATCCCCTTCTTCACTAACACCACCTTATCAGGATTATGATTCTTCCAAATTCTTCGTAAAAACCCCTCCATTACATGAATCGGTGGATTCGCCCTTACTACATAACATACTATCGATGAATTCCAATAATCGATTTCATCTTGTATGTCTTCCAACTCAATATGCACAGGTTCTACCACTATTTCAGTATCAATTTTAGGTTCAACAAACATATTCTCAGCAATGTTATTATGTGCTATTTCATTTCCTTTAGCATGAATTGCGTTATCATCATTCAAAATTGGCTGAAATACAGGATGCCTACCTGATTTTGTACCTCCGGATTTGCCAACACTATCATGAATTGATTGCAACCAGTCATTGAAAGTGTGACGAATCGCAGATTGTTGTTACAATTGCTGAATAGAAGATTTTGGTGTTAAAATTTCGCCAAGACCAAAATCCAACGCTTCAACCCCCATAATCTCATTCAATGAACGTGTTCTTAGAGCTTGAGAATCCGATGATGGACCTTTTGCCTTCTGTTTATCTCCATTGTTACTAGCCTGAGTTTTCCCGTCAGATTTCTGCGCCATGGCAACGTCGCATTCATGCTTCGAAGGAAACTTGGAGAGAAAACCGAGACTTCATTACTCTAAAGAGTAGTAACATTATGGCTATCTCTAGTTGTTAACATCTCCTATACTTATGAAGAAGTAGCTTTGGCTCTTGTTCTATTGGGACAACTTTATAGATGTCTTTTCAGGAGTAGAGAATCCTTCAAAGATTTTGGAATTCATACCTCTAAGTCCCCTATATTCTCTACTGACAAGGGATTTGGACCTCTGTGGCTTTTGACTTACTGGGGTCACATGTACTTACCTTGTCTGATGGTTCTCAACCCTTCTTCTGCTTTTGAAGCACCTAAGGGTTCAGAGGAAGAAGACCTTGTGTTTGATCTCTTTTGTTCCTCTCTAGTCTTGATGATTGTAGTTGTTATGGTGAGGTCAGCTTTAATCTTGTATCTCCAGATGAAGTTTGGCATCCAAGCTTAATCTTTTTGTACTTCTTGGTCTTTAAATTCAATCCTGGTATCTGGAATATTTTCCCAGGCAAGAGGGTCGTTTCTGTTGAAAATGAAACTTAGCGCCATCATGCAATGCTTGCTTGGCTACAATCTCTTGACATACACTCTAGTTCGCTAGGGAGTGGAAACTTTTGGAGTAGTGTTCTTAGGTCTAGAGATTTAATATCTGCTAAGCCTGAGTACTTAGCTTTGAAGCCTATAATCCACAACTGGTAGCTAGACAATTTGGATTAGTCCAAATGTTAGTTATACCTTATTTCTTGACCCGCAATGATCCTTGGACTTCAATGGCTCGTTTTGAAGAAGATAGAGCCCTTCAGAGTAAAACTCTCAGCCTTACTTCAATGTCCATTTCTCCTTAGAAATGGATCACTAAAGCTATTCGAGGCTTCCATATGTGGTTGGATCATTTATTCCCAAACGACCCAAATGTTGTTATGCTTTGGCGAACTTTGAGAATCAACTCTTCTTAGACTGTAAGTAATTTTCTTTCCTCAGTTATATTGTAATTTTCATTAGGAATGAATATTACTAAATCTTCCTTGTGCCTTTTGTTGTCTTTTAGCTAAGGCTGGCAAGAAGAAGCTAAGAGTGCCTGATGGGATGACAACAGACTCTAGATATGACAAGTTCTATTGGGTTACCATAGACAAAAGGGTTCCACATCATATCTCTTTAGATGGTGAAGATGATGCTGCTTAATTATGATCAAGGGGATTCCTATGGAGATGTACAGACTGTGGAGGACATTCAGATCATGGGACCAATGGAGTAGATTGACCCTTTTAAGAGGGCTGTAAGGAAAAGAGATTACAATTGTTTCTCTACCTGCAAGGACACTCAACCCAAGGGATTAAGTGGAGCAACATGAGCTTTTTCAGAAGGCTACCAAAAAGAGAGATCACAGCTGCGTTTCTGCCTCCAAACCTTCAAGACATTCCAATAGGAAACATCCTAATTTGGAAGCATCGTCTGAGGTACAACGATACGTTATCTCCTCTGATGAGGATGATGTTAAGACCATATCTCAAATGTTCCCTAAAAGGAAACTTTCTAGAGTCAAAGCAGGTATGGATACCATCTTTTACTTTATTTTGTGAAAGTTTCATTCTTTGGAATAGTAACTTGTGTAATCCCAGGTTCTTCTGGTTTTAAGGAGCCCAAGACCCCCAGTAACCCTTCTTCTGATAAGTCATCACCTCTTGGCTCTACAAGCCAACCTTCAGTAGATGTTTCTAAAGTGGTTGACCCATGATTGAATTCAAAGGGTGGTTCTGTTGATGAACCCGTCATCAATCATCCCACTTTCCTTTCAAGCGATGTTGCCCCCCAATTGGAGAATATGGCTACTCCCTCTTTGGAAGGATGTGCTGCCCCTCAGTTGGAAGAGGCTGAGCATCTTCATGTGGAATGTCTTGGTGAGGACTTGTTTCATCAGTTTAGTGAGGATCCATGGAGTCAAGTCCTCTAAATGTTGAAGTTCCAAGCTCTCCTGTTGCTACAACAATTGTCATAGCAATTCCTTCTATTGCTGGGAGTGAGATTCTAAAAAATGTTATTCCTTTAGAGATCACACCCTTGAGGAGCAATACTGAGCTTTTGACTACCTCTGTGTTCAAAGGTTCTTCATCAAATTCACAATCCTCTTCTGGGACTGGTTTGCCCTTCTCTCCTCGTGAATTCATCTTAGATTTTCTCTATATGAATCCATGTCCTCATAAAACTAGACTTCACTCTCTTGCTAACTTAGCTTCTCCACTTTATGATGCAGAGAGAAGCACTCAAGAAGCCAGTGTAATGAAAGAGTCTGATGGAGGGAAAGAGGTCAATTTGCAAATATCCTTCATTGTAACGAATCAGCCTGCCTCTACTAGCAATGATGATTCCTCCAGTGATGAGTCTTCTGAGCATATAAAACAAGAAGACAAAATATGGGACCTCTGCTTGACCCTAAAAGACAACCTTTATGATCAGGCTTCTGCACAGGCACTCAAACAGATTTTGGAGTCCCTAACCTCTCAAGGCTTTGAGTGTTGGATACCTTGCCTTGATTATGTCAAAGAAACCCTTCTTCTTCAGCAATGTAATGCTGAATCAAGAGTTCAATCTCTCAAATTCTCAGCTCAAAAACTTCAGGAAGAGGAAGCTTCTTTGGAAACTCAAGCCAAATCCTTTAAAAACTTTAGCAAACAGACCCAAGATTCGTTGGATTCTTTTGATCAAAAGCTGAAGCTTCTTTATGAGGAAAGTCAGTTTCTACAAAATAGCCTGGTTGAGATCAATAGAGAGGAGATCAACGTTATTAATGAGAAGTCTTCACTTCAAAGCTCCAGTGATATTGAAAAGAGGAAGCTACACCAAGGACGAACCAAGCTTGCCAATTTAAGGCAAGAGACGATATTCAAAGACATGGCTGTACAACAAAGCTTGGTTCTCCAAAAGGAGAAACTTTGTAATGCTTGGTCAGCCATTAAGAACCTTAGTTTGGCTGTTAGACAATGTTGGAATGTCTAAGATGTAACATTATTATTAATGTTGTAATTTTAATAATCCCTTGCTGTTTTAAACAATTCTACATGTTTTTGTTGAAACACGTGATCATGTTGTTCCCATATAGATGGATGATATTTCTTTAGAAATTTGCCATTCAAGGCTCTATCTTTTATGTTGCCATCTATATCTTTTAATAGGTATGCATGCCACTTAGGTGACCATTTCCCTGGCTGTGGATCTTTGTAAGCTGCTTCTGGCAGGAATATTTTCCAAACTTTATCATTCTCCTAAAATTATTTAGGCACTACCTTTTTGTTGTAGGCTCTAGCAACCTTTTCTTTCTAGATTCTCATTTTGGCTAGAGCTTCTTCTTTAGCCTCTAGAGCATCCATATTTCAATGTTCATCGCTTGTGAATAGTCAACTCCTGATAACCTTATTTGTTGGGCTACCCTTGATGACCTTACGTTCACTTCAGCGGGGATTACTGGAGTGTGTCCATAAACTAAGTTAAAAGGAGTAACTCTTGTTGCTCCCCTTTTAAAGGTCTTGTAGGCCCATAGGGCATATAGCAACAACTCATCCCATTTTCTTGGATTGTTATCTATTAGCTTTGAGATCCCTTTAACTATGATCTTATTGATAGCCTCAGCTTGACCATTTGCTTGAGCATAATAAGGTGTTGAATGCAACTTAGTAATCCCAAACTAATTAAGATAATCCAGTAAGTCAGGGTTCCTGAATATTGTGGCTTGATCAAAGGTTATAGTTTTTAGAATTCCAAATCTTGAAAAGATTTTCTCTTCTAATAAATTTATTACAACCTGGGTATTGATCTTGTTGAAAACCTGAGCCTCCACCCATTTGGTGAAGTAATCAGTCACCACTAGGATCTATTTGGAGGATGCAGGATTGATTTCTCCTATGGCATCTACTACCCATCCTCTGAAAGGCCAAGGTTTAAGGATGTACTTCAGTTCTGAGGCTGGTGCCCTACTAATGGGTCCAAACTTCTGATATCTTTTGCAACCTTTAGCATAATATATACAATCCTTTCTCATAGTAGGCCAATAGAAGCCATGCTCGTGCAACGGCCATCTCAATTTTAGGCCATTTTGATGAGCACCACATAGCCCTTGGGGAATTTCTGCCATGAGAGTTAAGGCTTCTCCAGCATCCACACATTTCAAAAGTAATCCTTCTGGATCCTTTCTATGTAGTTCACCAAACTGCATGTAAAACTTAGTTGTTGCCATTTTGACACTATTTGGCACTTTTGTCCCAGTTGGATCCTGGAGATAATGAATAATTTCATCTCTCCAGTCCTTTTCCTCTCTTAATATTGAAATTCTATAGACTTCCAATATGTTTTTTGATATTTCTTTATCAGTTTCATTGGGAGGCTCTAGGATCTTCTCTTGGAGAATGATATCTTCAATTTGTGAAGGTATTTTTTCTCTAGCAGAAGCTATTTGGGACAGCTGATTTGCTACTTTGTTTTCTTCTCTTGGAATGTGTATGAAAGTGATTTCCTTAAATTGTTTAGACAATTCTTGTGCTTTCCTTCCACACTCCTGTGATACTGATGATATACATTTGAATTCTTCAGTCATTTGATAAATGACCAGCTGAGAATCCTCATATATCTTTGCTCTCTTAGCTCCCAATTCTAGCAACATCTCCAATTCAATCAACAAAGCTTCATATTCAGCTCTATTATTGGTACGTGGACCCTTTAGGGTTACTGCTAATTTAGTTGGGATCCTATCAGGAGATAGAATATATATTCCATTTCCTGCTGTTTCTCTGGTGTTGGACCCATCAAAGAACAAGACCCATGGAAGGATGTCCTCATCAATGATTCCTGAGTCACAGCAAAGATGGGTTGCTAAGAAATCAGCTAGAGCTTGACCTTTCACTGCCTTTTGTGGCACATATATTAGGTCGAATTGTAGTCAATGTAAACTCCATTTGCTTAACCTTCCTTTTATAAAAGGTTGGGATATCATATATTTTAGGACATCTGTTGGAGATACTACTTCTACTGTAAAGGCCATGAAATAATGTATGAGCTTGATTGATGCATCATATAAGCACAAACACCATTTTTCTACCATGGTATACCTTTTCTCTGTGTCATGCAGAATTCTACTTAGATAGAATATAGCTTGCTCATGTCCTTTCTCATTTTCTTGAGTAAGGAGACTACCAATGGAATCTTCACAGGCAGACAGATATATCCTTAGTGGATTTCTTTTTTGCCTTGGAGGTATCAATACAGGAGGATTTGCCAAATTTTATTTGATTTGGTCAAAGGCCTTTTGATGCTCCTCGTTCCATTTAAATTCTAATTCATGTTTTAACCTTAGCAAAGGTGAAAACTTTTTAGTTTTTATAGCTAAATTGGCCATGAATCTTCTAACATAATTGACTTGTCCAAGGAATCTTTGTAGTTCCTTCTTGTTAGAAGGTGGCTTGGCTGCTAATACTGCTTTTGCCTTGTTTTGGTCAATTTCCATTCCATTTTTATGAATGATGAATCCTAAGAAGTTACTAGCTTTAACTCCAAATGCACATTTGAGTGGATTCATTTTTAGGTGATATTCTCTCATTCTAGTGAATGACTTAATCAAATGCTCTTTATGTCTTAAAAAGTCATTTGATTTCACGAGTATGTCATCCACATATACTTCCATGATCTTACCAATCATGTCCTTAAAGATTGCATCCATTGCTCGTTGGTATGTGGCTCCAGCATTTTTTAATTCAAATGGCATGGCCACATATTCAAACAAGCCTAATGATTTTGGACATCTGAAGGCTGTTTTATTACAGTCCTCATGTGCAATCCTTAACTGATGATATCCTGCATAACCGTCCATAGAAGATATGTATTCATATCTTGATGCTGCATTTATTAGGAGTTCAGCTACAGGCATGGGATATTGATCTTTAGGTGTTGCTTTATTTAGATCCCTAAAGTCAATGCAGATTCGTATCTTACCACTTTTCTTAAATACTAGGACTATATTAGAAATCCAGTCAGCATATTGGCAAGGCCTTATGAACTTTTCCTTGAGGAGTTTGTCTATCTCCTCTTGTATAGGCTCTGTCAGTTCAGGCGCTAGTCTTCTAGGACTTTGTGCAGCAAGCTTAAATCCTTCCTTGATAGGTAATTTATGTTCTACTATTTTCTTATCAATGTCAGGCATCTCATGATGTACCCAAGCAAAACAGTCCTTAAATTCTTTTAGAATTTCTAGTATTTCCTGTTTTTCTTAGTTAGTGAGGAGCTTACTTATGTAAGTAACACGTGGATTTTCACTATCCCCTAAATTTATTTCCTCTAGTGGATCATGAACTTCCTGTTTAATATCCTGACTTTTAGCCCATACTTTCTCATCCTCCTCTTCTAAGGATTCAGTTTCGTGTAAAGTTGAGCAACATGCATTGCAAATTATAAGAAAATCCTCTTGGTATTTATAAAAAACTAAATCTTTCATAACTTGAATAACAATAGGGGTAAACCCATTACAGCATTCTTCTTGGTTTATAGACATAATAAACTTTTATAAGAAAAATACATTCTAACTCTACAAACTAATAAGAGCTAGTTGTTGATCGTAGTCTGACGCCTGTTGAATATATTCATATTTAATTGAATGTCTTCAACTTCTGGGACGTCATCGACTTCTTCAATGAGAATTGCACTTGAGTCTTCTATCTCTTGGTGAGTTTGTGACTCAAGTTGTAGAGCAACCTCAAAGTTGATAGTAGGAACTGACTTTAGATAGTCCATGTTAAAAACAGAATCTGGATATGTAATTAGACAAACTTCAAAAACAGAATCAGGAGATGTAATTAGACAAACTTCCTCATCTGCTTGAACCATTTCATAAGTGTCACCATTCCACAGGATTAGGACCTGGTGGAATGATGATGGAATAGCGTAGTTATGATATAATCAATCTCTTCCTAGTATGTCATTATAATTAGTACCACTTTCGACTATGAAGAAACTAGAATAAGTAGTTTTAATTCCTACCCTTATCTTTAAGATAGTCATTCCTTCCACTTTTTCTGATAAATCCGAGAAACCAGTTATGTTGATTTGTATATTATGCAAATGTTTTCTAGTTTTCCCTAGTTTCCTAAACACAGAGAGGCATAATATTAACAGTGGCTCCAGTGTCCACTAATACTTTGCCTAAACGAACTCCCTCAAAATCAACATTTAGCAATAGAGCTTTAATGTGCTTATTATCAACATCAACTGACCTAAAGATTTTATCTATAATTAATTTCTCTAGGTTAGCTTTTAGAGATGTCTTATTAGGCACTTTCTTATGAGGTGTATTCAAATAAGATGACAAGCTTCGAGAAGTAGTAATTTTAAATTTACCTGCCCTCTCTTCCTCATCAACTTCATCTGCCCATGATGTAGTATTGGTCTGGAATCCTGGTTATGCTTCTGACTTTTTAAACTTCGTTGGTAGCATGACCACATTACACTGCATGTTTTGACCCTCTCCCATTTCTATCTGAGGCTCATTCATCAGTGGGTCTCCATCCAACACTAAGTCACTGTCTGCCACCAACAAGTCCAAATCCTCAGATCCAAACTCTAAATCATAGTCCTGATTAAAGCCATTTCCTGGCGTCTCTTTCATAAGAGAATCACCTCCTCGAGGCTGCTGGCCACCATTCATTGTAGATGATGCACCACACTGTTCCTCTTCCAAAGATAACAATTTAGTGATACCAGCTTGTTGAGCCTCTTCATCAATCCTTATGCTTGCAATAAGGGATTCCTGCACATTTTTGCAGCAGCTTTTGCACTTAGCTCTTTCACCTTTAATGTCCTACTTTTAGGTAAGTTGTGGACATCTTGGAGTGGCAATGTCCTCACTACTGATTTATCCTTATATCTCCTTGGTCCCTATGGGACTTTACCCTTCTTTTAAGAATTCTGGGCACTGGAGTTTAACTTGGCTTCCTTTCTTTTTCTTTTGAGGAAGGGCGTGACCTGGGACCATTGCTTTTTCTTGGTCCTTGACTTCTGAACCTTTTCTGGAAAGGACATTGATAAGCATGCACATAGGCAGGATCATTTGGAATGATCTGAGTTCTAGCCATTTCAAAGGTTAACTTGTCTGCACAATGTGAGCACATTCCATTCCTCAGAGCCTTCAACCCTTCTATTGCCCTAGTTTGCAATGGGAATTTTTGAGCAGCCTCTTTATAGGTCTTAGTTCTTTCCTCAGGCATCACCAGGCTTGGAGTTGGGTTGGCATTAACAGGCGCCTTAGCTTTGGCTAAGTTGGCCTTGTAGGCTTCTAGCTCCATGGCATGTTGTTTCATTTCTGAGACAACCAGTCTTTTGAGACTTAGTTGCCTAGTTAGGAATCCTCTGAATACTTGGCACTGGTCTGTTGTATGTGACCCATTCATATGCCATCTGCACATATCTTCCAATCCTTCTTCATTGGCTATCTTTGGCATAACCAAGATTCCTTCATCAAGTAATTTGTTGAAAAGTTGGTTACCTATTTAGGTAGCTTGAAATGCCTGTAAGGTAACAGTAAAAACATTATTAGTCTCTACCATACCACATAATAGTTCAAATGGTTCGTCTATTCCAACTACATTAACATCTTCATCATCAGAAAACATGATATTTTTCTGATTAATTTCATCCTGGATTTTTATTTCTTAAAATGATGCATTCAGAAGTGTCATGAGTTACTACATCATGCCATTTACACTATTTTTCACCCTTAACTTCCTCAGCAGTTCTTACTTTATGCCTTTCCTACCAGTTTTATCTTTTTGTTAGATAATAACCAGTCGAAAATAGCATTGGATTTCTTAGCATCAAAGGTATATGTCCTCTTTTGCCCATATTTCAAATCCTTTGGTGCCAGAAACTCCTTCTTCTCTAAAGGAGCACACTTATAAGGTACTCCATCAATGATTTCTGCCACGTCCACTTCTTGTGCAGTTTCAAATTGGAAGGGCTCCTCATTCTGAGCGAAGGAACTTTGGTGCCTTGCTGCACTTTCAGCTTGTAGGTTTCTCTCATATTTTACGGATAATTCTGCTAATTCAACAAAATCGCCAAAGGCATGACCATCAAACCTTTTTCCAAACTGAATTAACATTCCCTTTTGAGCCATTTGTACAAACTCTCTTTCAGGAATGCTAATATGACACCTGATCTTAGCCATTTTAAATCAAGATTTTCTATAGACTCTTCTAGCTTTTGTTGGATTCTGGCTAGATCACTTAAGGTCACTCCTAGTTCAGTGCGTGCAAAATGATTTGTAAATTGCACTTGCATGTGCTGCCGTGAGTGGATAGAATTTGGTGGTAAATTGGTATACCACTAAAAAGCCGTCTCAGTTAGAGACATGGATAACATTCTTAAGTTTTAAGATCGAAGTCATTGTTAGCTGCTTCCCTGCACTGACAATTAAACCTAACTAAATGTTCCTCGACATAAACTCTGTCATTGCCTGAGAACAAGGTAAAGTCAGGGTTCTTTAACGTTCTAGGAAATGGATTGGCTCTATTAATCCATTCAGGGTAAGGTTTTTGACCTATTTGCCTCTGTTTTTTCCTATAATTATCCACTACTAGTATTTGGACTAGTGCCTCAACTTGTGCTGCCAATGGATCCTTATGCGTTCCTGGATATCTCATATTCCCAATCCCCACGCTTCCTACTTGATCATATGCAGGATAAGGGTTAGGATTCAAAGGTTGATTTTGATAACCTCCCATAGGGATCTCCTGGCATTGCATAAAGTAGGATTGGCTGCTTCTTGCGACATTTGCGGTTGGAATGTACATTTGTGGGCATCCTCTGATGATAAGCACCAGTTGCTTGGGCAAATGGAGCTTAGGGCTGACCATACCCCGGAATATTCCCATAATGAGGTGTACCAGCCATAGTTGGTTGGTTATGAGGCATGTAAACATAGGGTAAAGGAGGAATCCTAGCCATATTTGGTTGGTTAAGAGGCGCATATGCATGCGGTGCACTATTATTGTTTGCAACAAAAGTATCTTGCCTCTGTCCTCCTCGTGATGGTCTAGATTGGCGTGTCGTCACCAACTTGTCCACCACCCATGGAAAACGAAGGTTGATGATGTCCAGACGCCTGGTGCCAGCCTGGCTCCACGCCCGCTGCCATTCCATCATTTTTCCTAAGGTTTCCATGATTACCCTCTCCATGACTCAAGGGTATTGCCCTTGTTTGGTGCTCATGGGAGGAAGCTTGTGGATCACTTTGAGATAAGTGGATCTCTAGTTTTCGGATGGGAGACATGTACCCTTGGAGGATAACCTATTGGAATAATATCTAGTGCTGTGCCACAACTCCCCCTTGCTCTATTTAACGGGACCTCTTCTAAGGCCTTAACTTATTTCTCGTTTAACTGATAGTGTTTTTTGACTAGTGGTTCTAGGCGGGTCACTACCTCAGCGGCGAGAGATTTAGACATTATCGTCCAAGTTGTACTCATAGTATCGTTGATATCTTCAAGTATCCTATCAATTTGCCTAAAGTTAATTTCTCTATTCTCCTCATTTATCCTTTGGAGGATGTCTGTGACGACTCCGGCAGACTCATGGACTAGAGTTCTGTACTTAGAATCAAATTGTTGTCTCTGACTCTCTCTCGCTTCTAACAATAAATTCTTTACTATCTCTGTGAACTTTCCATACATTTGATGTATAAGTCCACGACCAGTACTACATGTAGATGAGCCTTCCCTTTGTGGGGTCTTTCCACTTGACTCTTCATGACCATGACGAATTAGTTCACCATTTTTACCATGTACCCTAGTCTCTGGAGGGATTGAAGAATTAGTTTCCATGTTTTGGAAACTTGATTCATCCTGAGCAACTTCCTTATTCTTTCTAGAACGTGTTTCCGCCATTTTTTATAAAAATGACAATAACTGTTTTTTACAGTGAAATTGTTAAAAGTATGAAGAAGAAATTTCACACTTTGATTATGAATCTTCTCCTCCCACTGTGATCGCCAAAAAACATGTTGGTGCAAAATCAGTTTGTTGACCTTTTAAACAAGGCAATGCACATCCAATAGTTTGATACTGAATGCCACGAGAGGCTTAGTCCCTGGGGGTTACCGGTTTTAATTAGATAAAACCTTGCTAACGTACTTTTTTGCAATTTAATTAATGATTAAACTACAACGCCTATTAAATTCAAGCGAAATGCAATAAATAGAGCAAGCAATAATTAATCTTTTAATTAAAACAAAACATTCCCATACATACCACAAACTTTAAGAAAGATTTTACAACACATAAAAGGATAAGTCAGGCTAGACAACTAAAGGGAAAGCACGAACGATGTTACCTCCATGGTTCCTTGCTTCAATCGGAGAATTACAAAACTTGGCGCCATAATGTTCTAAATCTAAGGAACTACACTAACTATAACCCCAGAAGGGGGTTGGCTAGGCTAAAGCTAGGCTACATTAAGAGAGTAAATGCAAGTTGTTGTGTGTTTGTTCGTTGTTTTTTGCTTGATGATCATTTCCCTATTTACAGAGAAATGTGATGTGTAACTTCCACGCTTGCTTGGAGGAGAAACATTTGAATCGTATTTGATTCAAATCTTAACCGTCTTCTGGCGCTGAATAACTGTAGCCTTGCACGTTCTTCCTTATGTGGATCCGTCTCATGATTGCTCTTTAGCAACCTGTACGTTTATTATTCTTGGATTTCATCTCCTGATGGTCGCGACGGTCTTCTTATGTTGACTTTGACTTATGTTCAGGGGCGGAACCACGTTGTCACAAGGGGTAGCACATGCTACCCCGGATTTTTTTTTTGGAGAAAAAAAACGCAGAAAGAAAAGTCATTGCGTGCCCTAATATTTTCCGCGTCTCTCACTCTCTCTAGCCATTCTACATCTTGCTCTTCAGATTCTTCCAGTCTCTCTCTAGCCGTTCTACCTACTCCCTTATCGCCGACGTGCTCAACTGGCGACTTCCCGGTGTCCGCCTCCGATCCTTTCCCCTTTTCTCTCTCCTCATCGCCGTGTTTCTTTGATTTTCTGCCTTACTTGCTATTTGAATACGAAATTGTAATGTATGACGGCATATATAACCATTCAACAAACCATCTCTTGTTTTTAAGCAACCATGTTGCCTGTTTTTCCGTGAACTGAAGCAGTATGATGGTTTGCTAGTGATAGTGAAAGTAGATTTTTAGTAAAGGCATCAGGTTCTTTTTTATTTCTTTTTTAAATTTAGTGTTGTTTCTTTTTCATCCAACTTTGCTTGTTCAATCATAGATTTATGATTTTTGAATCTCGGGATTTATGGGTAGCTTGAATTTATAAAATTATAAAATCAGCGTGAATTGTAGTTTTTCATATTTGCGAATATGTTAATGAAGTATAACTTGTAACTTTTAAGTGAATTATAATTTGTGAATTGTATAATAGTAGTTTACAAAGTGATGTGAGGTTCTTTTTAGTGTTCTAATGTTGAACTACATTGATAACAAGAAAATAATAGGAATAGTTGACTTCATTGGTGAATTCTTCTGTAATTGTGCTATGTTTATAAATGTATTTCAGAATTATGAAGATAGCAACACGAGAGATATCTCAAGTTTTTTTTAAAGGGACACCAAATGAAAATTGAGTTAATTTGAATTAAATAACTCAAATAAGCTAACACAATTTTTCGCCATCCAGTAGTTTTTTTTATTCCTCCATCTCAAAATCAGTTCCAAAATATGAGAACTTGTCATGAATAATTGTAATTTTCTTTTATTAATCGTGAATAGAAGTTGTATTCAATTGTTTTTTACGTTTGAAATTAGTTGGAATTTTTTTTTTTGGGGCTCCATACAATCGGACAATTACCCTACCCCTCGTTGGAAATCCTGGCTTCGCCCCTGCTTATGTTGACCTCGTCCAATGGACTTTATACTCTAGTTGGGCCTTCATGTTAAGACAAAATTAAACCTTTTGAGGTCTAATACAATGTACCATAACAAATGCTACTATACATCTAAAAATGGTGGTAACACCGCCCTACTCTCATCAAAACTCTCTAAAAAAACTGTGAAATTTGCAATGATGCAAGTAATTTAAGGGAAAGAGAGTAGTCGTTATCAGAAATATACTTATCAAAGGAGTCAACAGACAAGGCAGAACTGAAGTTTGCCATGTCCATTTCATTCAATATTCCACAATGTTGAAAAGAAGCTCAATTAGTGTCCGCTATATTACTAATAATTAATGAGAATGCATTGCATGTCAATTATAGATAATGACGTATACGTAAATTTCGTTAGAAGTCTCCTATGCATGCACGGTCAACAATCAGGACTAATTGTGCTTCAGTGGAATTTCCGAAGTACTGTATCACTGTATCTATCACCCAAGCTTTAAGCCAGATATGAGTGGCCTCACTCACAAAGTCACAAATCACATGAGTGGCTTAGATCAATTATTCCAAATCACCAATCATAATCATCATCATCTTTGTAGCGCAATTGACACGGAGTTCACTTTGAAATGTATGAATGTATGATGCATACTGGTCATCAATAGATCTGATAGATAGGGCTAAACGTACTTGACCGGGGTACTATATGAATTATTGATTGATCGGTAAGCTCATTCACAAGTCACAATTGACTCAATCAAATAATATAGCAAACACTTACCATTGATATGAACTCACCAATCTTAATCATATTCCTCTCGAGAAGAATAATAGGAAAATCGATCTATTGCAATTGCTTCCCTGTCAAATAATTGGGTCATTTTGGAGCATTAATGCTTCCTTTGGTAGGTTATGAATAACAGGAAGATAATGGATCGGAGCATTGTTAGTGCTTCGTTTGGTACTTCAAACTTCCAGGGACCTATGATCAACACTCCCCCAGGCCACAAGTGAAGATTGAATACATGGGAAGAGAGGGCAACAGACTGGCTGATGCTTTTGCAAAATTAACTAGACCTGATTTGCATTGTGCTGTTAATGTTGATTTAAATCTGGTTGTAACTCCTATGTCTGCTACTTTTAGCTCTAATGCTAATTTCCTAAATTTTTACTGAGGAGTTAAACTCCATTAATTAATCGAAGCTTAGGCAGTTTGCATTGGGGAAAAAAAACCGTTTCAAGTCACCATGAAAAATACAATTGTAAAATTAGTTTTTCATTGTTTGGTTGTAGTAAGAAAAATGATGAAAAAAGGAATATGAAAAAAGTAAAAGTATTGTGTACGACGGACTTTCAATAAATTTTTGAAAAACCACCAATTGCAGGGTAACATTAATTTGTTTTTAGGTAACTTTAACTGATTTTATATAGTAACTTTTGATTTGTAATTAATTTTATTGTATAAAGAAGTTAATTTATATAACATGAGTTTTATATATATTAATATTATTATTTTACCCAAGATAAATGAATAAATGATTTAATGAGATAGATTTGTTATAAAGAAAAATAGGTAAATTTAATTTGATGTCAAAGTAAATTTTAACAGTTTTAAGGTAACTTATAATAGATTTAGGGTAACTTCTAATAGTTTTATGATAACTTTCAACTCGTTTTTCAATAATTTAGCGTGACTCCGTCTTTTTTGAAACTTTGTCGGAAAAAAAGTAATGAGGTAGTGGGAGCCACAGTAAGAGGAGTGTACAAGAGATGCAAAAATAATTAATAAGGGATTTTTCCTCAGATACCCCTGATTTTAGGTCTAATTCATGAGGTATCCCTTTGTTATTTTTTTACCTCAGGTACCCCTGAAGTCTTAGGTATACGAGGAAATCAACATTTTTCGGGCCTTTACATTTTTTTTCACTTGCACCCCACTTTACTTACCTTCAACCCCATCTCAAAAAAAGAAATCATGAAAATTTGGATTCATCTTAATTGAATTTTAAATGTTTTAAATGATTTTCTTGAAATGTTCAAAAATAAGTAATCAATATAAATTTTTCTGTTATTTCTTTTATGGGGGATAGGTTTGAAGGTAAGCAAGGTGTATATATACAAGCGAAAGAAATGAAATAATGTTGTATAGACTCAAAATGGTGATTTACTTAAATGCCCCTTATTAGGAGGGTACCTCCGGTAAATATATTAAACTTCAGAGGTACCTCAGGTAAAGAAAATAACAAAGGGGCACCTCAGGAATTAGGCCTAAACTCAGGGTTACTTGAGGGAAAATCCCAATAAATAATAATGAAAGGACTCTATCATTGCCTGAGAACAAGGTTATTATAGCAGAAACACAAGTTCATCACACATTGAAAGGACTCCTAAACTTAAGAATACAAAAATATAAACATGAAGTAAATAAGTGTTCTTTTGAAACACTGTGACTGAAACAAACATTATAATCATTCATGTCATGAAGACTGGTTCAGCGTAACAGAGAACATGCATTCACAATGTTACAATCAATTTGGACAATAGGCCATTGCTTCTTTATCATCAATTACTTTGAGGTGGAGGATTGGAATCCGCGCCATTATGAACGAGAAAAGCCGGAGGTGAGGGTACCGGAACAGTGATAGAGTAACTGTTTAGCATGAGAACAATTGATGACATGATTGGCCTCTGTGTTGCATTTTCTTGGACACAGAATAGTGCAATGTTGATGCATCTTAGTACTTCATTTGTAAATTGCGCTTCCATGTCCTGCCATGAGTGGATAGAATTTGGTGGTAAATTGATATACCACCAAAAAGCCGTCTCAGTTAGAGACATGGAAAACATTCTTATGTTTGAAGAAGTCATTGTTAGCTGCTTCCCTACACTGACAATTGAACCTAACTAAATGTTCCTCGGCAGAAACTCTGTCATTGCATGAGAACAAGGTAAAGTCAGTTATCTTAAACGTTCTAGGAAATAGATTGGCTCTATCAATCCATTCAGGGTAAGGTTTTTGACCTATTTGCCTCTGATTTCTCCAAGAATTATCCCCTACTAGTCTTTGGACTAGTGCCCCAACTTGTGCTGCCAATGGATCCTGATGCGTTCCTGGATATCCCATATTGCCATTCCCCACGCTTCCTACTGTATCATATGCAGGATTACGGTTAGGATTAAAAGGTTGATTTTGATAACCTCCTATAGGGATCTCCTGGCGTTGCATAAAAGTAGGATTGGTTGGTCCTTGCGCCATTTGCGGTGGGAATGTATCTCCATTTGTTTCTGATAATAAGCACCAGTTGCTTGGGCAAATGGAGCTTTGGGTTGACCATACCCCAGAATATTCCCATAATGAGGCGTACCAGCCATAGTTGGTTAGTTATGAGACATGTAAACATAGGGTAAAGGAGGAATCCCAGCCACATTTGGTTAATTAAGAGGCGCATATGCATGCGGTGCACTACTATTGTTTGCAACAAAAGTATCTTGCCTCTGTCCTCCTTTTGATGGTCCAGATTGGCATGTCGTCACCAACTTGTCCACCACGCATGGAAAATGAAGGTTGATGATGTCCTGACGACTAGTGCCAGCCTGGATCACTTGAGATAAGTGGATCTCTAGTTTCAGGATGGGAGAAATGTACCCCTGGGGGGTAACCTGTTGGAGGAATATCTGGTGTTGTGCCACAATTCCCCTTGCTCTATTTAACGGGACCTCTTCTAAGGCATTAACTAATTTCTCGTTTAACTGATAGTGTTTTTTTGACTAGTGGTTCTAGGCAAGTAACTGCCTCAGTGGCGAGAGATTTAGACATTGTCGTGTTGCACTCATAGTATCGTTGATATCTACAAGTATCCTATCAATTTGCCTAGAGTTAATTTCTCTATTCTCCTCACTTATCCTTTGGAGGACATCTATGAAGACTCTGGCAGACTCATGGGCTAGAGTTCTATAGTTAGAATCAAATTGTTGTCTCTGACTCTCTCTCGCTTCTAACAGTAAATTCTTTACTATCTCTGTGAACTTTCCACACGTTTAATGTATAAGTCCACGACCATTACTACCTGGAGATGAGCCTTCCCTTTGTGGGGTCTCTCCACTTGGCTCTTCATGACCACGATGAATTAGTTCACCATTGTTACCATGTACCTTAGTCTCTGGAGGGATTGAAGAACTTGTTTCCATGTTTTGGAAACTTGATTCATCCTGAGCAACTTCCTTATTCTTTCTAGAACGTGTTTCCGCCATTTTTTATAAAAATGACAATAACTGTTTTTTACAGTGAAATTGTTAAAAGTATGAAGAAGAAATTTCACACTTTGATTATGAATCTTCTCCTCCCACTGTGATCGTCAAAAAACATGTTGGTGCAAAATCAGTTTGTTGACCTTACAAACAAGTCAATGCACATCTAATAGTTTGATACTGAATGCCACGGGAGGCTTAGTCCCTGGAGATTACCGGTTTTAATCAGATAAAACCTTGCTAACGTACTTTTTTGCAATTTAATTAATGATTAAACTACAACGCCTATTAAATTCAAGCGAAATGCAATAAATAGAGCAAGCAATAATTAATCTTTTAATTAAAGCAAAACATTCCCATACATACCACAAACTTTAAGAAAGATTTTACAACACAGAAAAGGATAAGTCAGGCTAGACAACTAAAGGGAAAGCACGAACGATGTTACCTCCATGGTTCCTTGCTTCAATCGGAAAATTACAAAACTTTGAGCCAGAATGTTCTAAATCTAAGGAACTACACTAACTATAACCCCAGAAGGGGGTTGGCTAGGCTAAAGCTAGGCTACATTAAGAGAGTAAATGCAAGTTGTTGTGTGTTTGTTCGTTGTTCTTTAATTGCTTGATGATCGTTTCTCTATTTATAGAGAAATGTGCTGTGTAACTTCCATGCTTGCTTGGAGGGGAAACATTTGAATCGTATTTGATTCAAATCTTAACCGTCTTCTGACGCTGAATGACTGTAGCCTTGCAAGTTCTTCCTTATGTGGATCCGTCTCATGATTGCTCTTTAACCACCTGTACGTTTATTATTCTTGACATTCATCTCTTGATGGTCGCGACGGTCTTCTTATGTTGACTTTGACTTATGTTCAAGGGCGGAGCGACGTTGTCACAAGGGGAAGCACATGCTACCCTGATTTTTTAAAAAACAAAATTGAATTTTTTTTGGAGAAAAAACGCAGAATGAAAACTCATTGCATGCCCTAATATTTTCCGCGCCTCTGTCCCCCTCTCTCTCTCTCTCTCTCTCTCTCTCTCTAGCTGTTCTACGTCTTGCTCTTCAAATTCTTCCAGTCTCTCTCTAACCGTTCTACATTTCCGCTCCCTTATCGCCGACGTGCTCGACTGACGACTTTCCGGTGTCCGCCTTCGCTCCTTTCCCCTTTTCTCTCTCCTCATCGTCGTGTTTGTTTGATTTTCTACCTTTCTTGCTATTTGAATACGAAATTGTAATGTATGAGGGCATATATCACCATTCAACAAATCATCTCTTGTTTTTAAGCAACCACGTTGCCTGTTTTTCCGTGAACTAAAGTAGTAAGATGGGTTTGCTTGTGATAGTTAAAGTGGATTTTTAGTAAAGGCATCAGGTTCTTTGTTATTTCTTTTTTTAATTTAGTGTTATTTCTTTTTCATCTAACTTTACTTGTTCAATCATGGATTTATGATTTTTGAATCTCTGGATTTATGGGTAGCGTGAATTTATAAAATTATAAAATCAGTGTGAATTGTAGTTTTTCATATTTGTGAATATGTTAGTGAAGTAAAACTTGTAAATTTGTTAGTGAAATATAATTTGTGAATTGCATAATAGTAGTTTACAAAGTGATGTGAGGTTCTTTTTAGTGTTCTAATGTTGAACTACATTGAGAATAAGAAAATTATAGGAATAGTTGACTTGATTGGTGAATTCTTGGGTAATTGTGCTATGTTTATAAATGTATTTCAGAATTATGAAGATAGCAACACGAGAGATATCTCAAGTTTTTTTTAAAGGGACACCAAATGAAAATTGAGTTAATTTGAATTAAACAACTCAACCAAGCTAACACAATTTTTCGCCATCCAGTAGTATTTTTTATTCCTCCATCTCAAAATCGGTTCCAAAATATGAGAACTTGTCATGAATAATTGTAATTTTCTTTTATTAATCGTGAATAGAAGTTGTATACAATTGTTTTTTACGTTTTGAATTTAGTTGGAATTTTTTTTTTGGGCTCCATACTATCGGGCAATTACCCTACCCCTCGTCAGAAATCCTGGCTCCGCCCCCTGCTTATGTTGACCTCGTCCAATGGACTTTATACTCTAGTTGGGCCTTCATGTTAAGACAAAATTAAACCTTTAGAGGTCTAATACAATGTACCATAATAAATGCTACTATACATCTAAAAATGGTGGTAACACCGCCCTACTCTCATCAAAACTCTCTAAAAAAACTGTGAAATTTGCAATGATGCAAGTAATTTAAGGGAAAGAGAGTAGTCGTTATCAGTTATATACTTATCAAAGGAGTCAACAGACAAGGCAGAACCGAAGTTTGGCCATGTCCATTTCATTCAATATTCCACAATGTTGAAAAGAAGCTCAATTAGTGTCCGCTAGATTACTAATAATTAATGAGAATGCATTGCATGTCAATTATAGATAATGACGTATACGTAAATTTCGTTAGAAGTCTCCTATGCATGCACGGTCAACAATCAGGACTAATTGTGCTTCAGTGGAATTTCCGAAGTACTGTATCACTGTATCTATCTCCCAAGCTTTAAGCCAGATATGAGTGGCCTCACTCACAAAGTCACAAATCACATGAGTGGCTTAGATCAATTATTCCAAATCACCAATCATAATCATCATCATCTTTGTAGCGCAATTGACACGGAGTTCACTTTGAAATGTATGAATGTATGATGCATACTGGTTATCAATAGGTCTGATAGATAGGGCTAAACGTACTTGACCGGGGTACTATATGAATTATTGTTTGATCGTTAAGCTCATTCACAAGTCACAATTGACTCAATCAAATAATATAGCAAACACTTGCCATTGATATGAACTCACCAATCTTAATCATATTCCTCTCGAGAAGAATAATAGGAAAATCGATCTATTGCAATTGCTTCCCTGTCAAATAATTGGGTCATTTTGGAGCATTAATGCTTCCTTTAGTAGGTTATGAATAACAGGAAGATAATGGATCGGTGCATTGTTAGTGCTTCGTTTGGTAGGGTATGAATCGTTATTAGTGCTTCGTTTGGTACTTCAAACTTCCAGGGACCTATGATCAACACTCCCCCAGGCCCCAAGTGAAGATTGAATACATGGGAAGAGAGGGCAACAGACTGGCTGATGCTTTTGCAAAATTAACTAGAGCTGATTTGCATTGTGCTGTTAATGTTGATTTAAATCTGGTTGTAACTCCTAAGTCTGCTAGTTTTAGCTCTAATGCTAATTTCCTAAATTTTTACTTAGGAGTTAAACTCCATTAATTAATCGAAGCTTAGGTTGTTTGCATCGGGGGGAAAAAAAAACCGTTTCAATTCACCATGAAAAATACAATTGTGAAATTAGTTTTTCATTGTTTTGTTGTAGTAAGAAAAATGATGAAAAAAGGAACATGAAAAATGTAAAAGTATTGTGTTCGACGGACTTTCAATAAATTTTTGAAAAACCACCAATTGCAGGGTAACATTAATTCGTTTTTAGGTAAATTTAACTGATTTTATATCGTAACTTTTGACTTGTAATTAATTTTATTGTATAAAGGAGTTGATTTATATAACATGAGTTTTATATAGATTAATATTATTATTTTACCCAAGATAAATGAATAAATGATTTAATGAGATGATTTGTTATAAAGAAAAATAGGTAAATCTAATTTGATGTAGAAGTATATTTTAACAGTTTTAAGGTAACTTATAATAGATTTAGGGTAACTTCTAATAGTTTTATGATAACTTTCCACTCGTTTTTCAATAATTCAGCGTGACTCCGCCTTTTTTGAAACTTTGTCGGAAAAAAAATAATGTGGTAGTGGGAGCCACACTAAGAGGAGTGTACAAGAGATGCAAAAATAATTAATAAGGGACTTTTGCTCAGATACCCCTGATATTAGGTCTAATTCATGAGGTACCCCTTTGTTAATTTTTTACCTCAGGTACCCCTGAAGGCTTAGGTATACTAGGAAATCGCCATTTTTCGAGCCTTTACATTTTTTTTCACTTGTACCCCACTTTACTTACCTTCAACCCCATCCCTAAAAATGAAATAATGAAAATTTGGATTCATCTTAATTGAATTTTAAATGTTTTAAATGATTTTCTTGAAATGTTCAAAAATAAGTAATCGTTATAAATTTTTCTGTTATTTCTTTTATGGGGGTTAGGTTAAAGGTAAGCAAGGTGTATATATACAAGCGAAAGAAATGAAATAATGTTGTATAGACCCAAAAAATAGTGATTTACTTAAATGCCCCTTATTAGGAGGGTACCTTAGGCAAAAATATTAAACTTCAGGGGTACCTCAGGTAAAAAAAATAACAAAGGGGCACCTCAGGAATTACGCCTAATCTCAGGGTTACTTGAGGGAAAATCCCAATAAATAATAATGAGGCTACTTTTTTGCATAACACTGTTATTATAGCACAACCACAAGTTCATCATACATTGAAAGAACTCGTAAACTTAAGAATACAAATATAAAAACATGAAGTAAATAAGTGTTCTTTTGAAACACTGTGACTGAAACAAACATTAAAATCATTCATGTCAAGAAGACTGGTTCAGCGTAACAGCGAACATGCATTCACAATGTTACAATCAATTTGGACAATAAGGCATTGCTTCTTTATCATCAATTACTTTCAGGTGGAGGATTGGAATCCGTTCCGTTCTGAACGAGGAAATCCGGACGTGAGGGTACCGAAACAGTGATAGAGTAACTGTTTAGCATGAGAACAATTGATGACATGATTGGCCTCTGTGTTGCATTTTCTTGGACACAGAATAGTGCAATGTTGATGCATCTTAGTACTTCATTTGTAAATTGCGCTTCCATGTCCTGCCATGAGTGGATAGAATTTGGTGGTAAATTGGTATACCACCAAAACGCCGTCTCAGTTAGAGACATGGAAAACATTCTTATGTTTTAAGAAGTCACTGTTAGCTGCTTCCCTACACTGACAATTAAACTTAACTAAATGTTCCTCGGCAAAAACTCTGTCATTGCCTGAAAACAAGGTAAAGTCAGGTATCTTAAACGTTCTAGGAAATAGATTGGTTCTATCAATCCATTCAGGGTAAGGTTTTTGACCTATTTGCCTCTGATTTCTCCTAGAATTATCCCCTACTACTCTTTGGACTAGTGCCCCAACTTGTGTTGCGACTGGATCCTGTTGCGTTCTTGGATATCTCATATTGCCATTCCCCACGCTTCCTTTTGATCATATGCAGGATTAGGGTTAGGATTAAAAGGTTGATTTTGATAACCTCCCATAGGGATCTCCTGGCGTTGCATGAAAGTAGGATTGGTTGCTCCTTGCACCATTTTGCGGTGGGAATGTATGTCCATTTGTTTATGATAATAAGCACCAGTTGCTTGGGCAAATTCAGCTTAGGGTTGACCATACCCTAGAATATTCCCATAATGAGGCGTACCAGCCATAGTTGGTTGGTTATGAGGCATGTAAACATAGGGTAAAGGAGGAATCCCAGCCACATTTGGTTAGTTAAGAGGCGCATATGCATGCGGTGCACTATTATTGTTTGCAACAAAAGTATCTTGCCTCTGTCCTTCTTTTGATGGTCCAGTTTAGCGTGTCGTCACCAACTTGTCCCCCAACCATGGAAAACGAAGGTTGATGATGTCCTGACGCCTAGTGCCAGTCTGGCTCCACGCCCGCCGCCATTCCATCATTTTTCCTACGGTTTCCATGATTACCCTCTCCATGGCTCAAGGGTCTTGCCCTTGTTTGGTGCTCATGGGGGGAAGTTTGTGGATCACTTGAGATAAGTGGATCTCTAGTTTTAGGATGGGAGAAATGTACCCCTGGAGGGTAACCTGTTGGAGGAATATCTGGTGTTGTGCCACAGTTCCCCGTGCTCTATTTAACGGGACCTCTTCTAAGGCCTTAACTAATTTCTCGTTTAACTGATAGTGTTTTTCGACTAGTGGTTCTAGGCAAGTAACTACCTCAGTGGCGAGAGATTTAGACATTACTGTGTTACACTCATAGTATCGTTGATATCTACAAGTATCCTATCAATTTGCCTAGAGTTAATTTCTCTATTCTCCTCACTTATCCTTTGGAGGATGTCTGTGAAGACTCTGGCAGACTCATGGGCTAGAGTTCTGTAGTTAGAATCAAATTGTTGTCTTTGACTCTCTCTCGCTTCTAACAGTAAATTCTTTACTATCTCTGTGAACTTTCCATACATTTGATGTATAAGTCCACGACCAGTACTACCTGGAGATGAGCCTTCCCTTTGTGGGGTCTCTCTACTTGACTCTTCATGACCATGATGAATTAGTTAATTCACCATTGTTACCATGTACCGTAGTCTCCGGAGGGATTGAAGAACTAGTTTCCTTGTTTTGGAAACTTGATTCATCCTGAGCAACTTCCTTATTCTTTCTAGAACGTGTTTCTGCCATTTTTTATAAAAATGACAACAACTGTTTTTTACAGTGAAATTGTTAAAAGTATGAAGAAGAAATTTCACACTTTGATTATGAATCTTCTCCTCCCACTGTGATCGTCAAAAAACATGTTGGTGCAAAATCAGTTTGTTAACCTTACAAACAAGTCAATGCACATCCAATAGTTTGATATTGAATGCCACGGGAGGCTTAGTCCCTGGGGTTACCGGTTTTAATTAGATAAAACCTTGCTAACGTACTTTTTTGCAATTTAATTAATGATTAAACTACAACGCCTATTAAATTCAAGCGAAATGCAATAAATAGAGCAAGCAATAATTAATCTTTTAATTAAAGCAAAACATTCCATAGATACCACAAACTTTAAGAAAGATTTTACAACACATAAAAGGATAAGTCAGGCTAGACAACTAAAGGGAAAGCACGAACGATGTTACCTCCATGGTTCCTTGCTTTAATCGGAGAATTACAAAACTTGGCGCCATAATGTTCTAAATCTAAGGAACTACACTAACTATAACCCCAGAAGGGGGTTGGCTAGGCTAAAGCTAGGCTACGTTAAGAGAGTAAATGCAAGTTGTTGTGTGTCTGTTCGTTGTTCTCTGCTTGATGATCATTTCTCTATTTATAGAGAAATGTGCTGTGTAACTTCCATGTTTGCTTGGAGGGAAAACATTTGAATCGTATTTGATTCAAATCTTAACCGTCTTCTGGGTCTGAATAACAGTAGCCTTGCACGTTCTTCTTTATGTGGATCCGTCTCATGATTGCTCTTTAACCACCTGTACGTTTATTATTCTTGACATTCATCTCTTGATGGTCGCGACGGTCTTCTTATGTTGACTTTGACTTATGTTCAAGGGCAGAGCGACGTTGTCACAAGGGGTAGCACATGCTACCCCGAATTTTTTTTAAAAAAAAATTGATTTTTTTTTTGGAGAAAAAACGCAGAAAGAAAACTCATGGCATGCCCTAATATTTTCCGCGCTTCTCTCTCTCTCTCTCTCTAACCGTTCTACATTTTGCTCTTCAGATTCTTCCAGACTCTCTCTAGCCGTTGTACATCTCCGCTCCCTTATCGCCGACGTGCTCGACTGGCGACTTCCCGGTGTCCGCCTTCGCTCCTTTCCCCTTTTCTCTCTCCTCATCGCCGTGTTTGTTTGATTTTCTGCCTTTCTTCCTATTTGAATACGAAATTGTAATGTATGACGGCATATATCACCATTCAACAAATCATCTCTTGTTTTTAAGCAACCATGTTGCCTGTTTTTCCGTGAACTAAAGCAGTAAGATGGGTTTGCTTGTGATAGTTAAAGTGGATTTTTAGTAAAGGCATCAGGTTCTTTGTTATTTATTTTTTAAATTTAGTGTTATTTCTTTTTCATCTAACTTTACTTGTTCAATCATGGATTTATGATTTTTGAATCTCTGGATTTATGGGTAGCGTGAATTTATAAAATTATAAAATTAGTGTGAATTGTAGTTTTACATATATATTTGTGAATATGTTAGTGAAGTATAACTTGTAAATTTGTTAGTGAATTATAATTTGTGAATTGCATAATAGTAGTTTACAAAGTGATGTGAGGTTCTTTTTACTGTTCTAATGTTGAACTATATTGAGAATAAGAAAATTATAGGAATAGTTGACTTGATTGGTGAATTCTTGTGTAATTGTGCTATGTTTATAAATGTATTTCAGAATTATTGAATTAAACAACTCAACCAAGCTAACACAATTTTTCGCCATCCAGTAGTATTTTTTATTCCTCCATCTCAAAATCGGTTCCAAAATATGAGAACTTGTCATGAATAATTGTAATTTTCTTTTATTAATAGTGAATAGAAGTTGTATTCAATTGTTTTTTACGTTTGAATTTAGTTGGAAATTTTTTTTTGGGGCTCCATACTATCGGACAATTACCCTACCCCTCGTCAGAAATCCTAGCTCCGCCCCTGCTTATGTTGACCTCGTCCAATGGACTTTATACTCTAGTTGGGCCTTCATGTTAAGACAAAATTAAACCTTTTGAGGTCTAATACAATGTACCATAACAAATGCAACTATACATCTAAAAATGGTGGTAACACCGCCCTACTCTCATCAAAACTCTCTAAAAAAACTGTGAAATTTGCAATGATGCAAGTAATTTAAGGGAAAGAGAGTAGTCGTTATCAGTTATATACTTATCAAAGGAGTCAACAGACAAGGCAAAACTGAAGTTTGGCCATGTCCATTTCATTTAATATTCCACAATGTTGAAAAGAAGCTTAATTAGTGTCCGCTAGATTACTAATAATTAATGAGAATGCATTGCATGTCAATTATAAATAATGACGCATACGTAAATTTCGTTAGAAGTCTCCTATGCAGGCACGGTCAACAATCAGGACTAATTGTGCTTCAGTAGAATTTCCGAAGTACTGTATCACTGTATCTATCACCCAAGCTTTAAGCCAGATATGAGTGGCCTCACTCACAAAGTCACAAATCACATGAGTGGCTCAGATCAATTATTTTCATCATTATCATCATCATCTTTGTAGCGCAATTGACACGGAGTTCACTTTGAAATGTATGAATGTATGATGCATACTGGTCATCAATAGATCTGATAGATAGGGCTAAACGTACTTGACCGGGGTACTATATGAATTATTGTTTGATCGTTAAGCTCATTCACAAGTCACAATTGACTCAATCAAATAATATAGCAAACACTTACCATTGATATGAACTCACCAATCTTAATCATATTCCTCTCGAGAAGAATAATAGGAAAATCGATCAATTGCAATTGCTTCCCCGTCAAATAATTGGGTCATTTTGGAGCATTAATGCATCCTTTGGTAGGTTATGAATAACAGGAAGATAATGGATCGGTGCATTGTTAGTGCTTCGTTTGGCAGGTTATGAATCGTTATTAGTGTTTCGTTTGGTACTTCAAACTTCCAGGGACCTATGGTCAACACTCCCCCAGGCCCCAAGTGAAGATTGAATACATGGGAAGAGAGGGCAACAGACTGGCTGATGCTTTTGCAAAATTAACTAGAGCTGATTTGCATTGTGCTGTTAATGTTGATTTAAATCTGGTTGTAACTCCTATGTCTGCTACTTTCAGCTCTAATGCTAATTTCCTAAATTTTTACTGAGGAGTTAAACTCCATTAATTAATCGAAGCTTAGGCTGTTTGCATTGGGGAAAAAAAAACCGTTTCAATTCACCATGAAAAATACAATTGTAAAATTAGTTTTTCATTGTTTGGTTGAAAAAAGAAAAAAGGAATATGAAAAAAGTAAAAATATTGTGTACGACGGACTTTCAATAAATTTTTGAAAAACCACCAATTGCAGGGTAACATTAATTCATTTTTAGGCAACTTTAACTGATTTTATATAGTAACTTTTGATTTGTAATTAATTTTATTGTATAAAGAAGTTGATTTATATAACATGAGTTTTATATAGATTAATATTATTATTTTACCCAAGATAAATGAATAAATGATTTAATGAGATAGATTTGTTATAAAGAAAAATAGGTAAATTTAATTTGATGTAAAAGTAAATTTTAACAGTTTTAAGGTAACTTATAATAGATTTAGGGTAACTTCTAATAGTTTTATGATAACTTTCAACTCGTTTTTCAATAATTTAGCGTGACTCCGCCTTTTTTGAAACTTAGTCGGAAAAAAAGTAATGAGGTAGTGGGAGCCACACTGAGAGGAGTGTACAAGAGATGCACAAATAATTAATAAGGGATTTTTCCTCAGATACCCCTGATGTTAGGTCTAATTCATGAGGTACCCTTTTGTTATTTTTTTACCTCCGGTACCCTTGAAGTCTTAGGTATACGAGGAAATCACCATTTCTCGGGCCTTTACATTTTTTTTCCCTTTTTTCACTTGTACCCCACTTTACCTTCAACCCCATCCCTAAAAAAGAAATAATGAAAATTTGGATTCATCTTAATTGAATTTTAAATGTTTTAAATGATTTTCTTGAAATGTTCAAAAATAAGTAATCATTATAAATTTTTCGGTTATTTCTTTTATGGTGGATAGGGTTGAAGGTAAGCAAAGTGTATATATACAAGTGAAAGAAATGAAATAATGTTGTATAGACCCGAAAAATGGTGATTTACTTAAATGCCCCTTATTAGGAGGGGTACCTCAGGCAAAAATATTAAACTTCAGGGATACCTCAGGTAAAAAAAAATAACAAAGGGGCACCTCAGGAATTAGGCCTAAACTCAGGGTTACTTGAGGGAAACTCCCAATAAATAATAATGAAGCTACTTTTGTACATAACACTGTTATTATAGCAGAAACACAAGTTCATCATACATTGAAAGGACTCCTAAACTTAAGAATACAAAAATAAAAACATGAAGTAAATAAGTGTTCTTTTGAAACACTGTGACTGAAACAAACATTATAATCATTCATGTCAAGAAGACTTGTTCAGCGTAACAGAGAACATGCATTCACAAAGTTACAATCAATTTGGACAATAAGGCATTGCTTCTTTATCATCAATTACTTTCAGGTGGAGGATTGGAATCCGCGCCATTTTGAACGAGGAAAGCCGGACGTGTGGGTACCGGAACAGTGATAGAGTAACTGTTTAGCATGAGAACAATTGATGACATGATTGGCCTCTGTGTTGCATTTTCTTGGACACATAATAGTGCAATGTTGATGCATCTTAGTACTTCATTTGTATCTGCTGCTGAAATCGTCGAATCAACCAGTCTCAATGTATTTCCTTCCGACCAATTCTTCCAGGCCTGGAAATTTTATGATCAGTTAAAAGTTCAACTCCACAAATGTGATAATTTAATCAAAAGGCATAAAAACAAATAAAGTTAACATAGCAATAGTATGTTCTTCGATCGAGTACTTACAAAGCTTATGAGACTCTCTCCATTTTGAGCCTGTGAAAACTTGCTAACCTTCTGACCACTTATGATTTCCAGAACTAATACTCCGAAACTGAAAACATCGGACTTGATCGAGAAGTTTCCATGAATCACATACTCGGGGGGCATATATCCACTAAATAGATACAAGAAAAAATGCTATCAGAACTTGTTTACGTGTACTTTAGAAACTAATGTTTGAAATTTGAACTAGATGATGCTACTATGCAAGGATTAAGAGTTACCAAGTTCCGGCAATTTTGCTTGTATAGGCCTGAGACTGATCTGCACCAAACAATCGGGCAACACCAAAATCTGAAATCTTTGGATTCATCTCTGCATCTAGGAGAACATTGGCTGCCTTTAAATCACGGTGGACAACTAATAGCCGAGACTCTTCGTGCAGGTAAAGCAGTCCACGAGCGATCCCTTCTATAATCTTGTAACGCTTTTCCCAATTTAGGTACTTGCTATTGATAGGATCTATACAATAACAGAATGAAAATCATGTATTAAGGAAATTCATCGTTGTAATTTACACTTTAAGGCTTAAGCCTATTATCGATACAAGGTCAAAGCTAAAACTTTACCGAAAAGGGCATGATCCAAGCTTTTGTTAGGGAAATACTCATAGATCAGAAGCCTTTCTTCTTTCACCAGGCAAAACCCGAGAAATCTCACCAAGTTTCTGTAGGATTATATAAGTACTCTAAGCGGAATTTCATGAATCAAATTCATAAGCACTTAAAACAGGATCTCATGCATATACATTCAAGGATCACATAATAGTTAGGAATTTACCTTTGAAGCGTGAATTCCACAAAGCTTGAATAACCCGGATTAAGAACCTCAATTGCGATTCCTCTACTTGGTCCACCAACCCGGATCAACACTCCACCAATGCTAGTTGGAAGGAAGAAATTCTTCTTCTACTTTAATGGAGTTTTTGTGACTTTTGGAAAGAATATGAGAGAGAGAAGAATAATGAAAGATATCTAGTATATCTCCTTATTGCCTAACCAAAAATATATAGATATAATTAGGTTAGGAGGAGAATCAATTCTCCTCTCTCTTCCTCTTGGCCGGCCACCCTAGGGCCCCTTATGGGCTCTAGGTTTCTTTTGTTGATCCAAGTATTTTGTGTGACCTAATAGGATCCATTATATTAGGCTTTGGGTTTATTATTTCCTAACCCAAAGTTCTATAGCATTCTCTAGCAAGACGTATAGACGACCCAATAGAACGAATTTATTATCTCTATAATACGATCCATAATATAATTAGTAATTGCATTTAAGTCGAGGACATAAATCCTTCAATCTCCCACTTGTCCGAGACGAGTGTGCAATGTTTAATTTCCTCAAGTCTCTTAATGTCTTAATTTGATAGTATGATCATATTTACATATCATCCATACTAGTTTTCAAATTAATCCTTGAAATCCGAGTTCGAATTGACAAACAAATGATCATCGAATGATCCATTTGAGCACGGCCATGCATTTTTCAATTTTCGCTCTTCAAGGGGCCAAGACACCTATCCTATCTTGTATAGGAGGACCTTTTCAATCTTATGGTAATCAATACTCCCACTCAATTTTTAGCACAACTCGAATCTTTGCCTTTATAGTCCCCTTTTACGGCATGACGTTTGACGGTATCAAAGTTATACCAATCATTGGGCTAAGTAATGTTCCACTCATGTTTAAGGAATCTACTAATATAATTTTGAAGTTATAAAACTTCTAAGCGAGGTCTAGTTCGACTATGTATCAACTATACATATCCATATGATTGATTAAACATCTCTATGTTTCTATAGCCCATGAAACGGTGCTATCAATCAATCTTATATGCTAATCCCTTTAACAAGTCATTCATGTCCAGTTTAATGACTTAGATTAGGAACTTTTAATATTCTACGAATTGTTCACTTATGGTGTTTCATTTATCAAATCACATATTTGACAAAACCATAGAATTCAAGATATATTTTGGACATTTTATTTAATACTAAACCAATAATTAAATAATGTAAAATTTATTCTTATAAACATAAATAGCAAAACCATGTCTTTACATTGTAACAAGTTTCTCTAAACCTAGTACAATCTAAAGCCACTCTAACATTTGCTTCAAGCCTATAGCCCTAGCGTGACACTCATGCTTGGGTTGAGGTAGTGGTTTAGTGAGTGGATCAGCCACATTCTCATCCGTGTGAACTTTGCAGATCCTGACATCCTTCCTGTCAACAATCTCCCTAATGAGGTGATACTTCCTCATTACATGTTTGGATTTGTTATGTGATCTCGGTTCTTTTGCTTGCGCAATAGCACCATTGTTATCACGTAACAACTCAATCCCTTCTAGAGCACTAGGTACGATATCCGGCTCTGTCAAGAATTTCTTGATCCAAATCGCTTCTTTAGCCGCTTCAACCGTTGCTAAATATTCTCGATTCCGTCGTAGAGTCGCTACGGTGCTTTGCTTTGAGCTCTTCCAGCTCCTTTGCTCCTCCATTTAGACGAAAGACATACCCCCGACCGAGAGCGGTAATCATCTCGTCGGTTTGGAAGCTTGCATCCGTGTAACCTTCAACAACCAACTCACTTTGTCCCCCATAAACTAAGAACATGCCTTTAGTTCTTCTCAAGTACTTAAGGATGCTTTTAGGCTATGATCCAGTGTGCTTCTCCTGGATTTGCTTGGAACTCGCTACACATGCTCAAGGCATATGCAACATCCGGTCGAGTACTTATCATGGCATACATGATAGATCCTATAGCCGAAGCATAAGGAATGCTACTCATTCGCTTTAACTCATCGGGTTCGTCGGGCACTCGACTCTTGCTAAGCGATATGCCATGTGACATGGGAACGAAACCTCTCTTCGAGTTTTCCATGTTGAACCTTGTAAGAACCTTATCAATATAAGTTTCTTGACTTAGTCCAATCATCCTTCGAGACCTATCTCTATGGATTTTGATTCCCAAGTATGTACTCGGCTTCTCCTAGGTCCTTCATAGAGAAACAACTTTTCAACCATTCCTTGATCGACTCAAGCATTGGTATGTCATTTCCCATGAGTAGTATGTCATCTACATACAATACCAAGAAGACTAAGTCTGCTCCCACTAAACTTCTTGTATACACAAGATTCTTCTTCGCTTTTGATGAAATCAAATTTCTTGATTGCTTCATCAAATCGAAGATTCCAAACTCCGAGATGCTCGCTTCAATCCATAAATGGATCTCCTGAAGCTTCGCAAACCCTTTTAGGATTTTCTCGGATCCTCAAAACCCTCGGGTTGTGTCATGTACACATCCTCATTCAAGAATCCATTCAAGAATGCGGTTTTGACATCCATCTCGCCAAATTTCATAATCATAAAATGCAAAGAATCGCTAAAAGTATCCGAATTGATTTAAGCATTGCTCTTGGAGAAAAGGTCTCATCATAGTCTATACCATGAATTTGTCTCGAATCCTTTTGCAACCGGTCTTGCTTTATATACATAGACATTCCCATCTTTTGTCTGTTTTCAATTTGAACACCCACTTGCATCCAATAGGGTTAACCCCACTAGGCAAGTCGACCGGGGTCCAAACTTTATTCTCGGACATGGAGTCTAACTTCGGATTTCATGGCTTCAAGCCATTTCTCGAGTCCGGGCTCGTCAAAGCTTGTTTGTAGGTAGTAGGCTCGAATTCTCCAAAATCATAATTTCGAGTTTTCGGTTAACAGGAAATCAACCAACCTTTTGTTTGGAATCCTTTCTCTACTAGATCTACGCGGGGCCCGAGCATCAAGAAAAGAGTTCTCTTCAACTCCTTCAAGATCTTCACTTGATTCAATTGGAACGGTAGGAGGTACATGCGTTGAATACATCATCTCCTGAACTAGACTTTCGTCTTGTCGTGCCGTCTCGACATAGTGTGAACCACGTCTATTTGTTGCTCATCTCGAATTTCTTCGAGAATTATTTTACTCCCACTTGTCTTTCTAGAAACAAATTCCTTTTCAAGAAAGACACCATCACGAGCAACAAACACTTTGTTCTCTTGACGGTTATAGAAGTAATAACCCCTTGTCTCTTTTGGGTATCCCACAAAGAGACATTTATCCGACTTGGGTGCAAGCTTGTCGATAGTAACCGCTTTACATAGACCTCACATCCCCGGATTTTAAGAAAAGACAAGTTTGGAGTTTTTCCATTCCATAACTCTTATGGAGTCTTTTCTACTGACCTTTGACGGGCTCCTATTTAGTGTGTGTGCGGCAGTTTCGAGAGCGTATCCCCAAAAAGAAATCGGAAGATCGCCAAGACTCATCATTGATCGAACCATATCTAGCAAGGTTCGGTTCCTCCTTTCGGATACACCATTCAACTTGTGGTGTTCCTGGTGGAGTTAATTGTGAAAGAATTCCACAACCCTTTAGATGATCATCAAATTCTTGGCTCAAATATTCACCACCACGATCGGATCGCGGTGCTTTTATTGTCTTACCAAGTTGATTCCGTACTTCATTTTGGAACTCTTTGAATCTATCAAAAGATTCCGACTTATGTTTCATTAAGTATATATATCCATATCTACTCAAATCATCGGTGAATGTAATGAAGTAGTTAAACCCTCCCCTTGCCTTTGTGCTCATAGGACCACACACATCCGTATGTATGAGTCCTAAAAGATCGCTCGGCCCTTTCACCTTTTCCAAGTAAATGGTGATTTTGTCATCTTTCCCATTAAGCATGATTCACATACATCAAATGATTCAAAATCAAATGATGGAATTATACCATCCTTTTGTAACTTGTGAATACGCTTTTGGTTTATATGACCCATTCGACAATGCCAAATGTAGGTTAGGTTGGAATCATTTGATTTTTGTTTCTTGCTATCTATGTTATAGATTTGTAATGACTTATCAAGCACATATAAGCCATTTATCAATTTAGCATTGGCATAGAACATATTATTGTAAGAAATGGAACAACACTTGTTCTTTATTTCAAAACAAAACCCTTCGGAATCCAAAACCGAAACAGAAATTATGTTCTTAGTTATTGAAGGAACGAAATAACAATTATTTAGTTCTAAAATAAGCCCGGATGGCAAGTGTAGACTATAGTTTCCTATGGCAAGTGCAAAGAACTCGTGCTCCATTTCCAACGCGTAGCTCTACCTCGCCTTTTGCCGCCTTCCTACTTCTTTTTAGTCCCCGCACATCATTAACTATGTGAGAACCACAGTAGGTATCAAATACCCATAAAGAAGTAGAAGTCAAATTGATTTCTATAACATATATACCGAAGTGGAAGCCCCGGACTTCTTTTCCTCCAAGTATACGGGCGGTTCCTCTTCCCGGTGTCCTATCTTGTGACAATGGAAGCACTTGCTTTCCGCAGCGACCTTTGGCTTGGCGGTTGGCTTAGGTTTTTCGGCAACGGTGGCAACTTGCTTGCCCTTGTCCTTCTTTCCCGCCCATTTCTTCTTGAAACCCTTTCCCTTTTGAACCATCAAAACCTCTTTCTTTGGTTCAACCTTAGGGATGTTCCTTTCAGCATTGACCAACAATCCATGCAACTCTTGCAAAGTCTTTTCAGACTCATTCATATTGTAGGTCATTCTGGAACGGATTGAAACTGTCGGGTAATGAGTGGAGAATAATGTCGTAGCCAACTCAACCCTATAAGGGAATCCAAGTCGTTCCATGTTTTCGAAAAGACCCATCATTGCGAAAACATGGGGGCCAACAGCTTGACCCGGCTTCATGTGACATTCAAGTATCTCCCTATTAGTCTCATATCGCTCAACTCGGGCTTGTGTTTGAAACATAGCCCGCAGCTCTTGCATGATGGTATAAGCATCCTTGGTTTCGAACCTCCTTTGGAGGTCCGGCTCCATGGTTGCTATCATCAAGCAAGTGATCGTACTGCACCTATCATTTGCTCGCTTAGCACGACGTTTGTCCGCTTCGGTTGACTCATCAGTAATCACAGGAAGTGGGGTTTCTAAGACATCCTCTCGACCCTCAGACCTCAAAACAAGTCTTAAGGTCCTTTCCCAATTAAGGAAATTTTCACCATTCAGTCTGTCCTTTTCCAGAAAAGGACGAATGTTGAAACCGGGGTTGTTGTTGTTGTTGTTATTAGACATAGTATCTACAGACAGAAAAATAAAGCAAAGTTCAATTTTATGTTTATAAAGTAACCTAAAACATGCAAAGGTTTCTAGGTTGATCACCTATTCAATTTTAATGTCCCATTTGAATAAGTGTTTTACAAGATCCTATCAACATGCAACACTAAGCAGACGGAGGCCTTATCTTTAACGTTACATTATCAAGGTAAGTAAACTCTTTTACTAATTATAACAAATTATAACTCTTGTTTAGATGGATAAACATCGCATGCTTAACTATCTCTTGCTTCAAAATTCAAAACGCTTTTGATAATTTTGTTAAGGACAACCAAACTAAGTTGTAAAATTCGCAATTTTACCTTATATTCCCAAAATTAATGATAACACCCTGCGGAGGCATGACCTATTACTATTAATTAAGGGTTTGATAAGTACTTTATGTTTGGAAAAGCAACCTTAATTTTTACGGGACCTAAGTTTATTATGTTGTTATGAATTAGTGAACTCTAGCGCATCATCAACCAACATACAATAAACTTATAAGCATTTTAAAGAATAATAAAATGCGAAAATAAAATGATCTAGTATGGCCCCTAATCCTAAGAACTAATCATCAATGGCTCATTCTTGGACTCTTCATGGATCTCCATCCACCTTATCCATGGGCCTTCTCTTGATGGACTTCGTCTTTGGATTACATAAGTATCAAAATAATTTAAATAATAACTAAATTAAATAAATTACAAAAATACTTAACGATACGCGAGATCGTATTTAAAATTACAAGAATACATCACGATGCGCGGATCGTATTTTCTAACTTAATTTGGGCCATACTAGTCATACATAGCAATTATATCAAAATATATAAAAGCCACATCATAATATCACATATTATACTTGCCATCAATCAAAATATCAAATATTCTTAATTATGGTAAGTTGATAAAACATTTAAGTAATTCATAACCACCTAAAGATTCTATCCTATTATACTTTCCTACTAATTTTAATTAGATTAAAGAATAAAATTATGGAATTATTTAACCGAAAATCTGCTCAATATACTAAAATCGGATTTAATGATTTCTAAAAAAAAATTTTTTTTTATTAAAATTGTGAAACAAAATCCAAGAAGACAAAGGCTGCCTTCCACGGCATCACCGCCCGGAACAACGAATGGCTAGAATTCCGGCAACCCCCACGTCAAGCACCTCACGGAACTCACCGGCAACCCATTATGAGCCGACGCCGGCAACATCTTGCCGGCCACCGGCCACCGATCCGGCGCCCGCCCGGAAGACGCTTTGCTGCGCGCGTCATACGTGCGTCTCTGCGTGGCTGCTGCCACCACCGGACTTCGACGACGCCCGCCCGGCGTCCGTCTATCCTCACCGTCGTACGGACGGACGGCGGACCACCGGAGCACCTTTCGGCGCCTACGCCCACCGGCGGACCACCGGAGGCTGCTCCTATTCCTCCTCCTTTAATTTTTTTTTTTTTTTTTTTTTTTTTTGTTTTATTTGAAGGAAATTAAAATTACAACATTTGTAATATTAATTTAGTGATCTTAATTAAATTAAATCAAAATCTCCATTTTAATTAATTTTAGGGTTATTCTCATAAATTAATCTCTAATTCATATAAAACTCTTTTCACATGAATTAATTTTCACATATAAACAAATTTAAACATGAAAATCAGATTAATAATATGAACTTAATATTCGAAATAAAATCAGAATTTAAATTTCGAAATTTAGGGTTGAATTTTCAAAAAAATTCGGCCACTTTATGTTGAAAAATTAAGCAATTAAATCTCCATTTAATCAATTCCAATTAATTATTCATTCCATAATTCAATTCCTCCCCTTAATCAATTAAAATTAGTGAAGAACACATAATTATTATGACCAAAAATTATATGCAAGAGGCTAAAACTGATACCACTGTAGGATTATATAAGTACTCTAAGCGGAATTTCATGAATCAAATTCATAAGCACTTAAAACAGGATCTCATGCATATACATTCAAGGATCACATAATAGTTAGGAATTTACCTTTGAAGCGTGAATTCCACAAAGCTTGAATAACCCGGATTAAGAACCTCAATTGCGATTCCTCTACTTGGTCCACCAACCCGGATCAACACTCCACCAATGCTAGTTGGAAGGAAGAAATTCTTCTTCTACTTTAATGGAGTTTTTGTGACTTTTGGAAAGAATATGAGAGAGAGAAGAATAATGAAAGATATCTAGTATATCTCCTTATTGCCTAACCAAAAATATATAGATATAATTAGGTTAGGAGGAGAATCAATTCTCCTCTCTCTTCCTCTTGGCCGGCCACCCTAGGGCCCCTTATGGGCTCTAGGTTTCTTTTGTTGATCCAAGTATTTTGTGTGACCTAATAGGATCCATTATATTGGGCTTTGGGTTTATTATTTCCTAACCCAAAGTTCTATAGCATTCTCTAGCAAGACGTATAGACGACCCAATAGAACGAATTTATTATCTCTATAATACGATCCATAATATAATTAGTAATTGCATTTAAGTCGAGGACATAAATCCTTCAGTTTCTGTGCTGGAGTTTAGCCACTAGTAAGGCCTCATTTTTGAATTGTTTTTCGCCCTGTCCTGCGTGTGTTGTGGACAATCACTTGACTGCTATAACTTGTCCAGTAGGGAGTCTACCCTGAAATTTGATCATATATAGAAGAATTTTGATTAAGAACAGCTTTATGGTAAACACGATAACATGCATAATATATATCTGCCTGATCTGGATTTTGCACTCGTCATTTCCCCTGTATGATTTCAGGGGAACAAACCGAAACAATTTGTTATTTCTTATGCATTATGTTAGTTAAAGTGCCTACTTTCATTGTCAAGATCCATTTTAGGAGGATTTCGGTTGAATCTATCTATCTTCTATATATATTATACTAAAAGAGAAGCGGATCGATGTGGTGATGACATTTGTCGCTCTATGATTCGCTTCTCTTATATTTCAATAAAATCTTAAGAATAATTTATATAAAGCAATTATTAAATACAATCAACAATGATATCTTTAATTAGATTGTAATCGATCCTATAATCTATGCTAGATAACTTTGGTAAGTGACATAAAATTCTACATTAATTTTGAACAAATTTTTTTTCGTGATGCTTTGTACTCCTTATTATATTGTCATAATCAAATCAAATTATAATTTGAAACTATATTGAGCAATCATTTATCATACAATAATCACAATATTTCCTACATATTTTTTAACATATATAAAAAAATCACAATGATATCTTTAATTAGATTATAATTTAACCTAAAATCGATGTGGGACTGACATTTCTCACTCCATAAATAAATATATTATGCTATAAGCTAAGTATACACAATGTCAATATATACTATTATTTAGAAAATGATATCAAATATTCCGTATATGAAAGCTAAGATAATGCAAAAATATAAGTGTATACTTGATAGACCTATATTCGTATTTCTTACGAATATGGGGATGTCATTTGTCGCTCCTCGGTCCATTTTCCGCTTCCCAATTCATTCATCTTATAATATCACATAATATATTAATAAAATCATTAATAAACAATTATATACTATAGTAACTTCTGTAATTATGTATTATTTCTAAATAAGCATATATAAAATAGATGGATTGATTTCGTGTCAGTTTTTTGCATGTTTCAAGGTACTTCCTCAGTTGTTTATACTTGCATATTTGAAACTAGACATAAATATATTAGCGAAATGAGAGTTCTATAATAACTTAAAGTCTTTTTTTTTTATTTAGGAAATGTGTGTTGTACTATTTTAATAATAATGCAATCGTAATTCGATCTATTGAGTCAAAATTATTTAGTTCTTCACATTGAGATTTCAATTGTAAAAAAATCAATATTGAACACAATTATTCATTGAGTCGAGACATAAACATATTAGGGAAATGAGAGTTCTATAATAACTTAAAGTCTTTTTTTTATTTAGGAAATGTGTGTTGTACTATTTTAATAATAATGCAATCGTAATGCGGTTTATTGAGTGAAAATTATTTAGTTCTTCACAGTGAGATTTTAATTGTAAAAAAATCAATATTGAACACAATTATTCATTGAGTCGGGTTATACCGGATTTTTCACAATATTTTGTTACGCGTATATGTCTAACTCGAGTCATGTACGGATCGTATCTAATTAATGATGTATAATATTTTATTTGAGCATCGAATTTATAATATTTGTTTTTGTAAATAACTAATGATTAATTAGCTAAATAGCTACCTATAAATTCAATGTTTCCATGCAAACTTAATAATTAATTCAAGTATCTATATAAATATATTAAAAGGCGTGCTTGACAACGTCTATGCACCACGTGGCACCCTCAATCTTCCACTAGAATTTTGCCACGTGTCTATTAACCAATAATAAGCCAGGTTATCATTATTTTGAAAAATATATATGCTGAATCTTGGGCTCGAACCCTTGACCTTAAGTAAGGATTTCCAAAGAGTTACCATCTGATCTAGCATCTTTATGTGATTCACGTTTCCACAAAATTATAGATATGTGTTGTAATTAGTAATGTGGCAGTTAATGCCTACTTCCAGCTATAAAGTTTATTTTTCTTATTTCATTTCTTTTTTGCAGTCATCCCCTTGCTCCATCTCTTCTTTCGAAATTCACCATGATCGTTAGAGTCGTCTACTTCGTAATTAATGGGGTAGCGTTACGAATTATTCTTGATGCTAATCAAATCTTATTGTTGTTGTTCGAGAATACAGATCAGGAGATGGAGTTCAAAGGCCTAAAGACAACACCCATGAAGAAGGTTAGTGAAATTGTTAATCATAGCACAAATTCCTTGATTGCAGATATAATTTAATTCAGTTGTACTTTTATGTGCCATGTGGAACCTTTCCTCTTGCACTAGAATTTTGTCACATGTGCAATTAACCAACAATAGACTGGTCATAATATTTTTTGGAAAAAATATAATGATGTCTTGAATCGACCAAATGACCTATTAATAAGAATTAAGATACATTTACCACTACATCAAGTGATATATGGTGTAATCATTTTAAAATTAAATTATTAATAGATGAAAAATATAAGTACCCGGGGCATAGTCCGGGCCTAAAAACTAGCTGAACTTTATAAGTTGTGAACATAATAATGCAAGCTTAATTCGTTTATCGAGTCGAATTTTGATCAATAGCAAAATGCGTGCTTTTTAAATTGTAAAATAATCAATACTGAACACAATAATTTATTATGTTGGGTTATGTTGGATTTTCTTAAAATTTTGGTTATTCTTATGACATGTATAGGTCTAACTCGAGTAAGGTACAGATTGTACAATATTTCATCACGCATGTAATTAATCATGTATAATATTTTATTTAAGTGCCTAATTTATAATACTTGATTTTAAAATGCAAACTTAATATTAGACTTTATAAGCCGTGCATCGCACGGGTATTATACTAGTTTTAATACTAGTTCATAAACGAAGATATATATGAAGTTCAAAAATCAAATGCGAAAAATTTACCTTGTAAACTGTACCAAAGCCACCTTGGCCCAGCTTGTTAGCATCGGCAAAGTTATTTGTTGCAGCTTTAACAATCCCAAAATCTAATTGCAAAGATTCAATCATTCTGTAATCATCTTCAGCATCTTCAACTTCAAGGAACCACAAAATTGAAATTGATATGTTGTGAGATATCACTTGAATTGATAAATCAAATGATACAGCTAATAATCAAAATATTACTCCGTATTATAGTCCAAACTTACTTTGAACCTTCTGCAATGGCCTTCGTCTTCTTTTTAAGTAGAAGGTAGTGATGAGAATTACTGCTAGTAAACACGCAACGATTGGGGTGATGATGATCTTAACAACTCTAGCTCTTTTGCTTTTGCTTTTGCTTTTGCTTCCTGTACGAGGGAAATCTTCTAAGTTAGAGGTATCTCCACTTGTGCAGATGTAAATAACTTGTTCTATATATGTATATATTAATCATAATGAAGTACCTTTTTGAGTAGTAATGGATGAAGGAGGCGGCGGTGGTGATGAGAGAATTGGAGGTAGCACAGCAGCAGGATTATAAAAAAGATAATTCTCAAATCTAAGGTAACAAGTTGGAGCACCAACTCTAACCCCTTCCTTGCCATAGCAACAATCTGCAAGGGTATAGTTGGCAATAAGCTTAAGACAATTCAAGCAATCAAATTCCTCCAAATCTGGAATGCACTGTAAAAGTGCATATACCCTGAGTTTGCTGATAACATTAACTTCACCAGTTGCAAATTTAAGCCGCGAATCCCCTGAGGCGGCCTTATTAGCCAATGTAGCCAAGAACTTGGATATAGTGCTGTTGAAGCTCTTGGGGTTAGGTGTATCATTCGGACGTGTTACATAGTAGCGTGGATGAGACATTTCTCCCTTAAATATGTCAATATTTGAGTAACGTATCATACAGTCCTCGTACCATCCAAGAGCCGAGTTTTGACTAGGACAAGCTTGGCCTATCCTAGCCGCTGCATAATTGATACATGTCTTACAATCGGTGGTAGGAATATCTCCCCTACAAAGGGCGACTCCATAAACTTTGTCGAGGTTGTGGCCAACCGAGAGATTGTAAAAGCCATAATTGATGTCCGAATTCGAAGTTATGGAGGATAGGAGTGTGTGGAGATTTGATTTGTAGGTAGGACTGTTTACGGTGTAATTATAAAGAACATCTCCACACGTGTAGGAATCGAATTCAGGCTGGGAGTTTGTAGGAGAAGCAAAAAAGAAAATGATTAGGAAAAAAATCAGGGAGTTCATTTAGGAATATGATTTCTATTCAGTTTTTTCTTGTGTAGCTAATTGTGAGTTTTGTAGCTAAACTTTGGCAAACTTGAGTTTATATGCACAAATTAAAAGAAAGGTTCATCTATACTATATTCTACCTGCGTGACTTTGACTAGCAGTCAACGCTAAGGAATAAGAGCAAACCTTTTGCAAAACTTAAGGCTAACTTACAAAGGCTTTGTGTACTTGTGTGTGTTAAACCGAACCTCGATCTACTACCCTGTTTTTCTTTTTGTTCTACTTATTTGGAATCTTATAATTATATAGAGTAAGAGGATTAACATCTTCTTAAATCTTAATTCTTTCTCATATATATAAGAAAACTAATAATCATGTGAGGGCGTGTTAGTTTCATCAGATTGGATACTTTGAAAATATAACATTGTTTTAAAAAAGTGTACTAAAGTATAATATGTGAATATAAAAAAATATCGATGATTCGATGGTCAACGATGATATAGTACCTGCAGGGACCTATGGAGGAGGTTGCAACAAGTTCGGATTGAATTCAATTGGTGCTCGTGGACTAAGTAGAGGGACATCAATTGCTGTTCTTTGATATCTAACACTTGCAATCCGGTGGAAAACACGCTACAAAGGTTGTACATTCTTTTCCTTATAATATGATTCATATTTATGTTATGCATGCGATCTTGTGATAGATGTTAGGAAATTTGTTTCATGAAATTCCGCTATATATGTTCATCTATATTATTACAGTGGTATCAGTTTTAGCCTCTTGTATAATGTTATATGATCATGTTCATATGCTATTTTGATTATTTTCATTCAATTAAGGGAGGGATTAATTTACATAATTAATATGGTGATATTAATTGATTGGAAATTGTTAAAAATTGTTTTAAACTATTATTACGCTCAATTTTTTTTTCCGGCAACTTTACTGTTGCTCAATTTTATGGTTAGATTTATGGATTAACGGAGATTAAAGATAAAATCTAAATAACAACATTACAATTCAGATTTTAATTTGTTAAATAAAATTAATCTAATGCCCTATGTGAACTGATGAATTGTAGCAAAAACAAATCTGTTGTTTTTCCTTTCAAAATTTCAGATTTCACTTATTCAATTTCGGATTTCTCATCTTGATGAGATTTAAACTCCAAAATTCTGATTTTAATTGTTGAATTCGAAATTTTGGCCCAAATAATCTCTTCAACCCGGTTTTGTATACATTTGCCCATTCAAAATTTCAGTTTTAATTCATGTAATTGTTGCATAAATTAAATAAAGAATTTTTTTGGGTGGCGCATCTCACCGGTGCTGCCACGGTGGTCTGCGTCGGGGTTGTGAGCGGGTAGAAAACGGTTCTGCGGTGACGGATTGCCGCAGGTGATGCGCCGGTCACGGCCGATTCTGGGCGGCGCTTGAAATCCGGGGATGGGTCTGGTTCCCCTATTGCCGTAACAATTCTTCAAGTTGTTGAAGATCTTGGTGATTCGTGGGAGATCTTCAAGTTGTTGAAGATGATGATTCGTGACTAACCATCAGGAAGAATGGCCGATTTTTTCGGTTTGGTTGGCTAAGAATTCTGCAGAGTTCTGCAGAATTTTAACTGAAAAAAAAAGGAAAAAAAAAGGGAATTTAAACGTTTTCATATTTTTTCAAAGACAGCAATTTTGTGCAGTTAGTTGAGCACCTTTTCTTATTTTCCTTTTTCTTTTTAATTTGAGCATTATTATTAATTTCCAATCATGCAAATTAAAGTTTAATTTGATTAATTCCATAATAGGTTCTAATTGAATTAAAAATAAGGGAGTTTCCTAGAATTAGTTTACTACTTAAATGGTTACTAATATGGAAGAGTTTTTGCTTTAGCTATTTCTTAAATTTGTTAAGTTTAACTACAGGTTGACATGTTTACAATTAATTGTTAATTTATAAATGACATGGTTACTAATGGCGGCTTTTGATCGATGAATTTATATTCATGGATGCTTCTATTATTCCTTACTAGCCTTGTATGCACGCTATGCGTGCGAAGTCGTTTTTAAATTTAAATTATTAAGTACTTACATCTAGGTATTTCTACATAAGTTTTAAGCATTAATATACAATTCAGAAAGATATCAAATCAGAAACACTAAATTAAATTCTCTCTTATAAGTGCATATTAATGTAAAAGTAATTAAACTAATCAAGTAAAATCAACAACGAATCATATAATAATTGAGTAAAGCTCAAACCTAAACATAAACTAATAAAGTAAAAGAATCATCTTATAATACCTATCTGATTATCTAATTTTGACTATAATTTTTAAGATTGTTCAATATACTTGGTGGCTTCAATATGAAAAGATAACTCAATTTCCTAATGGGGGTCTATTGTTCTGTTTTGCAAATAGTTGAACCACCTTCGCCTCGTATACCAATATCTCCTTTTAGAACTACACCTATATCTCTCTCTCTAAAATCATACTCCATCTCTACAAATGGCAAAAAGAATAAAGCTTCCCACATCTCTAATCACTATAAATTTATGGAGAAATATACAACTTTACTCTTATTACGTAATATGTTAGCTTCTATTTTCAACAAAAAAAAAAAAATCTCCTAATCCACCTCTACATCTCTCTCACCTCCCTTTCAACGACATTAAAGAATTTGACATACCAAAAAAAAAAATCAAGCTTCCATAACTACAATTTCCGAAACCCCAAATGACAGCACGTTGATGTTCTTCTTCAGCAGTTTATGCAACAAAGTCTGCGTTTTTCTCTATGTCTTTGTGTGGAGGTGATTGTGGAATTAGCTAATATCTTCCAACATCAACGTTTTTAAGGTAACGACTAATGAGAATTGCGTGATTTGAGATGGCTTAAAATTTTAAGATATGGAGTAGTAACATTGATGTTAATTGATCGAGGATGCTTGCTTCAATTTAATTGTTTAGTTTTGGTTGGGAATGGTATTAAAATCTCAATTAGAATTCTCGGAGTCCTATGCAAATTTTGGTTTATTCTTTATTATTCATACAAACGGTTTGCATTTCAAGTTATGTAAAAACATACCTTTTTTTCGCTTTCCAAATTGAAGCTACAACTGCTTTTCTTGCTCCTCTTAAACGTATTTGGTGCTTCAATTATCTTAGCATCCATAATCAAAATAATACAAAGAAAGGGAATGTTAGACTTTAAATTTGTACCGAGATTATGGAAAAATCATAATTATTTATGCTCTATGATTACCTAATGTTGACTTTCAGTTTTGCACTGTGTAGGGGCTTGCAATAGGATGAACAGAGAAGTTGTAGTGTAAATGAAGGTTTGGAATAGAAAGAAGATAGAGAAGAAACTGTGGTGTAGTGTGATATGTTTTTTTTTTTTTTTTTTTGTGTGTTTACTTTGCTGGTACAGTTAACAGTTTACTTGAAGTAACTGCTTGTTTAAATCCGTATAACCACTTTTATTTTTTCTAAATTTTTTTTTTGCAAAAAATTATTAAATGGTGGGTTTTTTGCAATGTGTTTTAGTAGTTGGGGGTATTTAGGTAATTAAGGGTGGACACTAAAAGATCAGCAGTTGCCTTATATAATAGAGATAATCATATTAAGTGAAGTATCTTCCATGAGGATCGCGGCATATCTTTCGAGAGTGAATTTGAGTTGAAAATGAAGAAATACATTAGTTCCGAAGTGATAAGAACCGGCACATGTTAACTATTTTGACCATAACTCGAGTTCTACAGATAGGATTGAAGTGATTCAAGTTGCGTTAGAAACCTAGACTTGAAGATCTTCGCAACGATAGGTCACACGCCCACAGTTGATGCATAGAGCTCGAGATACAGCCTTCGAAAGTTGACCCTCCGAATCTGCCGGCGAACCAGCGCCCAACGGGTTGGCTCTTCGCTTGCGACTGCGATGCTGCCTGGCGTGCTGCTGGCCTGCCAGCGCCCAATGGACGAGCCTTGACTCGCCTAAGTGCTTGACGCGGGCTTGTGGTCATCGTCGCTACTATCGTCCAATCATCGAACTTTTTTTTATTAGTTTTTTTTCTTATTTTCTTTTCTTTCACTCATTTAGAAATTAGATTAGAGGCAAATATTAAAGGGAGATTTATTTTATATTTCTCACACATGCTTTTATTCCTAAAAACTCTAGTATTACGTTGATTCTTCATTTCTTTCCTTGGAACCCTAGTTTTTGCTTCTCTTCCATTAATACAAGTTCATGAGGTATTTTCATGGTTTTCTTCTTCATTAATAATTGCTATTGTCTTCCTCTTTATTATTGTTGTTTGTTATTATTTTTTCATTATATCTCATTCATGAATTCTAGGTTAATTATTGATTTTGCTCTAGTAATTTCAATTATGAGTGAGTAGTCTCTTTTCTAGGGCAAATGGGGGGAAGCCATGTTTATACCATGATAATTATACTTTGAAATTATTTGATTTATAGATTAGAGTTTTGAGTAATTCCAATTGATAAGTTTTAATAGTTTGATTCTTGTAATTGGCCAATATCAAGAGTTAATTAATTTGCTAATAGGAATTAGAATTGAAAGATCATATTCTTAGAGGTTTCATTAGAGTTGGCAATTCTGAATATGTTAGCGATCGTACTGCATAGGTTGAATTGAAAGTGTTAATACCCGACCGAAGGATTAACCATTCTTTAATTACTCACCCTCTAGTTTATTTGTTATTGAATTGATTTGTATTCTTTGAATGGTATGAGCATGGTGGACCGAACGTATGCCCTAGACTTTTATTTTATTGATTAGACCATAATCTTGTTGTTTTTTTGTTTAATTTCTTCAATCCTAAATTCGTGACTTTGTTTAGTTTTTCCGAACTTGAAAGCCAAATTACAAATAACCATCTCTCGTGGATTCGACCCTACTTACCCTACTACACTGTTAGGAGGTTTGCTAGGAATTATTTTTGACAGGTGTACGGCAGCCTATCAAATTTTGGCGCCGTTTCCGGAGAGAAGGTATTGTTTTATTTAGTTGTTATTGTTGGTGATACTAAACTGTATATATTTTTTTTTCTTCCCTTCTGTGAATAGTTTTTTTTTCCTCTCTTTTAGTGTGTTGTCATGGAGTGGTGTAATTATAATTCACTTGGGGAAGTTCATTCTACTTATCAAGGGCAGTATGATTATTCTGGGTATTATAATGCGAATGATTATGTGTTTGATGTATCATATGATTATCAAAATTCACAAATTTTATGCATGAATTCCTACGAATATTCTCATTACCCTCATGAGTCTTATGTGTCTAATTTTACCACTTGTTACCAACCTGAAGTCAATGATTATTCTCAACCCAAGTTATCTGAGCGTCAGGAACTTTATAATATGATGCAAGAGTATATTGTTAAACAAAATGAAGAATTAAATGAATTGGCGCATGATTACCAAAACATGGCGAAATCTATCGAGTTACTTGTTGTGCAGCAATCTACTAACCAACAGGTCATACTTGATGATACTATTATTGGTGTTGAGAATTATACTTCGAAGGAGAAAGAGGTTGATTTCACTCATGATAATTTAGTAGAAGGTAAAGGTGTCATTGGTGAAGTTGGTAGTGAGTGTCTTTATATCGATGGATCCATAGTTGAAAGTGAAGTGTCTAACACTTCTTCGATAAACTTTTCATCTACATATGAACCTAACGACATTTCACTTCTCTTACATCCCCCGTCATGCTTTCTCGACCCCCCTTTGAATGAAAGTACAATAGAGGAAAATATTTTTCCATCTCTTTACGATTCTGATGGCGAAGATTGTTGGAACGATGTTGTAGATGTAGTGGAGAAGAATGAACCATTAGTTGTGGAGTCTATGATTGAAAAATCATTGGCTGTGGAACTTTTGGCTGAAGAATCTTGTATCGAAAAGCTCATTAGTGAGGGTGAAATTGTAGGTAAAAGCATTATTGTTGAGCGTACCCCACCTTTTCCATATGTCCTTTCTTTACAGAGGCTTGATCTTTGTCCGTCATGCCCTATGTTAAACCCTCCGTACTTTCTACAGAAATCTCAATTGCATGATACATTAGGCCAAGTCAACCTTGATGCTCAGTTTGAAAGGTTTGAATTGCGTAAGGCACAATTAGAGGGAAGCTGTAAATATCCTAGTTTTTCCTCTTCTTTTGATTTTTCTTCTTCTTCTTCTAGTTCTTTTTCTTTTGATTTTATTAACTCTTCTAATTCATCTTATGCCCTATTTTTTAATAGTCATGTGCTTGTTTTCAAGCCATATGTAGTGTGGAATGACATGTTTGCAGGGGCATTTGACAAGTTACTCAAGGCGTTGGATTCTTCCGATTAATGATGACTTGAGTATGGTCGTGTAGACCTTAAAAATCAGCGCTTATCGGGAGGCAACCCGACTTTTTTCAATTTTTTTTTTGGTTTGATTAACTTTGCTAATGTGTGATGAAGTCTTTTGCTAGGTACAAGCATAGCCATGTTTTTTTGGGGCTAAGTTCACTGCCTCATTACAACTATTGATTGTGGTGGAGGTGTCGATGCCTTTTGACACTCCCTTTGATTACCCACCCGTTTTGTAAGTTGTATCTCTCCCTTATCTAATTCCTCTTTGTTCACATTGAGGACAATTTGTCATTCATCTTGGGGGAGGATGTTTTCATCATTACTTAGCGCATGTTAGTTGCATTTAGAGTAGTTTTTTTATTGCTTTCATAGGATGTTGCACAGTTTGTACCACTCACTAGGAGTAGGAGTTTACGTGCAATCAAAAAAATTGTACTGCTTTCTTAGTTGCATTAGCATATTTCATCTCATATAAGATTTCATCTCTTTTTAGTTGCATCTATGGGACTATTGCTAGCACTTATTGAGAACCTTGCTGATATTTTTCTACAATTCCTAAGCACAATTCATCTTGTTCATTAGCATGATTGTTTTGCAATTGATTGTTTGTGGTAAGATTGATTGATCTCTCTCTGGCTCGATTTAATGTGCAGACACTTAACCTAAGTGAGCTTATGTGCCTATAAATTTTCTGTTCTTTCATGTGTGATTAGTTCCTCAGTTGTTGCATTAATCTTGATTTTGACTTGGTACTCTTTAATATTTGATAGTGCATACATTTTGATATGATTGAGGCATTATATTTCATGATCTTAGCTCCAAAGTTATTCTTGTTTTCATATTATCCTTGCTCTAGCTCGACTGAGCCTTTATGACTATGTTTGATTGATATCTACATTACAAGCCCTTAGTCTCATTTGATTCTTGTCCTAAGCCTAGCTTGGGGGAGCGAGTATTAGTTTTGGTTCGGTTTGTATTGAATTCAAGTGCTTTATTTGTGGTTTACATGGATGGAAAGTTATGTTTGGTGAGCTTGGAAATTGAATTGAAAGTGTGAAAAAAAAAAAACAAAAGGAAAAAAAAAGTGAAAATGAAATGAAAAAAGAAGTGAAAAAATAGATGAGAATAAAGTGAAATAAAAAGGGTTATTCTTTAATTTCTGGAGTGAGAAGTGTTGATCGTACTTGGAGATTGTTGGTTATTGTGCAGAGCTGTTGTGACCTTTCTTGGTCATGTTTTCAGTTATATGATGCTCCCCCTTCTTGGTTTTTCCACCACAATTCCCAAATTACTTTCCATACCTTTAACCTCCGCCCCATTACAACCCTTAAAAGTCCTCTTGATCATTGTGTATTGTAGTGTTGAGTATTAAGTGAGTCAAAAAGTCAAAGTTAAAGAGTATAGGTTTCGTCTGGGTCGACTTGATTTAGGTTGAGTGTCATTATTTACCCCCTAAACACATGAGAGATTAGAGTGCATATAACTATAGTGAGGTATGAAAAGTTCAGTTAAGTCCAGCTTAGGAGAGATGGTTTGTGGTATGATTGGAGAGTCTATTGTGCTACATGACATGCTATGCGGCTTTGTTCGGGTTTGCTTCAATGCTTGGTTCGTGTAGTGATTATATCTCTCGTGCTTTCAATTGAGTGTTTGGCCCCATCGTAGTCCCATTTTATAGGTCATCTTTTTTTTCCAAAGTCTATATCTTATTGCTTAGGGACAAGCAGTGGTTTAGCTTGGGGAATTTGATAAACTATTTATATATAGAGTTTTTAAGCACATTTAGGTTGCATTATTAGAGCATATTAGTTCATATAGTTGCATTTTTGGTGTCATTAGCATAAATTATCTATTATGTGCTCTATTAGACTTCGTTTGTGGTTTTCTTAGTGTTTCAGGTAGTTTCATAACTATTTGGACGCTTTCGAAGCTATTTTGGATGAATTGAATAATTCTTGTAATGGGAGTTGACGAAAGGCGGCTTTAGATTGATGAATTTATATTCATGGATGCTTCTATTATTCCTTATAATCATATTAAGTGAAGTATCTTCCATGAGGATCGCGGCATATCTTTCGAGAGTGAATTTGAGTTGAAAATGAAGAAATACATTAGTTCCGAAGTGATAAGAACCGACAAATGTTAACTATTTTGACCATAACTCGAGTTCTACAGATTGTATTGAAGTGATTCAAGTTGCGTTAGGAACCTAGACTTGAAGATTTTCGCAACGATAGGTCACACGCCCACAGATGATGCATAGAACTCGAGATACAGCCTTCGAAAGTTGACCCTGCGAATCTGCCCGCGAACCAGCGCCCAACGGGTTGGCTCTTCGCTTGCGACTGCGATGCTGCCTGGCCCACTGGCCTGCCAGCGCCCAATGGACGAGCCTCGACTTGCCTAAGTGCTTGACGCGGGCTTGTGGTCATCGTCGCTACTATCGTCCAATCATCGAACTTTTTTTTATTAGTTTTTTTTCTTATTTTCTTTTCTTTCACTCATTTAGATATTAGATTAGAGGCAAATATTAAAGGGAGATTTATTTTATATTTCTCACACATGCTTTTATTCCTAAAAACTGTAGTATTACGTTGATTCTTCATCTCTTTCCTTGGAATCATAGTTTTTGCTTCTCTTCCATTAATACAAGTTCTAGAGGTATTTTTCATGGTTTTCTTCTTCATTAATAATTGCTATTGTCTTCCTCTTTATTCACTAGTGGAAAAAATGCTATATGTCACAAAACAACCGCTGCGGTCCTTAAGATAACCGCATCGGTAAATCCTCGAAATTTTGGGTGGGAAACTTGGGAACAAAAACCGCTGCGGTTCTTAAAGAACCGCATCAGTTAACAGAAAACCGCTGCGGTTTTGTATTAACTGATGCGGTTCAAAAAACCGAATCAGCTATAAAATGTTATTGATACAAAACCCGGCCCACTTAATCCCTCAACCTCATTTAGAGCCCACGCGTCCCAGGCTCCAAGCTGGCCCAACCCCTCTTTGTATAAAACGTAGCCCTTTATGCGCCCTCATCAAACCTAAAACCACTTTCAACACTCATCACTCATCACTCATCAGCACCCTCTCCTCTTCCCCCTCTGATCAACTCCCTCTCCTCTCACAAACCCTAAATCATCTATCATCATCAACGACATCCTCCCCACCAGATCTTCAGCACCATCTTCGTTTCTTCGCTTTCCAATTCCTCATCAACAACCACCGTCGTTTCTGCATCAACCACCGTCGTTTTTGGATCTCACCGCCACGAACCCTCTTTTAATGGACGCTCCTCAATCTCTCTCGCTCATCAATGGCGTTCTCTCTCTCCACTTCGTCGCTCGTCGCTGAAGTTTTTGTCGCCGCAGTCTCTTCTGTCGATTTTCGTCGCCGCCATCTCCTCTATCAGATCTTGTCCGCTGTCTTTAACTTTTGATTTTCGTTTTCGTTTTCGTTTTTGTTCCAGATCTAAGGTTGGGTTTATTTTTTTCGTTTTTAATTTTCGTTTTCGTTCCATTTTCTTGCGGTTGTAATCTTCGTTTGTAATTTTCGTTCCAGATCTTATTTTCATTTGTAATTTTAGAGTTTAACTTTCGGTTGTTTTCGTTTTTGTTATTTAGACAGTTAGGTTTTCGTATTTAGGGTTGGGTTTACTTTTTTTGTTTTGATTTTTTTTCATTTTTTTGGATTAATGCCCTGTTCTCATTTTTCGTTCGTTATCAAAGCCCTGTTCTCGTTTATTTTGATTTTTTTTCATTTCGTCCTTGTAAAGTTATAAGTTTGGATTAATGCCCTGTTCTCGTTTTTCGTCCGTTATCAGTGCCATGTTCTCGTTTTTTAGCGTTTCGTACTGTTTGCTGTAATTTAGAAAGAAAAATGAAAAATTTTTTTTTTTTGGGTTTTTGGGTGGTCAACCGCTGCGGTTTTGGGTCAAAACCGCAGCGGTTAACTTGCTTACCGCTGCGGTTTTGACCCAAAACCGCAGCGGATAACTTGCTTACCAATGCATACAAAGAGGTTGGCGGCAAAGAACAAACCGCTGCGGTTTTAAGGAAAAACCGCAGCGGTTTGTGCTTTGCCGCTGCGGTTCACAACCGCAGCGGTTTTTTTATGTATACTGCTGCTACTCCAACCGTTGCGGGCCAAAACCGCAGCGGCAAGCCCGGTTTTGACCGCAGCGGTTGGACTTTATTCCACTAGTGATTATTGTTGGTTGTTATTATTGTTTTCATTATTTCTCATTCATGAATTCTAGGTTAATTATTGATTTTGCTCTAGTTATTTCAATTATGAGTGAGTAGTCTCTTTTCTAGGGCAAATGGGGGGAAGCCATGTTTATACTATGATAATTATACTTTGAAATTATTTGATTTATATATTAGAGTTTTGAGTAATTCCAATTGATAAGTTTTAATAGTTTGATTCTTGTAATTGGCCAATATCAAGAGTTAATTAATTTGCTAATAGGAATTAGAATTGAAAGATCATATTCTTAGAGGTTTCATTACAGTTGGCAATTCTGAATATGTTAGCGATCGTACTGCATAGGTTGAATTGAAAGTGTTAATACCCGACCGAAGGATTAACCATTCTTTAATTACTCACCCTCTAGTCTATTTGTTATTGAATTGATTTGTATTCTTTGAATGGTATGAGCATGGTGGACCGAACGTATGCCCTAGACTTTTAATTTATTGATTAGACCATAATCTTGTTGTTTTTTTGTTTAATTTCTTCAATCCTAAATTCGTGACTTTGTTTAGTTTTTCCAAACTTAAAAGCCAAATTTAAAATAACCATCTCTCGTGGATTCAACCGTACTTACCCTACTACACTGTTAGGAGGTTTGCTAGGAATTATTTTTGACAGGTGTACGGCAGCCTATCAAATTTTGGCGCCGTTGCCGGAGAGATGGTATTGTTTTATTTAGTATTTATTGTTGGTGATACTAAACTGTATATATTTTTTTTCTTCCCTTTTGTGAATAGTTTTTTTTCCCTCTCTTTTAGTGTGTTGTCATGGAGTGGTGTAATTATAATTCACTTGGGGAAGGTCATTCTACTTATCAAGGGCAGTATGATTATTCTGGGTATTATAATGCGAATGATTATGTGTTTGATGTATCATATGATTATCAAAATTCACAAAATCTATGCATGAATTCCTACGAATATTCTCATTACCCTCATGAGTCTTATGTGTCTAATTTTACCCCTTGTTACCAACCTGAAGTCAATGATTATTCTCAACCCAAGTTATCTGAGCGTCAGGAACTTTATAATATGATGCAAGAGTATATTGTTAAACAAAATGAAGAATTAAATGAATTGGCGCATGATTACCAAAACATGGCGAAGTTGGTAGTGAGTGTCTTTATATCGATGGACCCATAGTTGAAAGTGAAGTGTCTAACACTTCTTCGATAAACTTTTCATCTACATATGAACCTAACGACATTTCACTTCTCTTACATCCCCCGTCATGCTTTCCTGACTCCCCTTTGAATGAAAGTACAATAGAGGAACATATTTTTCCATCTCTTTACGATTCTGATGGCGAAGATTGTTGGAACGATGTTGTAGATGTAGTGGAGAAGAATGAACCATTAGTTGTGGAGTTTATGATTGAAAAATCATTGGTTGTGGAACTTTTGGCTGAAGAATCTTGTATCGAAAAGCTCATTAGTGAGGGTGAAATTGTAGGTAAAAGCATTATTGTTGAGCCTACCCCACCTTTTCCATATGTCCTTTCTTTACAGAGGCTTGATCTTTGTCCTTCATGCCCTATGTTAAACCCTCCGTACTTTCTACAGAAATCTCCATTGCATGATACATTAGGCCAAGTCAACCTTGATGCTCAGTTTGAAAGGTTTGAATTGCCTAAGGCACAATTAGAGGGAAGCTGTAAATATCCTAGTTTTTCCTTTTCTTTTGATTTTTCTTCTTCTTCTAGTTCTTTTTCTTTTGATTTTATTAACTCTTCTAATTCATCTTATGCCCTATTTTTTAATAGTCATGTGCTTGTTTTCAAGCCATATGTAGTGTGGAATGACATGTTTGCAGGGGCATTTGACAAGTTACTCAAGGCGTTGGATTCTTCCAGTTAATGATGAATGGTATGAGCATGGTGGACCGAACGTATGCCCTAGACTTTTAATTTATTGATTAGACCATAATCTTGTTGTTTTTTTGTTTAATTTCTTCAATCCTAAATCCGTGACTTTGTTTAGTTTTTCCAAACTTGAAAGCCAAATTAAAAATAACCATCTCCATGTGGATTCGACCCTACTTACCCTACTAAATTGTTAGGAGGTTTGCTAGGAATTATTTTTGAGAGGTGTACGACAGCCTGTCAATAATGTGAAGAGTTAAAATCCCCACACAATGACAGTTACGTAGTATCTTAAAGTTTTGTCCCAAGTGATGGGATTTGAATCCAGTAGAGTTTACACAATTCTACCTAGTAGATTTCAATCAATCCTAGCCATTGATTAAGAGATCAATGGCTTAAATATTCTTTCTCATAAATCCTTTTATCTTTTCCCCCAAAATCCTCTCTTTTTGGATTTTTTTTTACCTTACCACATTCACTTTTCACTTTTTTAAAAATTACCACCTTTGATTTTTTTTAAAATTTCCACCAAAACTTTGCTAAATCTTTAAAAGTTCCCACCTTTTGCACTTTTCGGTCAAAAAAAACCGTTAAGTGGGTCCCACTTTGTGACACAAAAGTGGGTCCCACTTAACTGTTTTTTTTTTGACGGAAAAGTGCAAAAGGTAAGAACTTTTAAGAAAACAGAAACGTTTTGGTGGAAATTTAAAAAAAAAAACAATCAAAGGTGGTAATTTTTAAAAAAGTGAAAAGGTTAAGATGGTAATGTGCAAAAAATCCTCTCTTTTTTTACCTCCTTCCCACAAATCTTGAGCCCTTAGGGCCCGTTCGACATTGTTTGTTGTTTCTAGTTTTCATTTTTTTGAAAATAAAAAACCAAAAACAGGAAACCAGAAAAAGTAGTTTGAACTTTTATGTTGTCAATTTTCAAAATTATATGATTCTAACAGGTTTAAGTAATTTTTGATCTTTTATAGGATATAATTCACATGACTTTTAAGAACAAAAAACCAAAAAACAGAAAACGACAGCGATGCCGAACGGGGCTTAATTTTAAAATATATGGATAAGATTCAACTCTACTTGGTAGACTTGTTATAAAACTCCGCTGGATCCAAATCCCAAGTGATGTGCCCTCCAATATAAGGACTTTAGATGTCCATGCGCTGTGTGGGTGAATGGATGACGAATTGATGATCAATCCTCGTTTCAACCTTTTCTTTACACTAGTTGTTGGCCCGCACGCTAACGCGTGCGGTCCCCCAAGATCGGTGGAATCCGTTATGTATTAATCTGAAGGCGTTAAATTCTCGATAATTTAAATTTTGTTTTGTCTTTGTAAAAGAAAATGTTATTACTTGCAAGCGATAACTATAATGTGACTATCAAGAGGGAATTGCTTATAGTGATCGTTTTTAAGAGCGAGGGTCCTATATGGTTTTGAAAATGGTTTATTTTGAACAAGAAAAGGAAATTGCTGAGAGTATTTGTTTGTTTTGGAAAAATATTAAGAGGGAACTATGAGTTTTTTTTTTTTTGCTTTTGTTTCTAATACCTATCATGGCTAATTAGTGGGCTTTTGAAGTGGTACAAAGAGTTAAATATGTTGGGCCAAATATAAGCCAATAAACAGCGAAAGTCCAAGCAAACAGAACGCAGCGTTTGTTTTTCTGATGGTTTACATGATGTTGGCGCCAGAAAACGCTTCGTACAAGGAACCTCTGTAACTCACCAGTCTCAAACTTCTTATTCCCCATCTTCAAAGCTTGTCAGTAAGACCCCGATTGTCAGAGGCAAAAGCGAGGATTTGCAGGGTGATTTCCTCTGGAAAAACACACAAATTTCCAAGGTAAGTTAGTTTTACATTTAATGTATCAAAATCTAGAAGTTTCAAAAGAGAAAATAGTTAGGGTTTTGTTTGGTTTGGAGTCCTACACGGTGTAAATCTACGTAGAAGTGTCGTTGATTTGGCTGAATTATGGTTGTATGTGGCTCTGTGATGTTGTTTTCTTGATTGACCTTGAAGCGTGGCTGGAAAATACTAACTTGTTTGTGATTACATTTTGGTGAAGATTGTTATAACAGGGGGTGTTTGTTTTTTTGTTTATAAAATTATCAATCGGTGTTCATTTTGTTTGAACCATGGCTGACCATGTATTTATAATCCTGTTAAGTGATTTGATTAGAATTTCATAGCCCATTTTTTAAAGTTGTTCTTGTGAAGGGCAGCTCATACACACTTGCATTTGGTAATTTTGTTTGAACTAAGTACGTAATTGTTATGAGTTCTGTATAATTGTACTTGCTTGAGTATTCAGTTTGATTACAAGTCAAACAGGCTTTAATGGTAGAGATTGAAGGTCATGGCGGATGTTTAAATAGAAAAGAAGGGCAGATTGGAGCCCCTTAGCTATTGATCTGTGGCTATGGTATTTTGCAGCAAATTATAAGAAGCTTTTGTTTTTGATATGGGAAATCTTGCTAACTATTGGTTTGTTGTTGAAGGTTTGTTATGGAAATGACACAAGCTGCTGAGGATGTACTCTTCAACGAGCACATCATGTGTATGTATGTGTTCCCCAAATTATCTAGGAAGGATAAGGGGGCTGTTTCTTTGGTGTGCAAGAGATGGAAGGAGATGTGGCATTGGAAGTGGTGGATTCCAGAGAGGGTTCAACAATGGGGGAACCGATTTGAGTCCTGGATATGCTGGGACATCATCCACAATGATGCAAGGTAATTAAGATGGATGCATGAAGAGTCAGATGATGAATTTGAGAGGTCAGATGATGAGTACGAGGAATGAAAGACAAGCCTACCCTATTATAAGATGATCTGAGTGTATTCATTTTGTTTGGTTTTTGTTTTGGGTGGTTGATGTTAGGATCAGGGTGGGGGGGATTTGGTTGTGACGAGGGCTTTGCTTTTTTTTGTGTGGTTAGCCCTTAGGAAATGTAATTAGCTAATGTAGGAATGAACTGAATATGGAATGGACATCTTTTGTGTACATGTATTATTCCATTCCTTAACTGAAAGATGCTAGATATTAGTATATAGTGTTTAACTTGGCAATAGTGTGGTAAGTTCTTTTGTATGGAATTAAGTTGGTTAATATGAATGCAGTGGAATGATTATCTCTAGTTCTATTTTAGATAGTTAAATTTAAGTTGTTATGTAGTGAATTTGGTGCTTATAATCTCTTTTAATTAAATAGCCATTTAGGGCAGCAGACATGGAGAAGAGGGGGAGGAAGGGAAGCAGGTGCAATTGAGAATAAAACAAATGGATGAATTGGACGGTAGATTTCTAATAGAATTTAATATGTTCAATGTTTTTGAGTTTGATTTCAATAAGTTTAATTTATGTAGTAAGGTTGGAGCGATTACATTTAACACTTGCCCCGAAAGGAGAACAACAAAGTTGAGATCAGATTAATTGACAATAATATGCGGTATGGCATTTTTCATCCAAAAGAAGGCAACATTAGGCTAACTTAAGTTGGTTGGTTTTTGAAGATGTTGGCTCTTGATTAACTTGGAGTGGGCTCAACTTTGAGGTCATCTTCTCCAAATGAATCGTAGCATAGAGTGACCTACAAATATTGGCTATTTGTTGTCTGATTCAATAGTACAGTTTGACTATTATATGGCTAAATGGAACTTAATTTTAGAAGTTTTTTCCCATTTGAAAAAGTGTGAAAGAAGATACAGTAATACGTGTAATTAATGGCTGCACTTGTAAGGACTTTGTATTAGTACTATGGTTATGTTAGCATAACACAAGCAGTTGTAATAGATAATAGCGACCACTCTAGTGTTGGTAGCAATACCTTGTACAGGGCAGAGCATGAACACATTGAACATTGGAACATGTAGCTCTCAATGCTCCTGTGGGAGCCCGTGCATCATTGTTATATATATTCTAACCTGAATAGGGTACTCGCCTTTAAAAGTAGACTACAACAAGTTTTTCCATAGGCTTTTCCTAAGGGCAAAGCATAGACACTGCAAGTACCTGGTACAGCAAATACTAATTAAGCAAATAGTTTATGTATGAGTCCCCTGGAACAGATTAGTTGGAGTCTTCATAAACAAGCTTGGCAGCAAAGCCTGGAGGAGTGTCTTCGGGACTCTGAGCAGCAATATTGTCCTTAGGTTCTACGGCAATGTTGTGCGTGCTTTTATCTTCCGTAGCTTCATCTTCGAGGACAACTTTTGTTAGGGTCCATTGGAGGACGTTGTTGCAGGAGAGGGTTGTTTTTGGCCCCACTTGAATGAGAAAATGGCAGCTGCTAAGGTGTTCTTGGATATCTGCAAAGGCTTGTTGATCATCCTGGGATATTTTGTAGTACAAGAGTCAGGCAATATGCTAACGTTTTAGCCCTACCACTTGTAAGGTTATCTGATTAAATATGAATGTAGAGTGAAAGTTTTAATTTTGTAAAGCTGGATTGCATAGAACGATTTAGACACATACAGAGTGCTTTAGCCTAAAGATGTCTTCAACTGGCATCTTGAAAAGCTTCTCCGAATCACTTGTGAACAACGTGACTGGAAGGGTGCTCGTTCCATCAGATACCTCACAGTTAAATGTTACCCTATATGTACAATGTTGTATGTTAGTGATAGGAAAGAGTGTGCATATGATTAAATAGCTAGTTGATATGTATATGAAAAACACACTTGGGAACTGATATGACGTCTTTTCCAAAGCATGTTGGACATGTGAACCCATTGCTTATGGGGACATCTGTGCGTTTTCCACAAGTAGAACAGCCAGGGTATGCATGGACCTTTTCAAAGTCAGCCTGAGGTATTGCGACTCTGAACCAGATCCGTTCTTCTTGCAGTGTGTTTAGAGGCTGTGGTTAATAACAAACACCCTGTTAACAAAGTTGTTCTGTTTGAAAAGTGTGCCTAGTAAAATGGCTAATAGTGGTGTGTAATAGCTTACTGTTTTCAGCTTTAAATCACTGATTTGCATGATAACTTTTTCTTTTGATGTGAACCTTACATCAAGGATTCTTGCTTGTTTGTCAGCTAAGGCAACTCTGTGACGAAGTGCCCTGGAAAACATAAGTAATATTAGTGGGCTGCATTTACGTGTTGCTTCACTGGTTAGTTGTTACTATACCAGGCAATTTTAAAGGATACATTACCACTCAGCTAGTGCAGTTGCCTTGTCCCCTTGAGGTTCATGAACAATGGTTGTTGACATGGTTGTTGCTAGTGAGAAGCCTATGTACAAAGAACACAGCAGCGGAAAAAGCTTATGATGCCATACCTAAATGCGACTGTAAATTTGTGTAGGAAAATACCTTTGTGAGAAGTAACTTTCAGGGCAGTTATTCCAACAACTTTGAACTTCTCAGCCCAAGTAGTGAGACGGTCACAATCTTCTCCAGCAAGATCATTCCAAGCAGAAATGACCAGGGGTTGCTGAGTGCTGCATTGTGTTTTGTGCATAAGATGTTAGTTCTCCTTGATTAAGTGTTGATGTAGAAGGAAGGAGCTTACGATCAGATGGTAAGCATACCTGTGGTCAGCTATGACAATTTCTCGGACCTTGCTTTCACGTGCATTGGATGTAACTATGGTCCGTGCAGCTTCTTCAACATAGAGAACTACGCCAAGGACATCTACACAATGGTGAATGAAGCGCTTCGTCACAGGAAATCGATAAGCCTAGAACGCATGTATGGTATAATTTTAAAAAATGCAGCATGTGTAAAACAGTAATGACTTATGTGTGTGTGAATGTGCTTAAAACACTTTAAGCAATGCATCATTGTATAAAAAACACACAAGTACAACATTGAACATACGAAGACGCAGAAAGCTAATAGCTACAATGCATATTGTTGGGGCCATTGAAAAGGTTGAAAAGGATATTAAACGGTCCTCACCAAATTTCTCATTGGGATTTCCAGCTTTAGGGATTGAAGCAATATTCTGGTAGTCTGGCAGTAGAGGATTTGTCTCAGCATCGACAGGCTGGATGACAGTTTGTCTTCCAAAACTCATTTGATAGTTAAGCTCTGAGGGGTTGGATTTCCACTGTTCTTCCATAGGTTTAATTGGAGCATTGGCTATTTCGTATTCTCCTTTGTAAACAAAAGCTTCCTTGTATCCTTCTACCTGATCGCCAAAAAGTGCACCACGCATCCTGTTGCCCTGTAAAAAAAAGGGTTTTGTTTTTTGTAAAAGGATTTTGTAGGTGTTTTAATAGGTATACAGGAAGTACTTAGCAAGCAATTTTACCTGTTTGTGCACAACTTTTTAGGCATGGTGGTTTTAAAAAGTGTTCTTTGTCATTTAGTGTATCTCAAAAGTTGTTTTTTTTGTCCAGAGACACGTAAATTGGTGGCCAGTACCTATGCATAATAACTCTTGGATTTATGGTTATGAATAATAACTCAAATTGGATTTGTTTTTTTCATGAAAGAATTGAAGACTATATTACAGTTGGGAAGTATTAATTTGGAAAGCTAATAGGTTTGGGCAAGAAAGACAACATACCTTATCATCCTCTAGAAGTAGATTTTGGTAAACAGTTCCTTTTTTAGGAGAAACCTTTGGCCGGCCTTTCTCAATGACTTTCACTTTCACCTTGTATGCCTTACTGGTAGAATTAAGTTCATCCAAAAAGACGTGATCAGCTTTCATCTTTAAAGTCTGCATATTGTGCCCATTTAACAACTATCTGTTAGCAACTCTAGCTATGCAATGAAGACTTGGAATGGAGATTATTGAAGGTATAAAGAAGAAATGATGTATGTTTGAAGTGGTCCAAAAGCCTGAAAGGATATAAGTGCCCAGAGATATTTACTTAGGTTTTGTTATCCCTTTCTCTGTTCATCAACTGTCAAGTGATCATGTTAAGCCTAAATTAACTGTATTGAAATTCATTCATAGGCCAAATGGTTGATTATGCTACACAACTTTGATGGACCATTCATGTAACAAAATTCCTAACACTTCTATTTGTCTTTGCCACATAAAAAGATTATTGCCAATTTACAACTGTTTGTTATCAATGTAAATTATCTTTGGGAAATAAGACAGTTCAGTTAACTGTTGGATTTATAGGGTGTTTTAGTGTACTCAGGTAGGGCTTGAATCAAGTATTAATATGGTCGATTACCTATGTCAGGCAACCAATTTGAACAAGGTGTACTACATGGTTCTTTGTTTAAAAGGTAGCAAACATCTATAGTGGAATTACCAAATGAATATACAAAAAAATATAGCATGTATGATAACACGTTTCACTTCAATCTAGCAAAAAAAAAAAAAGTGTAAGCAAGCAAAAGTGAATAGCAATAAGTATTATGCTTTTACAAAAAAAATGCAGAAAGAAGCAAGCATTTATAGTGAGAGAACCAAATGAATAGACAGAAGAAAATAACACGTATAACAACATGTTTCAAGTTCAACCTAAGCAAAAAAAAAAATTAGAATAGCAGTTAGTATTGTGCTATGTTCTTTAAAAAGTATGCAGAAAGAAGCATACATCTATAGTTAGATTACCAAAGTAACATACAGAAGGACATAGCATGTATGACAACATGTTTTAGGTTCAATCTGAGGAAAGGAAAAGTGAAAGCAAGCAAGATTAAATAACAGTTAGTATTATGCTCTTTTAAAAAAGGATAAGCAGAGGAATGTGATATTTATGTCAATTAGTTCAAGGAAAAACAAAGAAACAAGAATGTAAAAGTTTTTTTTTTCTTAGTACCTGTTATGGAAGTCGAGTGTGTTTGAGGTTGCTAGAAGTTACGGAAGCAGGAACTCTATGGCTTTACAACCGGGGTTTGACCGTGTGAGCTTGTTAGAAAAGTTAAATCTGGAGGTGTAAGTTTTGCTGACTTACTAAACAAGGGGCCAGTGCTGGCCAAAATAAAACACTGTTTGCAAACAGTAGGGCAGTTGTACTTGGTTACGTGTAAGGAGAGGTCATATGGCGTGTTTTCATTGATAACCATGCCTTAGCAGTACAACCCCATACTCCACAAGTACTACCTAGTCTAGTATAATGTATTAGAAATGTTTTTTTTTGGAAATATCTGTAGATAATCTACTGTGCATAACTGGTCATTTACTCAGGCATATCACACTGGCAACATATTTTGAATGCCTTTCTTTTAGCAAACTCTATTTTTGTTTTTCTTGTAAACTGATGCATTGTTGTCATATATTTGCCCCTCCTTTTGGCACACATCTGTTTTAAATAAACAAGTTAGAAATGTTATTGTTTTCATTGGCTAGCTATTTAGGATGCTTGAAGAGTTGTAGACTATGGCACAACTTTTGTATGAATTAGTTGAAAGTAAACTTTGACAGTGGTTACTAATAGCATACCTCGGGTTCTCTTTCTGCGGGATCCAATCTAGCGTGTGACTTAGATGCGCGTTCTTGCAATCTTAGTTGGAGTAGTAATCCTCAAACGCTAATAATCCTTCTTCCTAGGTAGGACCTCATCCTCTGCCCATTACAAGTGGCTGCATGTATGTGTTTAATATAAATATATCATGAAGTGGAAGACAAAACATAGATATATGTACACAGCCCATATCAGAACAACAAGTTCTTTATAATTGAATAAGCAACTCTAAAACTTTGTTACCTGAGTTTTTTGGATCTAAATAGTAAAGAATTATTGATGCAGCTCGTTTAGAGAGTAAATTCAATAAGTAACAAAACATTAACAGAGTTAATAAAGTAGGCAGTTTCCCTATTTTTCAACTCAATTACATTAGCAATATTCAAAAGTAATGGTTGATTGGCAATATTAAATGCGGAGGTGGGAATCTGTTTACAGGCACATATGTAACCTCATGGTTAACCAGGAAAACATTTGAAAAGTGAAACTTATAGCCATTAAGTAACGATTCCACGCCTCTCTTGGAGGCTTGCTGCACGCTGTTCAAAAAGGTTGAGATGAGCATTGGATGCATTGAAGGCTCTATCCATCCACCAAACCATGTCCTGAGAAAAGGGGGAAATGAAGCATGTGATGCAACCAGACAAAATAGTAATGATCTAATGCATACTAACGGAATAGCCCATTCTTTAGATTAAGCATGTGATCATGTTACGAAAACAAATATACTGAAGACGTCAAAATGTACATATTTAGACCCAAATAGATCAGATTGCAAGAAATAACTTACATGCACAGGTACCTAGTTATATGATGCCTGCCATTCTTAGAACATCAAAAGAAACAACATTCCTCGCACTGGTCTCAGAATGATGATGTGCAGTATGTGCTGAAATCACTTTGACTTTAGCTGATTCCTTAGCACGAGACAGTGCCACATACAACTGACCGTGTGCAAAACACTGCTTAGGAAGATAGACAGCAACCTGAGAAAGTGTTTGGCCCTGAGATTTGTTGATTGTCATTGCAAAGCTAAGCTTTATAGGGAATTGTTTCCTTTGGAATTGGAACGGGTAGTTAGAACCAGCAGCTGGTCGTAGCTTGATTCGTGGTATAAGGACGTGGTCTCCGCTGTGGTGACCAGTTGTAATAACACATTCAATGACATTTGGGAAGAAACTTTTGCATATAAGCCTCGTCCCGTTGCACAGGCCAGCAGATGGTAGAATATTTCGAAGCAAAATCACAGGGCAATTTTCCTTTAAGATAAGTTCATGTGGGCTCATGCCACCAGGGCACAACTTGTTTATGAATTCAGTAGGATAAATAGTACATTTATCATCTAGGATTGCATCAAAACTTTTATAGACAGCAACGTGTCCAGGGTACTTCTCTATAAGGACAGCATTTATAGCATCAACATCATCATTGATAGGAGTCAAAATAGTCCTAGTTGTGAACATATCAGGAGTAAGTGTGCCTAGCGCCATTTCAGGAAATGCCACTGCAGTTAATTCAGCAACAGGATTTGTACCTTCCTGTGGAGACCTAACAATTTGCCTGGGGAGCTGCACAATATCATCATCTTCAGTCTGTAGTGCCCCATTACCCAGTGCAAGAAGAAACGATGCAAACACAGGATCTTGTTTAGCTCGGATATTTTCAAAGAGCCGAAATTTGATGAATCGAGGCCAAAGGATAGAGCTCACCAAGCTAGCATTAACTGCTTCTCTTTGTGACTTGCGGGGAACAACATGCAACACTTGTCGGAAATCTCCCCCAAAAACTACAATTTTACCCCCAAAGGGAATGGTTGCATCGCATAAGTCTCGTAGGAGCAAATCCAAAGACTCAACATTCTGTTTGTTCGCCATCGAAGCCTCATCCCAAATAATCAACGTTGTTGCTCGGATTGATGCTGCTAGGCTGCTCCGCCTAGGAACATCACACGTCAATGAAGCATCTGAATCAACAGGTATCTTAAATCTCGAGTGCGCTGTTCTCCCAGAAGGTATGTTTGCTGCAGCAATACCCGAAGTTGCAGTGGGAAGCACGATTTGGTTCATCAGACGGACCTCAGCATAGAGCGCCTTGTATAAAAATGTCTTCCCTGTTTCACCTGGTCCATCAATGAAGAATGCACCAGGTTTGCCTTGCTTGACATGATTTATGATCACATCGAAGGCTTGTTGCTGCGCTGTATTTAGCTTGCCACGACACTCAATACATTCTTGAGATATTGGTGCATCCAAGGCATCCACAATATCTCGGGTCCTTCTTAATTCTTCGTCTTCAGCCTTTACTATGTGTTCCAAGCCAAAGCTTTTAAGTGACTTTCCCATTGCCTCAACAAACTGTTCGACAGACCTAGCTGTGAGCCTTTTTACCTTGTCCACACAAGTTGGGAATTCACGCCTGAAATCTTCAGAGAGGGCATCGTAGTACTTGAGCCAGATTGCATGAGGGTCGCTTGGTTGGCAGAAGAGCAAAAGAGTCGCAAAAAGGCGCCGGAGGGCAATTGGCATTTGAACTTGACATGCCTCAACTAAGCATGCATCAACTGCATCGTCTTCTTCTAGCAACCGCAATTTAAGGGCTGCTTCTTGGAAGTTTGCACATCGATGACCATCAACAGTGAGTAAATCTTCAAATGACTTAGGTGCACGCACATGAATAAGCAACAACCTTAAGAAATACCTTTCACCTTCACAAGGGCCCACAAATGCAATTCTCCCAACAACAATCCTTTTGTTCTTTCTCTTAAACCATCCTTTGCAGATGCATCCCATCTGTAGAACTCTGTAAATTCCCCATATTGGTAACCCGCACCATCAACGATTCCACGATTGGTCCTAAAAAATTCGGTTAGAGCAGTGCGGCACCGCTTGTCATCAGAGATGACAGCATCAAGGTGTTCATGAGGCCTAACCTGAATTGTTTGCATATTAGGCAAATGGACTGGAAGCAGCATGACCGGGGGGTGTATTTCAAAAAGATCAAAGCCAAATATTCTCCACGCAGCTTCACAAGGGGAGACATACCTCCCTGACTGATATTGTTCTATCTCATCGACAATTTGTGCTTCGCCTGTCTGGCGAACATTAAACAACACTCTGTCGTGGCCCTTATACACATATTTGTAGAGATACTTCACCGCTTGGGTTGTGGAGCACACTTCCGCGTTTAAATGACAATCAAACAGAGATGACAAGTACGGGTTATATGGTATAACCCATCTGTTATCCAATATTGCTCTGCGAATTCTAACAGTATTACCAGTATCCCGTCTCATATACATTGGATAACCATCCGCATTGTTTGTTGTATCATCACAGAATCTCTTTGGATATCCATATTTACACTGTCCCAAAGTCTTTTTATGCTTCATGCATGCACATTCAGGGTTGAGATGCCCACACGGACCATGCATCATGTGTTTTAGAACTATTTTCCTAAGGGTAGGGTTACTTGCTGGGGGGATCTCAGCACACACGAACTTATCAAAATCTGCATGACACCTAATTTTGAAATTGGGTTTTAAAATGAGGAGCATGTGTGCATGTGGAAGCCCTCGTTTCTGAAATTCAACAACATAAACCATGGCAGCAACTTCTCCAAAAACATGCTTCTCCATGATTAGTTTTTTTAGTGCAAGCAATTTGGCTCGGAAGATCCTTGCAACCAAATCGGGCCGGTTCTGTGCTGCTTTTCCAGCAGCTAATTCCTGTTTTATTTCTGGCCAATTGACATTACACGTGATGGTGATGAACAAATCAGGTTTGCCATATCGTTGGACCAAGGACATGGCATTGAGATATCTTCTTCTCATATCCCGAGGCCCTCCAAGGAAAGAGGGCGGTAAGATCACACGGCGCCCAACATTAGCTGCACTGTTTTCACCACTTCCAAGGGTATCAAGTATGCCCTGGTATAAATCTGCTCTAATGGTGTCTTGATTGTTGCGACAAAAATCCAGCCGTGTGTTTTCAACCTTGACATACATATCAACAATATATTGCTGCAAGCATCTCCCAGCTCTGAGTAGCATATTATTAGGCCGATTTTGAAGCCTATAAGCATAGTATTCTCTACAAGAAATATGTTTGTCTGCCTTGGACCGTCCTCCTGTTGCACCTGTTGAAGAAAAACGTTTAGGCACTCGTTCCCCCATCATCTAAAACATGTATATATGCTAAATATTTAGACAATAAAGAATAGTATGCATACGCAAGGCTTCTTCTGCGATCAAAGCCTCGGCACTGTGCACAGCACATGAGGCAACGAGATCTTGCTGGGTAGCTCGTTGTCTCTGGCCCCCCGTTGTTTTTTTCTTAAGCCCCTGGTTCCATCCGCAATCACCACAAGGAAAAAGAAGCGGATATTGCAATGGATCATAGCAACCATAAAAGTGCATGATCCTGTGCGAAGTATTTGACTTGCCAGAGACAAGTATATGAGGGGTGTTAGTATGGGCCGAAGAACTATTGTCAACCCATATGGCAGCAACCTCATCAGATGTAGGAGCGTTATAAACAGACTGGTCTCGCACAGTATTTTTATTAATTACAATCTCTGTGTTTGCGCTTACTCCAATTTCTTTCAAGGAGCGAAAAAACTGGGCGTATGGATTGTTTTCTGTGACATCCATCAGGATATCTATTATATCTTGTCGTAATTATGGGAAACAACCCGCACGAGGTTCAGCTTCGTGTTGAGCATCATAAAAATAAAGTTGTAGATATTTAGGTTTTCCCCCATCAGGAAGTAAATCAGGCACAAAGTGATAAATCTGGCCATGCAATTTAAAGACATATATTCCTTTCTCGGTTGTTGCTTTATAATCTCCACCAAGCGAGCTGAAAGCGAATAAGTTATTATAGAGCCGAGCATATTGTCTAAAGTGCAATGCATCCTCCTCGATAGAAGTAACAACCTAGCAAGTTGGGGGGGATAATCATTGGAAAATAATTCTATTTCTCCATCAGCACAATAGAAATGGGCTGATTCATAAGCAAATTTCTGTGCGTGACATTTTAAGCAATGATGAGGCTGAAGCAACTTCAGCGGTTCTGTTGGCAATGGCTGCCCAATAATTGCAGCAGGCACTTCTGATGCATACATAACACTTATCATGTTGAGTAGTGTATTTAGTGCAGCCCTTTTTAAAAAGCACAATAAAAAAATATAGGTATACTTACTTTCAGGCCTTAATCTTTGACGCCTTGTTCGGTGTAATTTAGGTGGCGGGGCCCCTTCTCCTCCAACACCACTATGAAGCCCATTCACTGTAATTAGGTAATGTAACTGTAATGCAATTATGGAAGTTTGTGCTAGATGACAAAATAACCTGGTTGAAGCAGATTCAGGTTGTTCTTGAATAGACCTGATGCGTTTGGTCATGCGGGAACAACGTAGTAGCTTGTCTGCCAATTAGTGTACACCAGTCAAATTTAATACACATACTAGAGAAGTTGCTTTATAACCAAAGAACAGAACTCATTCTAGCTACTTAAACAAGAAAGTTGCATCAAAGTAGAAGTAGTTACCCATGTATGAAGTGAACAGGACAGCCACATGCCATACCCAACGCAAAAGTGAAGCGTGGGCAAGTGGTTCTCGACAAACAACTTTTACAAATACAGAGTTATAAGGTTATCACAAACCGAGGCCAGTACAAGAAATTTGCAAATCAAATCTGATGGCAACTTTATACAATGCATACTTACTGTTGAATGGACTATGTCATTCTTTGCTTAACATTTGGTATCACTGCAATTAAACTCCCCCAGCAAAGTAGAAACTGTTTTTTTTTTTAAACTGAGTGTATAGTTACATGATACGAAGGAGGCAAGGAAATGCACAGTAAGTGCAAACATAAGGTTGAGCATCTTATGAATGGGTTTGCTTTTCCCCCTAATTACTCTGTAATGTGATCTACATATGCATTTGAAATAACAGCGCCAAATACATATTTTAAAAAGGGAGACAAAGAGGTAATTACAAAAGCATATTCATTGCATTAACCGTACAGATATACATCATAGTCTAAGAGTTACAAACCCAAAACATGCACACACCAGCCCACCAAAGGTGAGAGGCATACAGAGCAGTACACGGCAACAACAATTTCAATTAGAAATAACTATTAATGTGACTACATGGCTGCATAATAGCACCAAAAAATCTACCAGGACAAGCATGTATGTCCAATGCAGCTGTAGAACCCAAAACAACACTTACATAGGCCCTAATCCTAGTACTTAAACGGGCTACCAGCTACTGCGACATTCAGGCAAATTTGCCACGCTTAAAAAGAGCATCAAGTTCTGGTAAGCTTGCGAAATGAAGCGGGACTTCAGTTTCAGAGGCAACAGCAGCAGAAGGGCTTGCAATAGCCGGCTGGGACTTGCGTTTCTTTGGAGGGACCGGAAGAGGACCAACAGAAGGGATCTGAAATGTAGGACCTCGAGGAGTGAGACAATCTTGTTCGGCAAGAATCAAAGAAGGTTCAAGATCTTCTTTTAGTCCCATAACACGTTCCTTTAGGCACATGTACCTTTCCCTCGCAAGGGTACACAAAGCAGTTTCAAACTTATACCCTGACGGGTTATAATTTGCATCGACAACTTCAAAACCGTAGACACCTATCAGGTGGAAAACAGCCTTTTTGGAAAGGCTCTGTTTGGCTGCAGCAAGGGTAGCACAACAATCACCAAAGATGCATTCAAGACCAAAGGGATTATTGTGGGGTGTCACAGTAAACCAGGAAGTGTACTGGCCAGGGTTGTGCTCTCAATGGTTTCAAGAGGGGTGCAGCGTATGGCAATCGCTTTAAAGACAGACCGTAAGACGGACACAAAATCAATACACACAATCTTGGTTGCACTGCAAACAATGTCAGACAAGGTCTCGTGCAAAGCAATCTTTGGGAGCCCTTGATCAATACGTTCTAATTCAACTTGCTTCAAACGATACATAGCAGCACACCGGCCAAACAGTTCTCTATTAATAGATGTAACATCCTCAACATATACCCCATATTTCTGCATAAGGTCCCGGACAGCTTTTTGCGCGGCCTTCTCGCAAGATTCTTCTACCTTCCCAGCCTCCCTACCAATATAAGCAATAGGACCACAGTCTGTCCTAACAGAGACACACACATTGTTCTTAGAAGCATTCAGAAACTGATACACAGGATCAGGAAATTTGAGGCATGCAGTTATCTGTTTTAGCAAAGGGTGGAAAGGAATCACAACTTGTGTAGGTACTGGATCCATAACCTGTGATACTGAAACGATGCAAAGTCTTAGTAGACGTTACGAGATGGGTCCAACAAAGAACAACTGAGGCATAGATTCTCTATGAAAACAACCACACTACACCTATAATTAGGGGGCTTAGAGAGCACAAGTTTCTTATATTTAAATCTGTGAAGAAGGGAAAATAGTTTTTTTTTTAGATTGGAAAGATTATAAAGATAAAGAGTTAAAGTGACCACATTCTATAACAAGGATGGTAAAAAGTTAGCTAGGAAGGTATTTTAAGAGCAGTACATCAAGCCAATAAATTGAAAAACCAAAAGGCAATACATTAGGAAAAACCAAAAGGCAATAAATCAGAAGAATAACTTCAAACGAACGAGAAAGGCTACCAGTAAAAGTGGCTAACTCATACCTATGTGGAAAGAACAATAGTAAAAGGGATAAAATAGACATCCAGGCAAAGAATAAAGATGAGAACCTCAACTGGAATGTGTGAAATAGCAGTATAAGTCAATAAATGCACCCAAAAATAAATTGAAACATAGATTCAACTAATGTGGCAAGAACAGGAGGAAGTGTCATAAATTGACATGCAAAAAGGTAAAGAATAATAAGAACAACTTCCTTTAAGCATATGAGATGGCACACACTACCAACATTGACTTTAGGAAGAGACAAAACCACACTAATTTTGGTAGGTATATATTACTAATGCATTAAGCCCAACATTAGATGACCTTGTTACACTACATTTTGCAGACTTAATAGGCATAAGTGAACTACAGCATGATTGCTTAGAAATATAGGAACTGCAAGTTTGATCATAAGTGTTGGAATAGTACACCGGCCATAAAATGAATGCAGGTTATACATAATGTTAGGGAGATGGACTCCTGGTGTGTATGATTCATGTATGAAAAGAAAAAACTATAGGTACAGACACCACCATACAAAGCAAAGAGGAATAAAACCAAGGAAACACTACCTTTTTTTTGCAGTGGATAGAGAATAGATAAAAGAGCAAAGGCTGAGGCAGGTCAGAAAAGCAAGAGAACAGGAAGCATTTGATGTAGGAAACCAGAGGCAAAAAAACCATACGTACTTACACAGCAAGAAGAGGAGCAGTTTTCAGAGTATACCAATTGGCCACAGTAAACGCAGCATGGTGCTTGTCCTTTCCTCTACAATATAAATAATGGGTAAGGTGTCTAGGTTGCAGAGTGAACAGGGCAGTCTCAACAACCACTGAGTCTGTATAAACAATCCTGGGAAGTGTGAATCCTAAAAACAGGCAACAATGCCAAGTAAAATAAAAGTAATGAGACTAACATGCACCATATAAATTAGACAACTATCAACTGTAGCAAATAATGTAATAAGGCACCATACGACATCTACAAAACTTGTGAAGGTAAAATTAGATTAGCAAGCTAACAAATGCCAACCAACATGATGTTAGCCATCGGAAAGAAGAGAATCATCAATTTTAAATCATCTAATTGTGGAGGCATGTAAAACCTCATTTTAAAAGTTGACTATTTGTTTGTATATCCAAAACCCAAAGTTGGCCCGGCATTGTAGTATAACAATTGGCAATCGAAGGGGGAATCAATGAAATACCCAAACTGCTATCCAACTAATTCACAGCAACGGGCACAATAAAAAATTAGTGGAAAACAAAAAAAACAACCAGCAATGGATGCAACAGTGGAGTGAGTATATAATTCGGCAGATGGAAAGGGCCAAAATCAGGGACTAACCCATGCGAATGGAACAAGGACGTCGACCCCTTGTGGACCACCACCATCTCCGCAAGTCCATGGCCTCCTCAATTGAGCTTAAGAGTGATTTGCAAAAACTTGAAAAGGCCGAGATCAGCCACTTATTTATGCGAATGGCACGAAGACGTCGACCACTTGTGAAGCACCACCATCTTCGCAAATCCATGGTTTCTTCAATTCAGGTTCAGGTTCAGGTTGGGAAGCTGGAAGTACCAAAAGCAATCAATCTGGGCACGCCAATGCCAGCCAATGGCGTAGCACAATCAATATGGGCAAACCCCAGGCCTGTAAGTCAGTTGGATGGCAGCTTTGGGATTGACTCTGTAAGTCAGTTGGATGGCAGCTTTCGGATTGCCTTGTAAAAGGAAACAGTTGGATGGTTGGATGGCAATTTGGGTATTTAATTGTAATAGTTCAATTGGATGGCAGTGTCGTAATTTTGGTGAAATAGCAAGGGCAAGGAAGGTAGAACACTGCTGCTAAGGAATAGTAGTAGGGAACTCCTTGCCTTTTAAGAGTAGTATGATTGTCTTTACGTTGATTCTTTTTAATATATTATTGTTTGTCCCCCCAATTTTCATTAAATATGTCATATGTTTACCCAAAAAAAAAAAGATTTAGAAAAGTTCTAATTTAAGTTAGCATATTTAATCGATTAACTTGCTTAAGAATTGGGAGAAGAGAATATTAATTACATGATTTAATAAAATTACAAATGTGTCATAACATAATGTACATTTGCATAATATATCATGCATTTAGATTCATTCAACATCTTAATTAACAAAAAGTTAAGCATAATGAAATGCAACAAATGGAATCAATAACTATTTCAAGACTTCCTAACAAAAATGAATTACAATAATTAATCAATGTGTGAATTCTGCATATAGATCTACTAATGAGGTGTATGTAACACCCCGTAATTTTCACCCTTTATTTTTTTTGGTGTTTGTTTATATTAAAATGATATTTTTTTCGTAAAAATAAAATAGTTTATTATAAAAACTATTTTTAATGTGTATAATTGTTTAATTGTGTTGTTGGGTTAATTAATTTAAAGTGTATATATTTATTTAATTATTTTATTAGTTTCGTTATTTATTTAGGCGTTTAGGATGCGGTTTTGTCGCGTAGCGATTTTGTAACGTTGTTGGACCGACTTGAGTGATGAAATGGTACATCACGTGTGGCGTATTATGCTGGACAAAAATCAGCAATTATGGAGTGGAGGATGAAGAGTTTTGGTGCTTATTAAGCTAACCTTTGGATCTCTTGTAACCGCTCATTTAATCCCTCATTAACATTCTCCTAAACCCTTCATTTTTCCTTGCCATAAAATTTTGCTTTTTAATAAGATAAGTTCAGCATCATTGTCATTTAACCCACGCCGTTTTCAAGAAAAGAAAGAGAGAAAAGGAAGAGGAAAAGAAGAGAAAGGTTCAACCCGGTTTTTCCTGTCACACCTTCACGAAAACGAAAATAACCGTAGACGGAGATCTAACCGTTGGATCGTCTTCAAATTTGGACATCACGTTTATAACATCCTGTTCTTCACTTTGACCGGAGAGATTGTGAATCCGAGATTTCGATCACCGGAAATCATGATCGGAATAGAACAGCACGAAATGAGATTTTTCAATGTTCAAGAAGAAAACGCCTAGTGACTTGTTGCTACAATTATCGTTCATGGAGAAATTGGATTGCTCGTATAATTTTTTCGAATCTCTTTAGACTCAGCTCTCCTCCCGACGTTCCAGGTAACTAGTATTTATCTTAGACCAATAATGATTAGGGTATCATTCGGTATTAGATTATTACGCTAGGAATTATTTAAAATACTTTTTGAATGAAATTATTGATGAAAGTTGACGTGAATATACTTGATACATGCTGTATGAATATTGTATATAGAAAAATAATTTTCGTCTGAGTTTTAGTATTTATTCGATTTATTTAGTATTTTGTGCGTTTTTGGCTTATTTGCTAAGTAATTATTGAACGAATGTTAAAATTACTGAAATTATTTTTCGTGAATCATGTTATATGTGTAGTATGTATTTCATGCCTTGGAATAATTTTTTTCCTACTTTTTACAAGTTTATTTAATTGGTTTATCTGTTTTTGCATTTTCGTGTCTGTCAGTATATAAATCATGAAAATTATTTCTGGAGGCCGAAAAATTAATTTCTTTGTATATTATGGTGAGTGTATGCATGTTATGTAAATTTTTGGTAATTTTTGGGCTTTTATTTTTATTTTTGATTATTATATTGGCTTTATTGTGTATTCTGTAAATTAATGTTTAAAAATATTTTTAGAGTCGGAAAATTAAAAATAAAATTTGTACCATGTCAGTAGAGCCATAAGGGTCGTATGATAATTTTTGTGTTATTTTACTGATTGTATTTATTAGTTTATTAATTATTATTGTGTTTTTGTTATGAGTTTGAGGATATTCTTTTTAATTATTTAAGGGCTTGTTAATCAGAAATAATTTGTGATCTTTTATGTTCTTGGAAGCTGGTGTTGAGTAGGTTACTGTGAGTATTATTGGTTATCATTATGTTTATGTTTGGTTTATGTAAAAATGATTAGTTGTGTACGTTTCATTTATTTAATAAACCTTGGAGTTAATTGGTGATCTTATTTGATATGATGCATATCTGATTGAACTGTTACTGCTGTAAAATAACTAGTTTATTCTCATTGTTGATGCTTAGAGATGTTCAAAGTATTTATTGTGGGAGACATTTGTTGTAAGTTACTACTTTGAAGAAATTTTGAAGAGATATCTTTTGATGAATTATGGGTATAAGGCCGGGTGACATCCCTTTTGACGAATATTTTTGAGATGAATGATACTTTGATGATATTTATGATTTTATTTTGAGATAAGAATATGCGGTGGGATAGATGTAGTCCCCGGTGAAGAACATGCCAACCATCTGGTTTGCGAACTAGGGGTACACCTGGGTTAATTGTTGTCGTCCGAGAGGTTAGGGAGTTATGCGTGTTCTACCCTGCATCGGGAGTTTGGCCATTCTTAGACACAGGCAGTGGGGAACGTAAGCCCATAGACTGACCTGGAGATTGCGATCTGACAAACCTTAGGAAGTGAATTGCGATTCACTGGCGTTCGGTTTCTGACTCAATAACTTATTTTATCTATGTTTTTATTATTATTGAAGTATTCTTGAGATGTTTTATTCATTTTATCTTTTGTATTACTTGAGAGCTTTATGATTTTGGATGCATGTCATAGTTGTCTTGACCTTATGTTTTCCTTTCTTATTAATCTATGTCTGAATTGTACTTTGATTTCTTTTGTTCTGGGAGAACTGCTAGTTACTCCCCACTGATTGTGGATGTTTGTTGATATATTTTGCAGGTTATGTTGATGGGAATCTTCTTTGGTTTTGGGCTCGGGTTGAGTTGTGAGCATTAAAATGTTAGATGTTTTAAGCCTAGACTTTTAGTTAGTTGAAGAGTTAGTTTTCTCTTTTAGATATTACTCTAATTAATTTAATTTATTTATACTATTTACTTATGTTGGTTTATCACTTAGTTATTTTAACGCGTTTCTTGTAATAGTGACATTCCCAGAAGACGATGTTTCCGCCATCGTCCTATTAATACTATTATTATTTCTTTCTTTTCCGCTTTGAAATTCTGGGGTGTTACAGTGTAAGTACCAGATATGAATATCACTAAACTAAAGCACACAAAAGGCCCCAAATGAAGAACCTTTCAACTAGTCCTCTACTAGAATTGGTGATTGAAACAATATTCAAGTAACACAGGCATGGAATTGTAAGTGATGTTGTCACGCAAAGCAAAGCTCTGGTAAGTGTCATGAAGTATCCGAAAAAGGGTAAATCCATACTTTTATTGTATCTTTGACCAGGGGGAGAAAGATGATAAGATCATTGCAGTTTGTGCTGAATGCTGATGATCCTGAAGTTCGTCACTACACTGACATCAGCCAACTTCCTCCTCACTGCTTGGCTGAGATCAGACGTTTTTTTCGAGGACTGTATCCTTCATTTTGATTATTTCTTTTTCTCTTTGTTGTTTTGTAAATGGATGATTTATCCAAGAACGTAACTAATGATGTCTGTAGAAGTTAAAATAGTGTTGGGATATTCTTTGGTATATATGTAAATATCATCTTTAGGGAAGTTTATATTGTTTCCTATTATGTTCACAACTATCAATATGGTGTATATGTTTTGATACGCTCAATGAGAAAGACAACACAATTCATTCAAACCTAAACATTACTTCTTAACATGGTATCAGTCTAGGAATACATCGATCCTTCCTTCAATCAATGGCCGGCGATGATGCTGCTGTCCCTCCACCACCACCAAAAATGGACTCATCATCCCCATATTATCTCGGGCCGCAAGACCGTCCTGGTGACTTCTTAACCCCAAATCGTCTTCGTGAAGATAACTATGACGATTGGGCGGCCGACATCCGCACCGCCTTAGAGGCTCGTCGGAAATTCTGCTTTCTAGATGGAACCATCACTACTCCATCCTCTCCTTGCACTGCTGCCGATTGGGCCGCTCTCCAAGCCATGCTTCTTTCTTGGCTTATGAACACTATCACGTCGGAGGTTAAGCTTTCTATTCCTAAGTTCAGGGATCCCCGTCACTTATGGGACACCCTCAAAGCCCGGTACGCCGTCGCCAACGGTCCTCGGATTCATCAATTACATGCTTCCATAGCAAAGTGCGAGCAGACCAAGACGATGTCGGTGGCTACTTACTACTCTCACCTGCACGTTTTATGGGCCGAGCTTCATCGTCACGAGCCACTCCTTGATTGCTCGTGCTGCCCTAAGTGTGATACTGGTCTCCGTCATGCCAAGCGTCGCGAAGAGCGTAAGATTCATCAATTTCTTATGGGCTTATATTCCCCTTATTATGCAAACACTCGTACTGCTATTCTCGCACTTGATCCTCTTCCTTCGCTTGATCGTGTTTATCAAATGACTATCCGAGATGAACGTGTGAGGCTTGCTACGCAGCCTTCTGAATCCCAGCCATCGAAAGCCGTCGGCTTCAGCGTTAAAGCTGATTCTGGGAGTGGACGGAGCCGTGGAGATCGCCCAGATCGCACCTCCTTGGTCTGTACGCACTGCAAGAAATCAGGCCATGATGTGACCACTTGTTTCGAGCTGATCGGTTACCCACCTCACTGGCACGACAATGGTGGTCGTGGCCGCGGCAGATCCTCCGGCAGAGGTCGTGGCACACCTGCCCGCGCCAACGCCACTACAGTGGGCAGTAGCTCCACCGAACCTTCTTCAAGTGTGACATCCTCCCCTTCCTCTCTATTTTCAGCTGAACAATGGAAGGTACTTGCGGGCATGTTTGGTAATGTTAAAATTCCTGACAATCGATTAACCAGTAAGTTTGATCTTCATTCTTGGATTCTTGATACCGGTGCTTCTCACCATGTTACTGGTGCTCTTACTTGGTTATTTGACCTTCATGATATTTCTAACTGTCCGGTTGGGCTTCCTAATGGAAGTACTGTTATCGCAAATCAAGAAGGCTCTGTTCGGCTATCTCCCACTATTATTCTTACTAACGTTCTTTATGTGCCTCAACTTCATTGCAACTTAATATCCATCTCTCAATTGTGTGATAATTTGCATTGTACTATCCAATTTGATTCTCACATGTGCATTATACAGGACCCGTTGATGGAGCTGATTGGAACGGGGGTTAAGAGGGATGGACTTTATTACTTTGGCGGCACGGATTCTATTCAGCATATCTCTGTTTCGGGTGAAGCTTCTGTCTTGGACTTAAGGCATCGTCGTATGGGGCATCCGTCTGCGAAAGTTGTAAAGTTGCTTCCTCCTATTGCTCATTTTAAGGGTAGTTTTAATAACGCTTGTGACATTTATTTTTATGCCAAGCACCCTAGGGATCAGTTTCCTATTAGTGACACTAAAACTACTCGTATTTTTGAGAAAATCCATTGTGATTTGTGGGGTTCATATAGACATGTTTCTTCTTGTGGTGCGCGATATTCTTTTACCATAGTGGATGATTTTTCTCGTGCTGTGTGGACATATTTGTTGGTTGACAAAACTGAGGTGTTTAGCATGTTTATGTCCTTCATTGCTATGGTTGATAGACAATATTCTCAAACCATTAAAATAATCCAAAGTGATAATGGTATTGAGTTTAACTGTCTTCGTGATTATTTTGTGGCAACAGGTGTCATTTTTCAAACTTCTTGTGTTCACACCTCTCAACAAAATGGCAAAGTTGAACGCAACCACCGACATATATTGAATGTAGCTCGTGCCTTGGGGTGAGTGTGTCCTTGCTGCAGCTCATTTAATTAATCGCACCCCTACTCCCTTATTGCACAATAAAACTCCCTTTGAATGTCTAACGGGCAAGCCTCCGTCTTATGATGCTGTTAAGGTGTTTGGGTCCTTGTGTTTTGCTTATAATCATAACACTCATGGTGATAAGTTTGCAAAGAGAAGTCGAAAATGTATTTTTGTGGGATATCCTTTTGGTAAAAAGGGATGGCGTCTTTTTGATCTTGAGAAGAAGGATTTTTTCATTTCTAGGGATGTAAAATTTTTTGAGGATGTGTATCCATTTGGTACTCCGGAAAGTGTGAGTATTATTTCGGAAGACATAGTTGACATGACTGTGGAAGTTGATGATGATTTTGCTCCCATTGATCCCAACTCTCTTCTAATACCCACTGAAACTCTTTCACCTCCTCAAAATTCTACGCCTTCTGCCCAGCCTTCATCTCCTTCTCAAACTACCACTGATCCAGCCACATTCCTTCTCCTCCTTCGGTCCACTCTCCAAACTCGTCCCCTTCTACGGCCCAAACACAAACCCCTCCAGATTTATCCGCCTCCTCTTCTATCTCTTCTCCTCTCATTCCCCCAGGCCCATTCCCGCTTCCGTCCAATTTAATCCGCTCAGCTCTTCCACTGCTGGGCCCGCACCGTCTCCTCCTTCCTTCAAATCATCTTCTGGACCTAATTCATTGGCCACGTCTGATGGGGCCGTTTCTTCTAGGCCCTTTTCTTCTACACAACCTGATGGGACTGATTCACCACTAATGGAAAAATGCTGAAATGCTCCGGTTAATAAGTCCACAAATGCTCCGTTTTTGGCTCGTAGCAGACGTCATACGAGCATTTTACAAATGCTCCGGTTAAGAACCGGAGCATTTACTTTCTCAAATGCTCCTGTTGTGCTAAAAATCGGAGCATTTGAGACTTTTTTAGTATACAAAGTATACCACAAATGCTCCGGTTTTTAGAGAAAACCGAAGCATTTACACGGACAAATGCTTCGGTTTTTCATAACAACCGGAGCATTTGTGTAATTATTTATAGTAAAAAAAAGGTCCCAGCTACTGCCAGCATACGTGCTAGCGGCAGCCACTAGCAGCTCTTCTCTCCTCACTGGACTCCTGTCCCCCGTGACGGAAGGGCTTCTGCTTCGTCCTCTATGCCCTGGACTACGGCTTCTAGGCCTTCTTCCCTAGTCATGGTACCGCTGATTTCTATCATCATCTCTTCTACCCTAACCACAACCACCATGGGGACGGTCTCCATACCTGCTTCTGTACCTTCCAAACAACTGTCGCCTAAGCTCCCTGAAATTGAAGTAAAAATAGCATGTTACTATGAGCTAACAATACAATCAAATAAGTAGAGACTGCAGAGGGTAACACCACAAGTAATCACCTGCTAATTTATTTTCAAATGCATAAAGTTGCAGTAATCTCCATGATTGCACACGTTTTCCTCATACTGTCTGCAGGTTGCTCCTCTAAAGTTCGTTACAGGAGAAAAATCGACAACTGATGTATAAAGGCACATGTTAGGTAGCTTAACACCAACTGATGTACAACATTGTCTCTCTGATTCAATGAATTAAAATGATGCACAAGAAAGGGTTTCGTTTTCCAATAGTCAAAATATCTTAGCCCTTGTAGTCGTGCAGGACCCACACATGGTAAGAAAACACCAAAAACACCAAAAACACCAATAACTCTCTGTTTCTAGGCAAGCTAAAAAAGGTAAAGGTCAAACAGGAAAAATTACATCTCAAAACAGTATAAATCTTCAGGCTACAAAATACATCTCTTTTATGACTTCCAAATTACATAAACAGAATATTCAACACCTATTCTACTCACCAACTAGCAGAAACAGAAAATCTCCTTTAAACTAGAAACTAACAGAGCACAAGACAAACTGAACCTTTGAATGACAATATTTTTAAAGATGTAATGTTCGTATTTTAATATACAGAGCACAAGACAAACTGAACCTTTGAATGACTTTTATTTTAATATACAAAGTACGTGAATTCATATTTTGAGGTCGATGACGGGGTTGGAGAGAAAGAATCAAATATGAGAAATAAAATTTGCTAGGGTCATATGAGAACATGCATGTACTAGAAACCAAATATTCACATGTCTGGCTCCGCTGTTGAGACTACCCTACTTGCATTCACCTTTACTCTCCTTGTTTCCATTGTCAAGCAGTCAAGAAAGCTTGGTGAGACATATTTGAATGCTTACAATCGTTCTAAGTTTATTAAACATTTCTTCATTTTAGAGGCACCTTAAAGGACATCAAACAAGATTATGGCCCTTGAACTAAGAGGATTATGAAGATTACTGGTCTTCTAAATCACAAGTACAACAACTAAGCACAAATTGACCAAGAAGTAGGTGCACATAGAGCCTTATGATTTCTCAAAAAAAATTGAAATTCAAACCTAGTGTTTCCAATATAAACGCACACTTGTGTATTTTTTTCTTAAACACAAGACAATATGCTTTTTCAGCTAAACAGGACACCAACCACCGAAAAAATCACAAACTCACCATTTTTAGCCTTCGAATCATCCTTAAAATCACCCGCCATGGCGAAATTCTTCTACTAAGATTGAAAAATTACCAGAAAAAAGTTGAAGCTAAGTCGAAAAGATAAACCTAAGACAGAATTTGAACCAAAATCACCTTGAATTAAGCAGCTAATGAAAGCAAACACAAGCTATGTAACTAGAAGTCTAGAATTAACCGTAATTTCAAGTAAGCTTTGCCACTAAGAGCTATGGCAAACTAGAAAAGGCAAAAAATGTAACTCCATTTAACAAGTTTGACTCCAGCAAACCAAGTAAACCCAAACCTCTCTTTTAAATCGTCTGACTTTAATTCTGGACCTAGTAAGCTTGTAAGCAGCATAGTATGAACTGGGACTGTTCGGCATCAACATGAACAACATCATTTACAAATTCAAGCACATAAACTACAAATAGAGCAGTGTAGATAAAGCATAAGAGGATCTGAATTTAACAACATAAATGACACCAGCCCAAATCTATTGTTGCACTCTCACTACTATTATCATTCTCGTGCATCAGCTTTAGGTACAAAGAAATTCAAGCACATAAACTACAAAAGTTAAAGAGAGGCAAGGAAATTGCAGAAGGACATCAATCAGCTGTTTTCTGTCAATTGAAGAACATTTGTGAAGCTAATTTGAAGGTAATATGAAATTTAGGAGAAAAGAAAAAAAATGTTAGAAGAAAATTTTGTCGACACTAAACAACTTTCAAAAGAGGTGTTATTGCACATAGCTTCTCAAACAACAAAGATCCTCACAAATTCAAACTGAATCTTTAGAAATTAGTATAATAGCAGCAAGACCTTCAATTTTACATTGTCTCAACAAAGTTAGAAGAGCAACTTACCCTGCGAAACTATTAGCAACTTCAGATCCACATACACCTCAAGACAATCACAAACAGGAAAACAAGACTCGCCAAAACTAAACCAAATTCATGCAAGATTATAACCATCAATTCGCAAAACCTAAAATAGATGCACGAAAAGACATATGAGGTATAGGAATACAACACGAAAAGACTTGTTTAAACAATCAAACACAATCAATTCACACCCACAAATATAACCAATCAAGAAAAAAACAACAACAACAGAAAATTACAAGCCAACCAATGTCTAATAGCAACGCAAACATCAAGGCGGCTGATCCACTATCTAATCTGGAACCGAATAGACCTTCCACCCCTTAACTTGCCAAACCTCAAAACACATAACAGGTATGAAAGTCAGAAGGATGGCCAAAAAAGAGGCGGCAGATATTCTGGAGCCAGGCAGAGCATAAAGATTTTCAAATACCTACAGCTCCAGCCCTTATACTATTCTGTCCAAGTTGCTTTTTCACATCAGATGCTTTAGAATCAATATATGCCAAACAGGATTCTGCTTGAATAGGTAGCGTATAAGCCTCCTACTTAGCTGCTCAGCAATCTCCGCTATAGCTTGACAGAAAAATGAAACATCATCATTGAACATATCAGTAATGGATTTGGAAGTACAGCCTTCAGCATAAACATGCATAGATTATGTCAATTGAGGAACCGGGGAGGGGGGAGAATGCAATTTAGACTTGCAGGACCCAATAACAGGATGCATCATACGCAAACTGAAGCAAACTTGGAGGTAATAAAAATGGTTGCAAGAACAATTAAAATTAAAAAGCAATCAACAGCAGCAACAAGCCAGTAGAAGCAACCAGCCAACAACAAGCCAGCCAGTAAAATCAGACATGTTCAAGTGCTAGTACTGCATGATATGAAACCCTTCTAGTTTAGCGCGCTGCTTAATTATGCTTTTTAGTTGTTGCTAACCTTAACATCTTAGATAGAGGATGTGTAATTATGCTTTTTAGTTGTCGCTCAGCATAAAATCTGATTTCAACTCGTAACGGAATCACTAACTCACTAGATCAGATGACACCCTTCTAGTTTAGCTGCATTATTAATCAAAATCATGTTTTTGTATAATTATGACACATTGTTCTTTTAATTTACTTAAAAATCATCTATGTATGTAATAATTGATTTGTATAACACTTTCATTTTCACTGGACCATCAAATTTTACACATCCAATTTACAACTAAATTGTCAAAACTCACACCAATTTTCACTTAAACCATCAAAACTCACACACCCAAATACCCAATTTTCACTTAAACCATCAAAATTCACACATCCAAATTTCACACATCCAATATTCAACTAAACCATCAAAATGCACACACCTAAATTTCAACTAACTATATAAACTATCAAAGAGAAAGAGAAACAAAGAGTACCTCATAATCACTGTTCAACAGACGACAGATCTATTGGCCAATGGTCGAACTCTGGAGAAATAAAGAAGACCTCATATTCAAAGTTCAACAAATTATATACACCATTACATGAATTTTGCAAATAAGAAGATGAAAAAGCGAAGAAATTAGCAATAATCTAACAATCAATCGCAGCACAAATAGCCATCACCATAAAAAAAAATTCAAACAAAAAAGAGGCAAGATCGAGAAGCCATAATTCGGTTTCCAGGGTTCCAGATTTCGAACAAAATCAATCAGAAATCGAAAAAGAAAAAAAAAATTCGAGTCGCTTACTTGTATTAGTAAAGATTGGGGTAAAATACGAGTGAAAATGAACTAAAAACCCTCGAAATGGGAGATTAACTCGAAATCAGAGCTTCCGCGAACGATAACGGTGATGATAAGGAGAAGGAGAAGAAGAAGAGAAATGGGGGCTGTGTTGGTGTTGTCGGCGTGCTCCTCGAGGAAGAGCTCAGAGAGTTAGAAGACATTTGAGGAGGGAGAAGGGTGGTTGAGTGAGAGGAGGCGTAAAAGAGGAGAGAGAAAGAGGGGTAAGGATTCTAGTGAGCAAATATGGGAAAGAGGATAGAGAAAAAAGTTTTAATTTAAAATAGTCAAATGCTCGGGTTGTTTTAAAAAACCCAAGCGTTTCTGAATTTTATTTTTCTATCTTTTAGAAAGGTTATCAAATGCTCGGGTTGTTTAAACAACCAAAGCATTTGTAATGTAGCAAAAGAAGTTTTTTCTACTAGTGCGATGGTCAATAATGATGCTTCTTCTGCTCTTGGTCGTGGTTTGCGCAACAAAGTGCCGTCTGTTCTCTTGCATGATTATGTTTCCCATACTATCAAAGCTCAAAGTCCATCTCCTGCTTCCTCCAGTTCTCGTCACTCATCAGGTACTCCTTATCCTATAGCACGTTATATCAATTGTGATAGTTTTTCTGCAAATTATCGTACCTTTCTTGCTGCTATCACTTCTACTCCAGAATCCAGGTCTTTTAAGGAGGCTATGAGAGATGAGCAGTGGCGGAAATCCATGCAGGAAGAAATTACTGCTCTTGAGAACAATGGCACTTGGACCATGCAACATCTTCCTCCTGGCAAACGTGCTTTAGGTAACCAGTGGGTCTACCGAAACAAATATGATTCCAATGGTCTTCTTGACAGACGCAAATCTCGCTTGGTGGTTCTCGGTAATCATCAACAGGAAGGTATAGACTACACTGAAACTTTTGCTCCTGTGGCTAAAATGGTCACTGTCCGGGCTTTTCTTGCTATTCCTGCATCTAAGCATTGGGAACTTCATCAAATGGATGTTCAAAATGCTTTCTTGCATGGTGATCTAGAAGAGGAAGTTTACATGAAACCCCCTCCTGGTTTTGATGCTTCTGATCCTAATCTTGTGTGTCGTCTGCGCAAATCTTTATATGGTTTGAAACAAGCTCCTCGATGTTGGTTTGCTAAGCTTGTTACTGCTCTTCGTCACTATGGTTTTCTCCAATCTTATTCAGATTATTCACTCTTTACCTACACCAAGGGTACTACTCAGATCAATGTTCTAGTCTATGTTGATGATCTCATTATTGCAGGGAATGATTCTTGTGCTTTACAGGCTTTCAAAGCCTATCTCAGTGATTGTTTTCGTAGGAAGGACCTCGGTCCTTTGAGATATTTTCTTGGCACTGAGGTTGCTCGTAGTTCTTCAGGTCTCTTTCTTTGTCAGCGCAAGTACACTTTGGACATTGTTGCTGAAGCCGGCCTGTTAGGTGCAAAACCTTCTGGTTCTCCTATTGAGCCGAACCATCGGCTTGGTCTTGCTTCAGGCGATCTTATTGCTGATCCTGAATGCTATCGTCGCCTTGTTGGGCGTCTGATCTATCTTGCTGTCACTCGCCCTGATATTGCTTAATCAGTTCATATTTTGTCTCAGTTTATGCAGGCTCCTCGTCAGGAGCATCTCGAGGCTGCCTTACGTGTTGTTCGTTATCTTAAGGGCACTCTTGGCCAAGGTATTGTTCTTCGGGCTGACAGTGATCTGACATTACAAGGATGGTGTGACACTGATTGGGCTGCTTGCCCCATTACTCGGCGTTCACTCACGGGTTGGCTTGTTTTTTTTGGTCACTCTCCTATTTCTTGGAAAACCAAGAAACAGCCCACCGTCTCTTGTTCTTCTGCTGAGGCCGAGTATCGTTCCATGGCAGCTACTACTTGTGAGCTTAAATGGCTCAAAGGAGTCCTTCTTAGCATGGGTGTTCATCATCCCAAAGCTATTCCTCTCTTTTGTGATAGTCGGTCCGCTTTACATCTCGCCAACAATCCCGTCTTCCATGAGCGCACGAAACATATTGAGGTTGATTGTCATTTTGTGCGTGACGCTATTACTGACGATCATATTGCTCCCTCCTATGTTCCTACCACAGCTCAGTTGGCCGATATCTTCACTAAAGCCCTTGGGAAGACTCAGTTTGATCTACTTCTTCGCAAGTTGGGCATTATAGATCCGCATGCTCCAACTTGAGGGGGGGTGTTGGGATATTCTTTGGTATATATGTAAATATCATCTTTAGGGAAGTTTAGATTGTTTCCTATTATGTTCACAACTATCAATATGGTGTATATGTTTTGATACGCTCAATGAGAAAGACAACACAATTCATTCAAACCTAAACATTACTTCTTAACAAATAGGCTTTCTGCTTTCATAAGAGGAATGAGACTTCTTTTTCTTAACGTATATTTAGACAAGAAAAACGAGAACAAAGAGGTTGCTGTGGACGACTTTATGTCATCCAAAAATGCTCACGACGCCATCCAGCATTCCATGTAAGGAATTCCTTGCAATGTTATATTCGAGAATAGTAGATTCAACTTTGGCATTTTGCAATAATAAATCTGATTAATCTCATGTTTATGCAAATATTTTCAGGGATCTCTATGCAGAATACATTTTACAGACATTGAGGAGATGAAAGGCGTTATTGTCTTTATTAGTCACATTGAAGGCTTTTTGGTTAGAAACTTACACCTAATTCTTGATGCTACATTGGTACCTATTACAAAGTCAATGCTGGAAATCTGGAGAAAAATATATCTGAACGATAAACTTTCTTTTGTTACTCTATCAATTTTTCTTGCTGTCAAATTATATGTATTTTAGTAAGCTTCAACAAGCTACATGAACTTAGAATTTGAGCTTCCTATCATTTGTTTGTTTAGGAGGATTATTGTGTAATTGTGATCATTCGGCAGAAATTTGCCTTTTTACTCAATTTTAACTTGAAAATCTTTATCTCTGTGTGCAATTAAGCTGTGTTGTGATGTTGCATTGCTTCCTACAGACATGATTTAATGTGCAGGAAACACACAGATTACATTAAGGGCAACTACTACCTGATTAGTCATTGGGATTAATTCAAACTTGTATTGTTACACCAGTAGCACTAGTAAACATGAGTTAATGGTTGTGGCCTGCAGGGGCTCTACAGATATCGACGTAGAGCTGTTGAGCACTTGAGCCCTTAATATATGTGTGGGGCAAGGATGGTATCGAAGTCCACCACTAAAAATCCCTAGCACAGTTTATTTATAAGATACGTGCCTAGGAAAGCAGCGGACTACATTAGCATCTATTTTTCGCCTTCTCCAACTCATTTTGCATGCAACAGGTTCAAAACCTATGCTGTTGCGAACGAGCAGAAGAAGCTGTTAAATTGTTGTCTGAAGTATATTAATCTAACATTCTTGACAACTATATTGAACATTGTAACCTTCCTTTTCTTCCGCACTAATTTGCAATTTCGCAAACAAGCATTAGGTCCAACCAAATTGTCTTGAATTTTGATACTAATAGTGGCAATGGACCACGTACCATATGCATGGAAATTATAAAAGCTTAGGCATCGAGTTCTTCTAATTGGAAAGGGTGACGGCAAAAGATAAAGTCACCCCATCCCTACAACTTTATTTGAAGTCTAATCTACTCTTCTTGACCACCACGATATTTTCCCCACCTTTGCATGACTATTTAGATTGAAGACAATATTGAAATTCAATTAATGGTTGGTTTTGTAATTAATAAGTTATACTTCCTCCGTTCATTTTTACTCGCATCACTTTGAATTTCATGCTTGTCGACACTACTTTGACCATTAATATCTTTAACTAGATACATTAAAGGAAACTAGCTTCTTCAAGAAGTTGAGAATGTGAAGTGCATCACCGAGGAGAAAAAGCCAAAACTACTGCAGGACCTAATACTGTTTGCAAACTATCAAAAAAAAAAAAAAAAAACCTAATACTGTTTGCAAGATCAATATCAAAAGCTGGTACAGCAAAACCGCAGTTCAAGATGGATCTTCCTTTCATCAGACATGTGATAATCCAGCTAAAATAACGAAAATAAGATTAAAGTGACTTCACTACATTTTCACAAGAGAGAATTTCATATGTTAAAGATACATAAAATAAGAACACGAGAAGTCCCTAAAGGAACTAGAATTGAGTTTAGTGAGCTGTAATGTTGAGACAATTCTTATCTTGTTGCACAAGGAAAAAAACACATTAGATAGTGGAAGACTAGAAAAAGGAAAGTTCTCATTCACTCATGGACCTGAACAACAGTTGCTTCAGTTTCAATAAATTCAGCAATCGGCTAACTTTTAACCAATCGATAGACCAAAGGTAACTGAAGTTCTGTTGAATGTGGATTATCACCACTTGGCTAATCAAAACAGATATGTCGATATTGAATTGCTCCATTGCATCGAGTTTGTGCTGAATCTCCACGAACTCGCGTAGAGTTGTCGTTGTTGGATAAGTTCGAATGAAACTCTGCGTAGGGTAGATTATTTGAAATCGTGAAAGATGTTAAGGTAATTGATGGTGGTTTATGGGGGTGCTCTTGACGATGGTTTATGGGGTTGAGTTGTTGTGGAGGTGGTTCGAATGGTTGACGATGGTTTATGGGGGTGCTTTTGACCGTGGTGGTGATGACAGTGATGGTGGTGGTAAGATATAACAATAATGATGGTGGTGGTAGGGTAGTGTCGACAAGAGGGGGATGGTGGTGGCAGCAACAGCAGGAGGGTGGTGATGGCAGCAGGAGGGTGGTGGTGGTGGTGGTGGTGGTGGTGAGATGTAATGACAATGGTGGTCAGATCATCTTTCTCCCTCTAATTACATATAATCACATGTCCCTTCTCCTAATCACCCCTTAAAAAATTTCAACTAGGAGTCCGTACCACTCCAATTTTAAATTGAAACGGAAGATGTACAAGTATTCTTTCATCCACCAGTCACCTATGCATGAGACATAGTACATCTTTTATCATTTGTCATCCTTAGCTGAATCCTATATACATAGATAAGTGACCTTTTTATGTAACAAAAAAGGGCAATTCTTTTTCCTTTCTCTCTTTCTCATTTGAAAGAGAAACTTAGGGGTCACTTGACAACAGAGAAAGGCAGTAGTTAACGGAAAAATTACATGGTCAAATTCAGTAATAATTTGAGAAAGAAGTCAAGGGTAACCAGTAATGAATGAGGCAAATACTTCAAATCAAAGGTAGAGCTCTCATAAGTTATCACACTTCAAATCAATAAGAAGCAACCCTCAAAAGACCCCATGTAGCAAGCGGAAGCCCAATGCAAAATAAATAAATAACACAAGTCTCAAAAGGCAAGCATCTATTAAGGATATAGCACTTGTCAAAATTACCTCATAAAGTTCAGGGTATTTTATACGCTCAACAATATGACGTTCAAAATCCTTTCTCAACTCGTTCAGCCCTCCAACATCTTCCCACGTCACAGTTGGGATGGTAGAGAAGCCTTCTCTTTGTAAAGAAGGTTGCACCATTTTAGTTGCCTCCTGTTGAAGACGCATATAGCAAGTAAATACTGTCTTTTCACAACAATCTTGCCACCAAAAAAAAAATACAAAAAATACCAGTACTTGATTAAAGCTATCACCCAGGAGAAAGCATAGATGGTGAAAGCAAAGCTACAAATAGAACGAGAAACTATACTAAAGAAAGATCAGGCTTTTTTATATACAAGTTAAATTTAGGTTTGAAGCCTAATAAGTTCAGAGATAATGGCTATCAAGAATTCCGAAGAAGTATAAGTCTAAATAAGTTCAGGTCTACTAGATTCAGAAAAGTTCGATTCCAATGACTCTAGAAAATATCAAGAGAAAAAAATGGGGCTTGACTATCAAGAACACTAGGGGTCACCCACTCACCCACATGCAAATCCAAACACTAGAACACACGGAAGCCTCTGCATTGGAATTCATATTACCTCAAAATCCACCATTGAAATGCTTAGTTTTTCCATATTTTCATAAGATTCAGACCGCTGATCCTCCACATGATTACAACTCTCATCCGAAAGCTCCAACTTTCTTTAATCAATGAACCTATTCATGGCAAGAATCCCAGCCTCGTCAACCAAATGTGCTAAATCAACACCAACAAAACCTGGAGTTGCCCTGGCTATTTTTGTCACATCGAATTCACTTTCAAGCCTTGTATTTTTCGTCAATAAGGAGAGTATGTCAGCCCTCGCATTTTCATCAGGAACATCTAGTAAAATCTCCTTACCAAATCTCCCAGGCCTCCTCAATGCAGGGTCAAGAGCATCTGGTCTGTTAGTAGCTCCGACAACAAGAACATAGCCTAATCTCTGAACAGGTTCAGAATTAGCAGGTCCACTATTACGCTTGACAAGCCCACGGGATTTATCCATGCATGTCAATAATTGAGTTACAATCCGTCGCTCCATCCCGTTGGTGTGTTTTCTCTTTTAGAACCAATTGCGTCAAACTCGTCAATGAAAACAATTGAGGGAGCAGTTTCGTATGCTTTTGAGAAGATGATGCAAGATACGTGCATGGATTACTTCACCAACTATCTTTATTTGCTTTATTAGAATTGTTGCATGGTTTACTTTACTCTGAAAGTAGAGGTTTTACATGTAACGAAAAATATGTCTTTTATTATGTTTGTTAGTTAAATTAGTTAATTAAGTTATTTTATTGTTAGTTGAATGTAATAAGTTGGCCGAAATTTGAGTTGTAATAAGGGATGGCTTAGGCGTGTGGTTTTGTAAGATTTATGGAAAGTTTTGCAAAGTTTTCCTAAATCCAATGTTTCCTTAAGTTGAGCTAGATATTCTAGGCTTAAGATTAGGGGAAACTTTCCTTAAAGTATTTGCTAGTTGGCGTGTGGTGTAATGCCTTGGAGGGCAAGGGTTTCTTGCTGCCCTTATTATAAATAGGCGCCTAGTCCATAATAAAAAGTAGAGACTGATTTTGAGAATTGTGAGCGTTGCTTATTTCGGTTGTTAACCAAAACAATACTTGTTGCGACTTGTATTCATCTTCTAATTACGATTAGGAAGAGACCCTCTTATTCCTGCGAGAATCAAGAGTTCTATCCTTGTTTTTATTTCTTATTTTTAGCATTCATTCATAAAAAAAAAAACATAAAAAGACGTCACTTAAAATCTAGGTTAAAGTTTGTGAATTTTCGGACTTCGAAATTCATATCAGTTGGTATCAGAGAAGTAAGGTTGTGAAGGCGCGTGAGGGGGCGTGCTAGCTTAGATTAAGATGAAATTTTGTATGGTGAAAGAAGACATATTCAAGTTTGTCGTATCAAAATTTTGTGTTATTCAGATCAGTAACGAAGTCACAGCACGCAGAAACTTTTGATGAAAATTCCTGACAGATTCGAGCAGTTATCAGGTAAACTTTGAGCAATTGGTTCTCCTAGCATACAACGAATTTTTGAGAGTTTCTTGGCTTAAAATTGGACTACTTTTTGTCTAGTTTAAGACTGGAAAGTTTCATAATTTTTGAAGAAGTTTTTCTATCTAGTCGAGCACGTTTAAGATAATTGATCAAAACCGAACTATTCTGGACCAGTTTTGTGAGAATTAAAACTGCGAACAATTGGCTTCGAAATTTTGCATGAAATTTTGGTCGAGTGTTTAATACATATAGGGCTAAGTTCGGTAAAACTTTCGGGTGGTTTGGAGTTATAATGACTTCACAACGAGCAATTACTTTCGTTACAAAATCCTGGCAGATTGCATCAGTTTCAGTGCTATGAAGTTTAACGATTTATCATTCGATTATTTTGATGCTTATATAAGATTTGAAAGGTCTAAACAAGCACTACAAGATCTTAGATATCCACCAACACCTGAAGAAAGATTGGCAAGATTTCAAAAGGATAAAGAGGGGATTGAGATGTTGATTCAACAACGAAAAGAGAAAAGATCCAGAGATCTAATTCTTGTTGATGATGAAACCATGAAAGAGGTTCAAGAATTGTTCTTAATGTTGAAGAAGAAAAAAAGACTGAATCTTTTTCAAATTTGGACAATAAAGATTTGATCTTTGAAGTTTCTCATGTTGAAGATGAATTAAAAAGTGAATCTTTGGCTTGTACAACCATCAAAGTTCCGATCTTTGATATTCCATGTGCGAAGAAAGCTACAGAAGAGTGTGGAGTACAACATTATGAAGCATCCTCTACTGATTTTTATTGTCATGATGTTGTTATTTGTCACATACACAAACCTCATGGATTCCACTCTTATTTCTCATACGTGTACTTGTTCTTATGGTTCATGGTTATCGTGCGTAGATGATTGCTTGGTTACATCAAAACTTGAGACAAATTTTTTTTCAAGAGGGGGAGAATGATGCAAGATACGTGCATGGATTGCTTCACCAACTATCTTTATTTGCTTTAGTAGAATTGTTGCATGGTTTTACTTTACTCTCAAAGTAGAGGTTTTACATGTAACGAAAAATATGTCTTTTATTATGTTTGTTAGTTAAATTAGTTAATTAAGTTATTTTATTGTTAGTTGAACGTAATAAGTTGGCTGAAATTTGAGTTGTAATAAGGGATGGCTTAGGCGTGTGGTTTTGTAAGATTTATGGAAAGTTTTGCAAAGCTTTCCTAAATCCAATGTTTCCTTAAATTGAGCTAGATTCTAGGCTTAAGATTAGGTGAAACTTTCCTTAGTATTTGCTAGTTGGCGTGTGGTGTAATGCCTTGGAGGGCAAGGGTTTCTTGCTGCCCTTATTATAAATAGGCGCCTAGTCCATAATAAAAAGTAGAGACTGATTTTGAGAATTGTGAGCGTTGCTTTTTTCGGTTGTTAACCAAAACAATACTTGTTGCGACTTGTATTCATCTTCTAATTGCGATTAGGAAGAGACCCTCTTATTCCTGCGAGAATCAAGAGTACTATCCTTGTTTTTATTTCTTATTTTCAGCATTCATTCATAAAAAAAAACATAAAAAGACGTCACTTAAAATCTAGGTTAAAGTTTGTGAATTTTCGGACTTCGAAATTCATATCAGAAGAGCTCCCGAATCTTCTCCTCCGATGCACCTAAATGTTCAAATTGAATAGCACGTCAATCTCACTAAAAAAACAGCATAGACAGTCCACCTTCAAATCAATTCAAATGTCTCAACATCACGCCCGCCATTAGCAACACAATGTTGTCGTAAGAGCATCACTAACAATGAACCCAAAAAAAAGGTTCATCATTCTCTCTCCTCATTTCTCTCTCCTCCACATCATTTTCACAAACCATTTCCATTTTCACTTTTAACCATGAACCCAAAAATAATGGTTCATCACTCTCTCTCATCCTTTTTTCCTACCCCACCACATTTTCTCTCTCTTCAAATAATTATCACAAGTTGTATTGATTTAATGTAAAACCAATTAATGCTAATTAATTCTAATTAGCTCTTATAATTATTAATTCATAATTAGTTATTTTTATTATATATTAATTATCGATGACTAATTAATTATCGTAATCTAATTAATTTTTTTTTTTGGAAATTAATTAATATTAGTTGACAAATAGTTAAAAAGATGCATAATGGGAAGAGAAATGATAATGGGAAGAGAAGAGAAAACTGAAATTGTGATAAAAGTATAGCAAAATTGGTGTCTATTTATAGAGAATGAAAAAATATGAATTTTGGTATTTTTTTTATTTTTTTTTGAGTTGTATTTTTTGAAATATTAAAGTTACAAAATTTGTAACGTTAATAATTAAAGGGCGAATAGAAATAAGACAAGTGGCAGGAGGGGGGGAGTGGACAGCAGCGCGCGCCAGTGCCACGTTGGCACGCGTCAGCTGCTGCCCCCGGTTTTGTCGTTTTCCGCGCAGCCCCTCCAATTCCAGCGCGACACGTGTAGGTTTATTTTTTTTTGCTGATTTCTTTCTCCTGCAACTCGCCAGCTCACCTCTCTTCTTTGCCATGAATTTATATCACGAACCATTCGGAATTCCGAATGGTTTTGCCTCGGTCCATGTGTCAACCATTTTCCCATTCATCATTAAGACAAATATTAATGGTTCAAGCTCATGAACCATTATTTTGTTCATCATTAACAATGCTCTAACATCCATCTCTCAAAAAAGGGTTCTAAGTTAATTTATTGTCTACTGTTGTGACATACATACTAATTACTATGGAGAATGACAGTAAGACTGATGACTCATTTCATTGAATTGTATTTTTATCGAAATGTGTTGAATAAAGTTTAACTAGTAATAAATAAGACAACAACAAGTTTCACAAGGCGCAATTAAAGAGTCATAATATATTAGTTCGAAATTGCAATTAATGCCCTGTTCTTTTGAACTTATTTTGGCTGAACTGAACTGAACTTATGTTAGTTTTGCTGAACTGAACTTATTTTTGCTGAACTGGACTTATTTTTACTTATTTTTGCTGAACTGAACTTATTTTTGCTGAACTAAGTTGTATTGACATAATATTATCAATACTTATTATTATTATTTTATTATTTTATAATAATAAATAATAAATAATAAATAATAAATAATAATAAATAATAAATAATAATAATAATAATAATAATAATAATAATAATAATAATAATAATAATAATAATAATAATAAATACTAAATAAAAAATTAAAATAAAATAAAAAATTAAAGTAAAAAAAATAAAATAATAAAAAAAATAAAAAAAGAAAAAAAATAAAAAAAGAAATAAAAGAAATAAAAAAAATAATAATAAATAATAAAAAAAATACAAATTCATCGTGATTATAATAACAATATTAATAGTAATATTAAAAACAAAAATAATAATTACAACATTATATAATACTGAACTTATTTTTGCTGAACTGAACTTATTTTTACTTATTTTTGCTGAACTGAACTTATTTTTACTTATTTTTGCTGAAAATAAGTTCAAAAGAACAGGGCCTAAAAAGCAGATGAAAACGAAGAATGAAAGATGATTACCGGAGACACCAGACACAAGTTCGGAGGCAGAAATCTGATAGAAAGGCAAGGCAGGCTCATAGGCAATGGCTTGAGCTAAGCGACTCTTTCCACAACCAGGAGGACCATGAAGCAAAATGCCGGAAACATGCTTCACATTAAGCCATTGGAGTAGCTTCCGGTGTCGTAAAGGCCGAATCACCTCCCGCTCCAATTGTTGTAGCTCTTTCTTAATCCCTCCAACATCACTAAACCTAGGAGGAGGCCCATCATCACTATCATTAATACTACTACTACTCATAGTCATAGCAGCTACTGGTTCCGTCCCATCGTTTATCTCCTTCTTCTTGAAGACCTCTATGGCTCTATATCCAAATTCTCCGTGGAATTGGCATTATTCAATTTCAAGTTCAATGGTGTGGTTGATTTGGATTGATCTCTGTATCGAGTCCTGAGCATAGATTTCATGACATCAAACTCCGGCTCACCATCACTATCACTATCACTGACAAACGAAATTTCAGAAGCAGCAGCATCAGCATCAGCGACACGCTTTCGCTTCATGTTTGGGTTTGGGTTAAAGTGATGGTATTTGAGGATTTGTCTAATTTTGAGGCGGGAGGGGATGAGTTTGTAGTCTTGTAATCGTCGTAAGCTCTGTAGAGATGGTCCGCGATGTCGTCAGGAGAGAGGTGGTCCACTCTACAGCTTGCGATTCGAGCCTTTTTTATTTTATTTTTTTATTTTTATTACTGCTGCCGAAAGCGTCCAAGATAGACATCGTCCTCCTCTTCTGCCCATTTTTCCCTAAGGTTCCGTTCCTTCTTGATCAAAATTCAATTCGTCTTATTAAAGGCAAGCATACTCCGTAATAACAAATCAATCAATATCTCTATTATATAAGTCAGGGGAGCTATGGTCTCCCTTTTGAAAAGACTTATATACCCTTAATATCACAAAAAATAATAATAAAAAAGATTTTCTTAATTCTTTCCTCATTTACAAATCAATCAATCAATCAATATATATAAATAAAGGAGGAACTTTTGAGGAGCGTAGGGAGCTCCTCAAGATTTCGAGGCCATAGAGCGAGCTACGTAGGATTGTCATGTCATCAATTTTTATTTGTATTTAAAAAAAAAATAGAATTCTACATATATTTAAATACATAAAAAAGTTTTGGATAGGGGGAAATTAGAGTTTCGTTTTGCATAAACAACCTAAATTATTATATTATGTAAATTGAATTTAACTTTTACTTCAAAACATTATAGTTTCTTTTATCATAGGAGAGTGCTTGAAATATGCTTCAAAATAAGATCTATTTACAATATAGTTTTACAAATCATGAAAATATATTAAATTAGATGAATTGTAAGCCATTATTTAGTCTTTCTTTTAGATAAATATAATAATAGCTATAAGTATTAAGTATAGTGTATTTATATGTGATTATAACATTTGATTATAGGTCCAATTTACAGGATTAAACATATTATTTTTCAAAACCTCAACCTTACTCAACTAAACCAAAACAATATAGTATTGCAACAGAAATTTTTAAGGAAACATTGTTGTTACAAGAAAAACTAAAATCTATAGCGATAAAGTTACATATATATTAGAATTTTGGATTATGTGAAAATTAGAGTTTGATTTAAATAAACCAACCTTAGAATATTATAAAGAGCTCTATCTAAGCATGCCATGTCATTCATTTTAATTTTTAATTTTTTTAAGAAAAAAGTGTTCAACATAGATATAGATACATATAAGGTGTTTTGGATAAGTGAAGATTACAGTCTGATTTTAAATAAATAACCTAAATTATTATACTATGTAAATTGAATATAACTTTTGCTACATAATTCGCAATAGTATAATGTTTTTACCATCGAAGAGTGCTCGAAATATGCTTCGAAATAAGATCCATATACAATATAGTTTTACAACATATGAAAATATATTTATTTAGATGAACAATAACGTATTATTTATTCTTTATTTTAAATACATATACAAATAACTATAAAAATAGCGTATTATATGTAACAATAGTAATTATGTCTTTCAAAATCATATTTTAAAACTGTGTTAGCTATTGTTAGTCGCACCTATTATTGGGATACCATCTAACAATAAACTTAGCTACAATATTCAATTGAATATTAAAAATTATAAAATTTATATATCACAACAACAAATATAGAAATTACGGTATAATGACAAATACTTTCTCCGTTCTTTTTCTACTGCAACAATTGGTTTAGGCATGGTTTTTAAGGGAAAAAAATGGGATTTTTAGCATAGAGGATAAAAAATAGTGAACTAGAGTAGGGGATAAAAAAATCCTTAATAAAGTAAACGCACTTTATGAGTCAATTTGGGTAATTAATGATGATTTTATTAACATAAATAAAGGCAATATTGTCAGCTGTAGTTACTTTTTTACCAAAAGTGGAATGGTTCCAAAAGATGAAACTACCCAAAGCGGTAATTGTTGTAATAGAAAAAGAACGGATAAATTGTTGTAATATAAAAAGAACGGAGAAAGTATGTAAATTCAATGGTATTAAATAAGTCTCATTTCACAGCAACAAAAAATCAACAATTATATTAACATAAGATTTGAAAAAAAGTTAAATAAACAACAACCTGTGCAATGCACGGGCTTCAAAACTAGTCTCTATTATATAAGCCAAAGGATAGGTATGGTGTCCACATAAAAATACCATATATACTAGGAAAAATTGTTTTAAATAAGTCAACTTTTGTGCGATCTTCCCATTTTAGGTCTACCTTTTGATTATCCCTGATTGAGTTAGGCTTGTATGTCTGTTTTCTTCTATTGAGTTTTAAACTGTTTGTGACTTGTTTAGTAGGTTACTTATGATATGTGTTACAATGTCCCTTCTTCTAAAACAGGCGAGGGAGGCGAGGGTGGGGATGGGACATGGTAACACGTATCATAAGTACCTACTAAGTCACAAACAGGTGAAAACTCAATAGAAGAAAATAGACATACAAGCCTAACTCAATCAGGGATAATCAAAAGGTAGACTTAAAATGGGAAGACCGCGTAAAGGTTGACTTATTTAAAACAATTTTTCATATATACTATCCTTCATGAGTCAATGCTAAATTTGACATAATTGATCTCTTATAATCAATGATAATTATAATTGCTATATATGGCAGTTCCTTCAACCACTTATGATTTACATTTGTTAAATCAATCACCTTTCTATTTATTTGTTTCATTAGGTAATTATCCATATCAAACAAGTAAATCTCATAATTTATGCTTAACTGATCACCTCCATTAACCTATCTAAATCATCACCACGATTGTTTCAATTATTCTTCATCAAAATATATAAGTAAGTTAAAATTAGAAAATAATTAGTAAACCCGTGATTTACAACAATATTTTTGTCACTTAATAATCATCATAAATTTGTGATGTTATTATTGTAATTATTTTTATTCACAATAATTTTTTTTTTACTACAGAAATTGATTATAACCTATGACTTAGTCTTACAACAAATATCCATTTCGTTTAGAAAAATCATCAACCACCTAGCATTGACAATAGAAATATTGTTCAAGAGGAGTAGATAGTTAATATGTAATTTTAGAAATCATCTAAGCTCTACATTTTTAATTTTGAGTTTATTAATTCTACCCTTAATCACGATAAGTAGATGGTTCATCGTTTGATATCTGAAGCACGCATCGCGTGCACATAGAGGCTAGTATATATATAAAGGAGGAACTTTTTGGGAGGATAGGGAGCACCTTGAGATTTCGAGAGCATAGAGCGTGCCACGTAGGATTGTCATGTCATCAATTTTTTTTTTTTTTTATAAAAATAGAGTTCTAAATAAATTTAAATACCTAAAAGGAGTTTTGGATAGGGAAAAATTAGAGTTTCATTTTGGATGAACAACCTAAATTATTATATTATGTAAATTGTGTATAACTTTGGGTACGTAATTTGGAATATTATAATTTTTGTACCATTAGATAGTGCTCAAAATATGCTTTGAAATAAGATCCAATTATAATATAATTCTACAACTTATGAAATAGAGAGCGCCATGTAGAATTGTCATGTCATTATTAATTTTAATTTTAAATATTTTTAAAAAATGGAGTTCTACATATATTTAAATACCTAAAAGGAGTTTTTGGATAGGGAAAAATTAGAGTTTCGTTTTGAATAAGCAGCCTAAATGATAGTATGTGAATTGAATATAACTTTTGCTTCCTAATTCAAAACATTATAATTTTTTTTACCATTGGAGAATGCTTGAAATATGCTTCAAAGTAAGATCATTTACATCATAGTTTTACAAATCATGAAAATATATATAATTAGATGAATTGTAAGGCATTATTTAGTCTTCCTTTTAGATAAATATAATAATAGCTATAAGTATAATGTATTATATGTGATTATATCATTCGATCATAGGTCCAATTTAGAGGATTAAATATATTATCTTTCAAAACCTCAACCTTATTACTCAACTGAACCAAAACAATTTATTATTGCAACAAAATTTATCAGCAAAACTTTGTTGTTACAATATAAACTAAAATCTATAGCAATAAAGTTACATATATATATTAGAGTTCTGTATGATGAAAAAATTAGAGTTTGATTTTGTAAAACAACATTAGAATATTATAGAGAGCTCCACCTAAGCATGTCATGTCATTCTTTTTTTCTTTTTTTTTTTAAAAAAAAAAAAAGTGTTCAACATAGATATAAATACATATAAGGTATTTTGTATAAGTGAAGATTACAGTCTAATTTTAAATAAACAACCTAAATTGTTATACTATGTAAATTGAAGATGTTGGAGCTTCCAATATTATAATTCTTTTTACCGTCGGAGAGTGCTCGAAATATGCTTCAAAATAAGTTCCATATACAATATAGTTTTACAACTTATGAAAATATATTTATTTAGATGAACAATAACGTATTACTTATTCTTTATTTTAAATACATATAAAAATAACTATAAAATAGCGTATTACATGTGACAATAACAATATGTCTTTCAAAATCATACTTTTGAAAATTGAGTTATATAAAGATAAATAAAATACATATCTATAGTTTTGAACCTATAGCACACCATGATGGCATTACTTGAAAAATCAAACAAAAGTTTGTCAACGACATTGTAGAGGTATTATGCAATTGACTATTTATTTTATTTCTAGAATATTTATTATATACATAATTATTTATGTTTTTATCTTCCATATATCTATTTGAAGATCTTATTCTTTTATCCATGAACTTAATTGTACTAAAATTAATTGGAAAATCAAGGTCCGCAATTCTAGACTTATTGAGGTCACAGATCATAAAAAAGGAGGAAGTTTGATAAGTTTTGATATGGTCATGATTGGTGAAGATGTATTTTTTTCTCTTAAATAGTATTTTCGATTATTAGTAGAGGTTAGTTTTATATTTGATTAATTTTATTCATGATACCATCATTATGATCTTCTTTTTGGCTTTCTCATCTTCCATTCTATATGCGTTAGTGTTTATGTGATATATTAAAAGTTAAAGTTGCGGCTGGCACTCATGTTTTTCTCTATTCTTTTGCATCTATTAAATTATGGAAAATGTTATATGTACCCCTTATGTAAGCATTAAATACATACCCTGAAATAGTATTATTTGAAGAATTAAGGACACAATCACACGTCAATCGATATAACTACTGCTTACGTATTGCTTAATAATTCCATTTTTAACTTCTTATTTGTAGCCTTTAGGGCTATACATAACATTTCCCATAAACTATTACCTTCTACTTTATTAAAGTATCATTCGGATTTTTTCATGTTAAAATTGTGTTAGCCATTGTTAGTCATATCAATTATACCATTTAACAATAGACTTAGCCACAATATTAAATTGAATATTAAAATATATAGAATTTATATATCGCAATAACAAATTTAGAAATTATAGTTTAATGACAAATACTTTCTTCGTTCTTTTTCCACTACAACAATGGGTTTGGACTTGGTTTTTAAGGAATTAAAAAAATGGATAGTTTAGCATAGAGGTACCCCTTTAATTAATTAGAGTAGGCGAGAAGTAAATCCTTAATAAAAGTAAACGCAACTTTATGAGACAATTTGAGTAATAAATGATGGTATTATTAACAAAGTAAAAGCAATATTGTCAACTATAGTTACTTTTTTTTTTTACCCAGAAGTGGAGTGGTACCAATTGATGAAACTATCCAAAGTGGTAATTGTTGCAACAGAAAAAGAAGGGAGGAAGTATGTTAATACAATGGTGTTGAAAAATCTATTTTCACAGCAACACAAAATCAACAATGTAAACAAAAATTTACAAAAAATAAAATAAGCAACAAACCAACGCACGGGTTTCAAAACTAGTATATAAATAAAGCAGGAACTTTTCGGGAGCATAGGGCGGTCCTCAAGAATTCGAGGTCATAGAGCGCGCCATGTAGGATTGCCACGTCATCAATTTATATTTTTATTTTTTACAAAAATAGAGTTCTACATAGATTTAAATACATATATGGAGCTTTGGATAAGCGAAAATTAGAGTTTGGTTTTGACTCAACAATCTAAATTAATATATTAGGTAAACTGTGTATAACTTTTGCTACGTAATTCGAAATATTATGATTTTTGTACCATTGGAGAGCGCTCGAAATATGCTTCGAAATAAGTTCCATTTACAATATAGTTCTATAACTTATAAAATAGAGAATGCCACGTAGGATTGTCATGTCATGTATTTTTTATTTTTATCATTTTAAAAAATAAAGTTCTACATAGATTTAAATACATACAATGAGTTTTGGGAGAGTTGGAGTTTGGTTTTGAATGAATAACCTAAATTATGTAAATTGTATATAAGTTTTGCTACGTAATTCGAAATAATATAATTTTTATACCATTTGATAATGCCTGAAATATGCTTCGAAATAAGATCCATTTACAATATAGTTCTACAACTTATGAAATAGAGAGCGCCACTTAGGATTGCCATGTCATTAATTTTTATTTTAAATATTTTAAAAATATAGAGTTATGCATATAGTTAAATACATAAAAGGAGTTTTGAATACGGAGAAATTAGTGTTTCGTTTTGAACAAATAACCTAAAATTTTATATTATGTAAATTAAATATAACTTTTTCTACCTAATTCGAAAAATTATAATTTTTTTTAACATTGGAGGGTGTTTGTAATATGCTTCAAAATAAGATCCATTTACAGTATAGTTTTACGACTCATGAAAATATATTTAATTAGATGAATTGTAAGGCATTATTTAGTCTTTATTTTAGATAAATGTAATAATAGTTATAATTTTAGTAAACTATATATATGTGATTATAGCATTTAATCATAGGTTCGATTTACTGGATTAAACATATTGCTTTTTAAAACCTCAGCCTTACGAGTCCACATCCTCTAGAATTTTAATAAAATTCTACAAGATAGAGTTGTATATGAACCATACATTTTAAAATCAAGGGCTCATATTGGTGGAAGGGGATAAATAAGGGGGTGGATTTTGATGAGATAAAATAGAGGGGGTTATGGAAAGATAATATATGAGGCTTTGATTTTTTATTCAATGGTTGATATTGCTCAAACTCTACATTGTAGAGTTCTTTTAGTATTACTCAACTAAACCAAAGCAATTTAGTATTGCAACAAAATTTATGAAGGAAACTTTATTGTTACAATAAAAATTAAAATGTATAGCAATGAAGTTACGGATATATATTAGAGTTTTGGATGATGAAAAAATTAGAGTATGATTTAAAAAAACAAACTTAGAATATTATAAAGAGCTCCACCTATGCATGACATGTCATTCTTTTTAATTTTTTGATTTTTTTAATAAAATAGTGTTTAACATAGATATAAATACATATAAGGTGCTTTTAATAAGTGAATATTACACTCTGATTTTAAATCAACAACCTAAATTATTCAATTATGTAAATTGAATATAACTTTGGCTACATAATTCGCAATATTACATTTTTTTTCCATCGAAGAGTGCTCGAAATATGTTTCTGGATAAGTTCCATATACAATATATAATTTTACAACTTATGAAAATATATTTATTTAGATGAACAATAACATATTATTTATTCTTTATTTTGAATACATAAAAAAAATAACTATAAACTGGCGTGTTATAATAACTTATTATTTTATTCTTTATTTTAAATACATATAAAAATAACTATAAAATAGTGTATTATATGTAACAATAGCAATTATGTCTTTCAAAATTATATTTTTAAAAATTGAGTTATATAAAGATAAAAAATACATGCATATAGTTTTGAACCTATATTGCAGAGGTATTATGCAATTGACTAATTATTTTATTCCTAGAATATTTATTGTATACTTAATTTTTTATGTTTTTCTTTTTCATATATCTATATGTCAGATCTTATTCTTTTCTCGATAAACTTAATTCTACGAAAACTAATTGGGAAATCAAGGTTCGAGTTTCTAGACTATTTGAGGTCGTAGATCATAAAAAAGGGGGAAGTTTGATAAGTCTTGGTATGGTCATGATTGATGAAGATATTTTTTTTCCTCTTAAATAGTATTCTCGATTATAATAGAGGTTAGTTTTATATTTAATGTATTTCATTCATGATACCATCATTATGATCTTCTTTTTGGCTTTCTCATCTTCTAGTCTATATGCATTAGTATTTATGTGCTATGTTAAAAGTTGAAGTTGTGGTTGTCGCTCATATTCATCTATTAAATTATTACCCTCTACTTTCTTAAAGTATCTTTTGGGTATTTTCCATGTTAAACATGTGTTAACTATTGTTAGTCATACCAATTATTGGGATACTATTTAATAATAGACTTAACTACAATATTCAATTAAACATTAAAAATATAAAATTTATATATTACAATAACAAATCCAGAAATTAAAGTATAATGACAAATACTTTGTCTGTCTTTTACTACTGCAACAATGAGTTCGGGCATGGTTTTTAAGAAAATAAAAAAATGGGTAGTTTAGCATAAAGGGGTTAACTACAGTAGGGGATAAGCAAATCCTTAATAAAGTAAACGCAACTTTATGAGACAATATTTTGAGTAATTAATGGTGGTTTTATTAACATAAAGTAAAGGCGATGTTGTCAACTATAGTTGCTTTTTTTTTTACCAAAAATGGAATGGTTCCAATAGATGGAACTTCCCAGAGTGGTAATTGTTGTAATAGAAAAAGAATAGAGGAAATATATAAATACAATGGTGTTGAAAAATCTCATCTCACAACAACAAAAAATCAACAATGTTAACAACAAATTTGCAAAAAAATAAAATAAACAACAACCCGTGCAACGCATGAGCTTCAAAACTAGTAAACATATATAATATATTAGTAGTCTTCAACAATTAATATTCAAGGCTTACAATTGACAAATTAAATACTAAGATAAACACCTAATATATACTTCAATTCATCATAGTGTCATAGATTAATCGGGAATTTTCATTATTTTGATACCTTTAATTTTGAAGAGGGGAAAGCCGAAAAACTATAAGGTGTGGCGGTCAACGTCGGCGGCAGCAGCAGCGGTGGGCAGTGGCAATTTCCAGGTGAGTTTGTTCCGCTGTTTGTTTGGGAAGCAGAAGCTAGGGTTTGGACATTGGACTAGAGAAGTTTTTTTTTAACGCAAACAGTGGAAATATATTGACATAAACCGATTACAGCCCCAAGTGTTTAGAGTACAACATCACACCAAAATAGCAAAATAATCACATTACAGAAAGTATCTAGCAAAAGCAAACTTCCACTTAAGCAAGTAACTAAGCCATAGGGTTGACTAGCTCCTGAATGTATTCTTGCATAACATATTGCGGAGGGACAAAATGATCCTTCTTATCTTCCTCCATTTCCATACCATAACTAGCAAGCTTGTGAGCAATGATATTCGCATCCCTTCGTGCATGTAAGAAGATAACAATCCAGTTGTTTTTCAGGAGCTTGACCACATCACAAATGATGGCGCTCAGCTCATGGTGAGGGTAGTGCTCTGCTCGATCCATCATTATTTTCAGCACTTGTGCATCAGTCTCAACTTCCAGGCGCTCAATGTTGAAATCTCTTTCTCGTGCAAGCTCTTCACGAATCGCAATGAGCTCAGCTGCTGCCGGATTAACTGCTGAGAATTTGATTGAGAAACCCATACACCATGAACCATCAGTGCATCTTATGACTCCTCCTCCATTTGAATTATCTTTAGCTTTCCAGGAGCCATATGTGTTCAGTTTGAGATAGCCATGAACTGGAGGAATCCACTGTACTTTTTGGTGTGGGTTGGTCATAGCCTGGGCCCCTTTCTGGAAAACATCATTAGAGTGCAAGTAATCGACATAAAAATGATTAAAGTGACTAGAAGATCTTGTCATAGCACCTTCAGACACGGCCTTGTTTTTGACCTTCCAAATGTGCCATAAACCAATAACAAAAACAGAAATCCAGGATGCAAGTTGATTAAGATTGAAGTTAATCTAGTTATTCCAGTCATCGCTGAAATTTTTTTGCAGATTATGCTTAGATGTGAAATTCAAATTCTTAATAATACGTTTCCATAAAATGCTAGCATGAAAACAATCTCTGAATATATGGAGGTGAGATTCAGGATAAAGGCCACCAATGTAACAATTTGGGTCAAAAGCATTTATTTTCTTTTGTAAAATTGTGGATGTAACAACCCATATTTTTGCTCCTAGTTTTTCACAAAAGTTTTCCCTAAAACTATTATTTTCTCTAAATCAATGATTTTTATTTTTATAATATTGGGAGCCGAATTATTATTTTTATTATATGGCGTGCTAATGTGTCTATTATATTTATATTTATAATATAATTTATTAGAATTATTTTCATTATTAAGTATTTTTAAAGTTTAGGCGCGATTTAGGAAGTTATTGATTCATCACGTAACGGACTTTTGATGCATGGATATTTGATGACTTGGGCCGAAATTATTTTGGTGTGGTTGGGCTTGGGCAGCCGGCCATGTGGAGGGAAAAGGGAGAAGTTTTTCTTCTTTCATTTCTTTTTTTTTATTTATTTTGATGACTCTTTGTATTTTGTAACCTCCATAACCCCCTCATAATTTCTCCAAATGAATCCATTTTATTTATTCTTTTAAGCACTCCAAAATCTGATTAAAAATCAGAACTTCATTGCTGCCATTTTCTAAAAATTCGAACATCATCATCTTCATCATTCTCTCTCAAATTTTTCCATTTCTACTCTTCATCAATTGTTTGTGACTTGTTCTATTTGCCTCTTTCTTGTACGTGGTGCTTTGGGGTTTGAAGAAGGAGAAGGGTGCACGCATATATCGGGTTTTTCCAGTAATTTTCAGCTCCCCTCCGATGATCCAGGTAACTAGTAGTTATCTTAGAACAATAGTGATTAGGGTATTATTCGGTATTAGATTATTACGCTAGGAATTGTTTAAAATTCTTTTGAATGAAATTATTGATGAAATTTGATGTGAATATACTTGATGCATGCTGTACGAATATTGTATGCAGAAAAATAATTTTCGTCTGAGTTTTAGTATTTATTCGATTTATTTGGTAATTTATGCGTTTATGGCTTATTTGCAAAAATAATTATTGAACGACTGTTACAATTGCTTAAATTATTTTTCGTGAAGCATGTTATATGTGTAGTATGTATTTCATGATTTGGAATAATTTTTTATACTGTTTACAAGTTTATTTAATTGGTTTATCTGTTTTTTGCATTTTCGTTTCTGTCAGTATTTAAATCGTGATTATTATTTCTGGAGGCCGAAAAATACATTTCTTTGCATATTATGTATTACCGTGAGTTTATGCATGTTATGTGAATTTTTAGTAATTTTTGGGAGTTTATTTCTATTTTTAGTTATTATATTGGCTTTATTGAGTATTCTGTAAATTAACGTTTAAAAATAAGTTTAGAGTCCGAAAATTAGAAATAAAATTTGTACCAAGCCAGTAGAGCCATAATGGTTGTATGATAATTTTTGTGTTATTTTACCGATCTTTTTTATTAGTTTAATAGTTTTTATTGTGTTTTTGTTATGAGTTTGAGGATATACTTTTTAATTATTTAAGGGTTTGTTAGCCTCCTCCTCTCTCCTCTCTTTCTTCCTTCAAAAAAACCCTAATATTTTTCTTCTAGTTTGGGGCTGCCATCATCCTTTCGATGGTGGTAAGCCCCCAATTCTTCTTTTTTCTTCTAGTTTTTATTGTTTTTGTTATTAATAATCTTCCAATCTCTCTCTTTTTGAGAGTTTTCTACCCAATTTTTGGGTTCTTTCTCTCCTCTTATGGGAGTTTGGAGTTTAGTTCTAGTCTCTTCCCACGTGGAAGTTTAAAAATTGGTATGAGAGATTGTTCCTATTGGTTGAAGTTCAAGACCATCAACATGGAAGTATTGGAAATTCAGATGCGGTCAACATGGTTAAATCAAGAATTTTCTTCCCCAAACTATGTCAGAATGATAAACTTCCCCATCAATAGCTGTGTGATTCAGCAAATACAAGGGGGCTGTGCTGTATTGCTCGATCTGGTTCATTGTAGTTTCTTCGAAGACGAATTTGATTTGATCTTGTCTGATTATATCTTGTTTTTCTTTAATACTTATTGTAGATGCCATTTGACCTTCATTTAATGAAATTTCTCTTTCTTTCAAAAAAAAAAAAAAAAAAAAATTTAAGGGTTTGTTAATCAGAAATAATTTGTGACCCTTTATGTTCTTGGAAGCTGGTGATTAGTAGGTTACTGTGGTTATCATTGAGTGTCATTATGTTTACGTTTGGTTTATGTAGAAATGATTAGTCGTGTACGTTTCGTTGATTTAATAAGCCTTGGAGTTAATTGGTGGTGGCGTCAGACGCACTCAGATGCGTCAGACGTAGTTTGGTTAGTGTGCTAGTCGCACAGTGTGGCGCTGAGCGCAAGCTCATGCGCCGAGCGCACAGTTTGGTGTAGTCTAATTTTTCGTATGTTGTTCTTGTAGTTGGTGATCTTATTTAATGTGATACATTTCTGATTGATACTGCTAGTGCTGTAAAAACCATTTCATTACTATTGTTGTTGCTTAGTGAAGTTCAAAGTATTGTGGTTGGAGATATGGTTGTAAGTTTGTAAATTACTACTTTGAATATCTTTGAAGAATTATTTTTGATGAATCATGGGTATAAGGCCGGGTGGCATCCCTTCTCTTCTCTTTTTGACGAATGGTTTTGAGCTTGATGATACTTATGATTTCATTTTGAGATAAGAACATCCGGTGGGATAGATGTAGTCCCCGGTGAAGAACATGCTAACCACCTGGTTTGCGAACTAGGGGTACACTTGGGTTAATTGTTGTCGTCCGAGAGGTCAGGGAGTTCTGCGTGTTCTACCCTGCATCGGGAGTTTGGCCATTCTTAGACACAGGCAGTGGGGAACGTTACCCCATAGACTGACCTGGAGATTGCAATCTGACAAACCTTAGAAAGTGAATTGCGATTCACTCGCGTTCGGTTTCTGACTCAATACTTGTTGTACTTTGTTTTATTATTTAAGTATTCTAGAGTTGATTTATTCATTACATCTTGTTTATTTGATATTGACTATCACTTGTATCACATGTGAGCTTTATGGTTTTGGATGCATGTTATTGTTATCATGATCGTATGCTTTCCTTTCTTATTAATCTATGTCTGAATCATGCTTTGATTTCTTTTGTTCTGGGAGAAGTGCTAGTTACTCCCCACTGACTGTGGAAATATATAATATATCCTTGCAGATGGAAATGACTGCTAGACTTGTGACTGCGTGGGCTAGCCGAGTGTGGGTCAGTAATGAGAGGAAACTTCTTGTAGTCTTTTTGGTAGATGAGTTCTATGCAGACAATAGGGAGTCCTATGTTATGCTAGGTCTCAAAGACATTTAGTTTTATTTGAGTTCTTATGGGATACTTGCATGTCTCGTAGTTTTGGATGATGTTATGTTCTATTATGATTTGGGATGTTCCTTTGATTAGAATTATAATGTTTTCAGATATTTCTTTTGGAAGCTATGAAACTTTGGTTTGAGGTTATCTTTATTTATTATTTTAGAGTAGCATAACAGTCCTGACGTTATTTCCGCTATCGTCTTTTAGTAAATCTTGAATAGATATTGTTTATTATCTTAGTAGTAGAAGGACGGGGTGTTACAGTTGGTATCAGAGCAAAGTTACCCGAGACCCTTACTTAGTCACTAAGAAACTCCCTGGAAATGTGTAGTTGAAGTAACTAGGATCATTAGAATCTTAGGCTTCAAGAAAAGTAGTGGTGAGATGGTCACTTGGGTAGGAAACCACGGGAAAATATTTTTCTTACTTTGATGTGTTAAGTAATGAATGTTTAATTTGTGTTTGTAGAATGTCGCCTCGAGGTTTGTCTAGTGCTAGAAAGGAGGCTGCCCGGAAATGGCGCCAAGCACTTGAGAACGCTATCATAGCTATGGCTAATCGGTCTACTGCTCCTTCTAATGGGCAATCTGTCTTTAATCGATTTGACCGTCACCGTCCGCCTACTTTTGACGGGACTTCTGATCCTGTTGTGCTAGACGGGTGGATAAGAGAGATGGAGAAACTGTTTGCTGCTACTGGTTGCCTTGCTGCTGAAATGGTGTCTATTGGTACCTACTATCTGAAGCTGGAAGCTGATAACTGGTGGAGCACTGTTCGTGCAAGCTGCATGGCTACACCGGGGTTTGGATGGGATAAGTTTCGTGTTAAGCTGAAAGAGAGGTTTTATCCTGATGAGCTCCGTTGGCAGAAGCAAGAAGAGTTCTTAACTCTGTCTCAAGGTACTCTGAGTGTGTAGGAGTACACTGATAAGTTCACCGAGCTGTCCAGGTTTGCTACCACAGTTGTACCTACTGAAGCTGAGCGTGTGAAAAGGTACATCAAGAAAATGGATCCTAGGGTGAGGACACATGTTTTGAGTTCGGGTGCTTCGACTTTTTAGGGAGCCTACGAGATAGCTCTAAGTATTCATGCCTCTTTGAAAGAGGAAGATTCTGCTAAGGTGGTTGCTGCTAAGAAGGCTGCTGCTACCTATGTTTAGTTCCCGGCCAAGAAGCCGAGGTATGAGCCGTCTGGTCGAGGAGGTTATCAACAAAGTTCTGGATCTGGTTATCATCCGAGTTTTGATCCGAGCAAGTGCCGAATCTGTGGTAAGGCTGCTCATCTAGGGAAGAACTGTGATGGATCGACTGTTGTTTGTTTCTATTGCAAGGAGGTGGGGCACAAGTCCTTCCAGTGTTCTAAGAATCCTAGAGCTCCGTCTTATTCTGCTGGTCCTGCTAAGCCAGTTGATTCTTCTGCTCCTCCGAAGAACAGGATTTATGTGATGACGCAAGCTGAAGCCGACGTCCATCCTGATGTCATCTCTAGTACTTTTCTTGTAAATAATACTCTTGCTTTTGTTCTGTGCGATACTGGTGCTACAGTATCTTTTGTTGCTAGTTCCTTCGTTCAAAAAGCTAATCTTTCCTCTAGATCTCATGTTAAGTCCCTAATATCTCTTCTGTCTGGTGAGAATTATCCCTGTCATTCTGAGTTTAAAGGCGTGCCTGTTAGCATTATGGGTTCTGAGTTGCCAGCTGATCTTAAGGAGTTTCCTATGTCAGAGTTTGATGTGATCCTCGGAATAGATTGGTTATCGAAGTATCATGCCTGCATTCAGTGCCGTGATCAAAAGGTGGTGCTCCGAGATTCTAAGGGTAAAAGGATTTCTTATTCTGGTGTTGTAGTGAAGAAGGGTGTTAAGTGGGTGTCCGCTCTGAGAATGCGGAAGTTGTGCAAAAAGGTGATGTGGTATACCTTTGCATGGTGAGGGATTTGTCGTCTGAAGGTCAGCTCGAGAGTATTCCGGTAGTTCGGGATTATCCTAATGCATTCCCTGAAGAGTTGCTAGGTATTCCTACTGAAAGAGATATGAAGTTCTGCATTGTTTTAGTACCGGAAACTGCTCCTATATCCAAGGCTTCGTATAGAATGGCGCCGTCTGAATTGCAAGAGTTGAAGACTCAATTCCAAGAGCTGATAGATAAGGGCTTCATAAGGCCTACTGTGTCTCCTTGGGGTGCTCCTGTTCTTTTTGTCAAGAAGAAAGACGGGACTATGCGTCTATGCATTGATTACCGTGAGCTGAATAAGGGAACGATCAAGAAAAAATATTCGTTGCCTCGCATTGAAGATCTGTTTGATCAATTGAAAGGTGCTGGGGTATTTTCCAAGATCGATATGAGATCCGGATATCATCAAATTCCCATTAAGCAAGAAGATATTCCGAAGACTGCTTTCCGCCCCAGGTATGGGCACTATGAATTTGAAGTGATGCCATTTGGTCTCACGAATGCTCCTACGATTTTCATGGATCAAATGAATCGCTCTTTCCACGAGTACTTGGATACTTGTGTGGTCGTGTTTATCGATGATATTCTCATTTACTCTAAAGATGAGAAGGAGCATGAGAAGCATTTGAGACTGGTGTTGGATGTTCTGCGCAAGCAAAAGTGGTTCGCAAAGCTGTCTAAGTGCGAGTTCTGGCTGAAGGAAGTTGCTTTTTTAAGGCATGTAATCAGCAAGGAAGGAGTTAAGGTGGATCCCGCTAAGATCAAGGCTGTTGTCGAGTGGGAGAGTCCTAAGAATGTGACCGAGGTTCGGAGTTTTCTGGGTCTGGCTGGCTATTATAGGAGGTTCGTTCAAGATTTCTCCAAGATAGCTCAACCTCTGACTCGCTTGATGCGCAAGGACTGCAAGTTCGTCTGGTCTGAGGTTTGTGAAGGGGCATTTTAGAAGCTGAAAAAGAGTTTGACCTCTGCTCCTGTTCTTACCTTGCCATCTGAGGGCGTTGGGTATGAAGTGTTCAGTGATGCATCGAGGAATGGTTTGGGTTGTGTTTTGATGCAACAAGGGAAGGTAATAGCCTATGGTTCGAGGCAGCTGAAGGTGCATGAGAGGAATTACCCGACCCATGATCTGGAGTAAGCGGTTGTGGTGTTTGCACTAAAGATATGGCGACACTATTTGTATGGTGTTCCGTGTAAGGTGTATACTGACCACAAGAGCCTGAAGTACATCTTCACTCAGCGTGATCTTAACATAAGGTAGAGAAGGTGACTCGAATTGATCAAGGACTATGATCTGACCTTGGATTACCAAGAGGGTAAGGCGAACAAAGTAGCGGATGCTCTGAGTCGCAAGAATAAGCATTCATTAAACGCTGCTATGGTGATGCCTCGTGAATTGTGTGTAGAGTTTCGCAAGCTTGATATCGAAGTTGTTCCTTAGGGTTATGTGTCTGCGTTGTTGGGTTCCATGAGTGCTGAGCCTGAGTTGTTCCAAGAGTTAAGAAACAAGCAAAAAGGTGATCCGAAGCTGGAGAAGATCCGTGAAGCAAAGATGCAAGGTCGTGCAGAGAATTTTAAGATATGTGCTGATGATAGCTTGAGGTCTATGGGGCGTTGGTGTGTGCCCAATGATAGTGAGCTTAAGAGAAAGATTCTCGAGGAAACTCATAGTACTCCTTATTCCGTTCATCCTGGTGGTGACAAGCTTTATAAGGATCTGAAGGTTAATTTTTGGTGGCCTGGTATGAAGAGAGAGATTGCCTAGTTCGTAGCTAGGTGTTTGGTCTGTCAGAAGGTGAAAATTGAGCATCAGAGGCATGGTGGTTTGTTGCAACCTTTGCCCATTCCTGCTTGGAAGTTTGACTCGATCTCGATGGATTTCATGATGGGTTTGCCTAGAGCTGCTGGTGGAATGAATGTTGTGTGGGTAATTGTGGATCGGTTGACCAAAGTGGCTCGTTTTATTGCGATGAAGAACACTTGGTCTATGGAAGAGTTAGCTGAAGCTTATGCTAATGAGATCATTTGTCTTCATGGGGTTCCCAAAGACATTGTCTCTGACCGTGATCCGCGATTTCTATCCCATTTCTGGACCGCTTTGCAAGAGGCTTTTCGTTCGAAGTTGAAGCTTAGTACTGCATTTCATGCAGCTACCGATGGTGAGACTGAGAGAACTAGTCAGACCTTGGAAGATATGCTTCGTGCTTGTGCCTTGGAATTTCGAGAGACTTGGGTCAAGTCGCTTAGCCTGGTGGAGTTCTCTTATAACAACAGCTATCAGGCTAGTATCCAAATGGCTCCGTATGAGGCTCTCTATGGAAGGAAGTGTCGTAGTCCTACTTGTTGGAGCGACATCAGTGACTCATTGATTTTGGGCCCGGAGTTAATTCAGGATACGGTTGATCAGGTGAAAGTAATTCAAGCTAAGATGAAGGCTGCTCAAGATAGGCAGAAGTGGTATGCAGATTTGCGTCGGAAACCTATTTCCTTTGAGGTGGGAGATAAGGTACTTCTGAAGGTTTCTCCTATGAAGGGAGTGATGCGGTTTGGTCAAAAGGGCAAGTTGAGTCTGAAGTACGTAGGTCCCTATGAGATTCTTGAAAGGAATGGGGAGGTCGCGTATCGTTTGGCTTTGCCACCAGAGCTGTCGAAGGTTCATGATGTATTTCATGTGTTGCAGTTGCGCACATATTGTAGTGATCCTTTGCATGTGATTCCTATTGAGTCGGTATTAGTTGAGCCGAATTTGACTTTTGAAGAACGACTTGTTCGTATATTGGACCGTCAGAACCGTGCTCTGAGAAGGAAGGTGATTTCCTTGGTTAAAGTACTTTGGAGAAGTCAAAATTATGAAGAAGCTACTTGGGAAATCGAAGAGTCGATGCGACTGAAATGCCCGGAACTATTCGTTTCAGGTATTCTTTGTATGCTTGTCTTATTTGTGTGTGTTTTCGAAGTTTCGAGGACGAAACTTTATTTATGGAGAGGAGATTGTAACAACCCATAATTTTCTCCTAGTTTTTCACAAAAGTTTTCCCTAAAACTATTACTACCTCCGTCCCAGAATAGTCTGAACACTTTCCTTTTATGTTTGTCCCAAATTAGTTTGAACACTTCCATTCTTGGCATGGTCCCACCATTAATATATTATTTCTTTTACACATCTTTGGCCCACACTCTACCTTTTATCAATAAAAAGCTACTCAACTTTCTCTCTCCTCTAATAAAAAATACCCCACCAACTCCTATCACATCTACTTTTTAAATAAAATAACATTTGATAACCACACCACAACTTATCACCTTAAACTACGTGTCCCAACAAGTGTTCAGATCTTTCTGGGACGGAGGGAGTATTTTCTCTAAATCAATGATTTTTATTTTTATAATATTGGGAGCCGAATTATTATTTTTATTATATGGCGTGCTAATGTGTCTATTATATTCATATTTATAATATAATTTATTAGAATTATTTTCATTATTAAGTATTTTCAAAGTTTAGGCGCGATTCAGGAAGTTATCGTTTTATCGCGTAACGGATTTTTGATGCATGGATCTTTGATGACTTGGGCCGAAATTATTTTGTTGTGGTTGGGCTTGGGCAGCCGGCCATGTGGAGGGAAAAGGGAGAAGTTTTTCTTCTTTTATTTTTTTTATTTTATTTTGATGACTCTTTGTATTTTGTAACCTCCATAACCCCCTCATCATTTCTCCTAATGAATCCATTTTATTTATTCTTTTAAGCACTCCAAAATCTGATTAAAAATCAGAACTTCATTGCTGCCATTTTCTAAAAATTTCGGACATCATCATCTTCATCATTCTCTCTCAAAATTTTCCATTTCTACTCTTCATCAATTGTTCGTGACTTGTTCTATTTGCCTCTTTCTTGTACGTGGTGCTTTGGGGTTTGAAGAAGGAGAAGCGTGCACGCATATATCGGGTTTTTCCAGTAATTTTCAGCTCGCCTACGACGATCCAGTTAACTAGTAGTTATCTTAGAACAATAGTGATTAGGGTATTATTCGGTATTAGATTATTACGCTAGGAATTGTTCAAAATACTTTTTGAATAAAATTTGACGTGAATATACTTGATGCAAGCTGTAGGAATATTGTATGCAAAAAAATAATTTTCGTCTGAGTTTTAGTATTTATTCGATTTCTTTGGTAATTTATGCATTTATGGCTTATTTGCAAAATAATTATTGAACGAATGTTACAATTGCTGAAATTATTTTTCGTGAAGCATGTTATATGTGTAGTATGTATTTCATGCCTTGGAATAATTTTTTCCTACTGTTTACAAGTTTATTTAATTGGTTTATCTGTTTTTGCACTTTCATGTCTGTCAGTATTTAAATCGTGATTATTATTTATTGAGGCCGAAAAATCCATTTCTTTGCATATTATGTATTACCGTGAGTTTATGCATGTTATGTGAATTTTTGGTAATTTTTGGGCGTTTATTTCTATTTTTAATTATTATATTGGCTTAATTGAGTATTCTGTAAATTAACGTTAAAAAATACTGTTTGAGTCCGAAAATTAGAAATAAAATTTGTACGGTCATATGATAATTTTTGTGTTATTTTACCGATCGTTTTTATTAGTTTAATAGTTTTTATTGTGTTTTTGTTATGAGTTTGAGGATATTCTTTTTAATTATTTAAGGGTTTATTAATCAGAAATAATTTGTGACCCTTTATTTTCTTGGAAGCTAGTGATCAGCAGGTTACTGTGGTTATCATTGAGTGTCATTATGTTTACGTTTGGTTTATGTAGAAATGATTAGTCGTGTACGTTTCGTTGATTTAATAAGCCTTGGAGTTAATTGGTGGTGGCGTCAGACGCACGCTGATGCGTCAGACGTAGTTTGGTTAGTGCGCCAGTCGCACAGTGTGGCGCTGAGCGCAAGCTCATGCGCCGAGCGCACAGTTTGGTGTAGTCTAATTTTCTTTATGTTCTTCTTGTAGTTGGTGATCTTATTTAATGTGATACATTTCTGATTGATACTGTTAGTGCTGTAAAAACTATTTCATTACTATTGATGTTGCTTAGTGAAGTTCAAAGTATTGTGGTTGGAGATATTGTTGTAAGTTTGTAAGTTACTACTTTGAAGATTTTTGAAGAATTATTTTTGATGAATCATGGGTATAACCTTCTCTTCTCTTTTTGACGAATGCTTTTGAGCTAGATGATACTTATGATTTTATTTTGAGATAAGAACATCCAGTAGGATAGATGTAGTCCCCGGTGAAGAACATGCCAACCACCTGGTTTGCGAACTAGGGGTCCACCTTGGTTAATTGTTGTCGTCCGAGAGGTCAGGGAGTTCTGCGTGTTCTACCCTGCATCGGGAGTTTGGCCATTCTTAGACACAGGCAGTGGGGAACGTAAGCCCATAGACTGACCTGGAAATTACTATCTGACAAACCTTAGGAAGTGAATTGCGATTCACTGGCGTTCGGTTTCTGACTCAATAACTTGTTGTACTTTGTTTTATTATTTAAGTATTCTAGAGTTGATTTATTCACTACATCTTGTTTACTTGATATTGAGTATCACTTGTATCACATGTGAGCTTTATGGTTTTGGATGCATGTTATTGTTATCATGATCGTATGCTTTCCTTTCTTATTAATCTATGTTTGAATTGTGCTTTGATTTCTTTTGTTCTGGGAGAACTGCTAGTTACTCCCCACTGACTGTGGAAATATATATATCCTTGCAGATGGAAATGACTGCTAGACTTGTGACTACGTGGGCTAGCCGAGTGTGGGTCGGTAATGAGAGGAAACTTCTTGTAGTCTTTTTGGTAGATGAGTTCTATGCAGACAATAGGGGGTCCTATGTTATGCTAGGTCTCAAAGACATTTAGTTTTATTTGAGTTCTTATGGGATACTTGCATGCCTCGTAGTTTTGTATGATGTTATGTTCTATTATGATTTGGGATGTTCCTTTGATTAGAATTATGATGTTTTCAGATATTTCTTTTGGAAGCTATGAAACTTTGGTTTGAGGTTATCTTTATTTATTGTTTTAGAGTAGCATAACCGTCCTGACGTTATTTCCGCTAACGTCTTTTAGTAAATCTTGAATAGATATTATTTAGTATCTTAGTAGTAGAAGGACGGGGTATTACAGTGGATGTGGGAAGAATTTCATACACAATGTTCCAAAGCAACATCTTGTATTTGAACGGGGCCTTATGCTTCCAAATCTGTTTCCAAACACTAGGAATCAGGTTCTGAGAACTGGTTTGGGTGTTAGTAGAGTGATAGGTTGTTTTAATATTAAAGCTTCCATGATGCTAATGCACCCATCTTACCCACTAGAGGAAAAAAGCCTAAGGGCTGCGGTTAAAAGGGGCCCAAGGGCTGCGGTTTTTAACCGCAGCCATTGGACTAGCAGCCCTTGGCATTTAAGAAGGGTTGCGGTTTTAAACCGCAGCCCTTAGCGCGTTAAGGGTTGCGGTCAAGGCAAAAACCGCAGCCCTTGGTGGGTTAAGGGCTGCGGTTTAGGCCCTTAACCGCAGCCCTTAACCCACCAAGGGCTGCGGTTTTTGCCCTGACCGCAGCCCTTGTGACCCAAAAAAATAAAATTTTTTTTTTTTTTTTTTTTTTTGCATTTTCTAGTCATAAATGTTCCCAAACAGTTATATATATATAAAAGCATCATTTTTCATTGCAGATCATGTTTTTTACACAAATATAGATTACATTACATGTGTAGAGAACATACTACAAAAATAAATTACCCCTATTTTCATCCTCACTCCCTACTTCAATAGACTCCAATTTTGCAGGCCCGAAATTGTAGTTGTCCATCAGGCCCGATATTTGGGAGTTAACAGCCCGTTAAAGTTTGGTCCCCTTGAGTTTGGTGACCCATGGTGGAGTGTACTTCAGGTGCTCCCAGACGATGTCCACTTTCTACACATGACACAACATAATCAAAACTCTAAAACAATGATTTCAGGCAACGAATTCAATATGAGAAGCTTAATCACCATAAAATCTGCCATAACACAAGCTCAACTAGAAATCAAGACCTAAAATCATCAATCACCAAAATTAGGAAAAATTAAACACAAAAATAAGTTTGGGCTGTTATATATATATATATATATATATATATATATATATATATATATATATATATATATATATATATATATATATATATATATATATATATATATATATATATATATATATATATATATATATATATATATATATATATATATATATATATATATATATATATATAAGTATCAATTTTCGTTGCAAATGATGTTTATACAAATATAGAGAAAATGTGAATCGTTTTTGAATCTAGTGTTATGAATTAAACAAAGTCAGTACGTGTGTTTGCGGGGCCGTGGGAGGCGGGGGGGGTCTGTGCATGGGGGTGGTGTGCGGGGGTGTGTAGGGGATGAGAGGGTACGGCGGGAGGTGGGGGGTCGTGGAGCGCGGGGGTCCGTGCATGGGAGGGGGGTGTAAGTGCGGGGATGTGGGAGAGGGGGTCGTGCATGGGGGGTGGTGTGCGGGGTTATGTAGGGGGGTGGGGGGGTACGGCAAGACGGGGCCGTGGAGCAAGGGGGCCGTTGGGTGTGTGCGGGGATGTGCGGGGTGTGAGGGATGTGGGAGGGGGTTGTCTGTGCATGGGGGTGGTGTGCGAGCTATGTAGGGGGTGGGGGTACGGCAGTAGAGGGGGGGCCGTGGAGCGGGGGGTCTGGGGGGCCGTGGAGCGGGGGTCCGTTGGGTGTGTGTGCGGGGTTGTGCATGGGTGTGAGTGCAGGGGCGTGCGAGGGGGGTGTCTCGTGCATGGGGGTGGTGTGCGGGGCTATGTAGGGGGTGGGGGTATGGCAATAGGTAGGGGGCGTGGAGCGGGGGTCCGGTTGGGTGTGTGTGCGGGGCCGTGTGCGGGGCTGTGTGTGTGATATCTAATACCTTCTCCACATTTTCTTCAGTTAATGGAAGCACACAAGTTGGGGAAACCACAGCTCCTTCAACAAAATAGACAGAGATGTCATACAATGAGTCATAACTTGTGCCTCTCAACACTGAAGATCAAGTGTGCATAGTGCATACTATTTTTAGAACTTGTAATTCTAGAGTGTCAAAAACTAACTTGATTTGAACCCAACCAAAAGTAACTCAAAACATAAAATCCATAAAATAGTTCAAACATGCACATCGAACCCCGAAAATCGAGATAAACCATTCATATATGCTCTACAATTACATCATGATTTTCATTACATTGTTTTTTAAGTAATAAAAGTTGTCATTTACAACATTTTTTAAGTTATTGCATACTTTATAAATTTTGAAAAATTTATATTGCTTATTAAGTGGGGCCCCATTTTTGTAGTTCGCCCATGGGCCACCGAAAACTCAGAAACGGCCCTGACCACAAGGACATCTGGTGCATTTCTAAAACAAGAGGGGTACCTGGTGCATTTTGTGAAACCTCATTTAAAAAACCGTTTTTTTTTTCCTAGGAGTAATAGTAAATATAATAAAAAAATTGATATTTCGAGAAATATAGGTTATGACAAATCTAACAAGACCCCGACATGATAATTTTTTTTTCCTACGCATCAATCAAAATTTACGGTTAAAGTTTATGAACTTTTACCCCTATAAAGAAAATGGTGCATACTGATAGGGACTAAAGGAGCATGAAATTATAACTCATTCGTCCATGTTAATAAAAACCATGATTTCCATCATGTAAGAATAGTGTCTTCCTTAGCCTGCAAAATTAGTTATGGTCATGTAAAAGATGTAGAATGCCACAATAAGACTTTTGCCACACGCAGTCACATTAAAAGTGATAGGTATAAGGGCAGTGGACAAGTATATAGAACAAAGGACATAAAGCTACAAAATTCAGCGAGAGCCTCTATTGATATTTCATATGCCGACAGCAAGGTATCAGAGAAAAGAGATTCTTGATAGCTCACCCAATTATCTGGCTTTGGCCCATTTGAATTCTTGGGCAAGTACAGATCAAGCCTGCCAAATGCCCAACATTAGCTTCATTATAAAATTCCAAGAACTGTTAGTATTAAGTAATACATACCTGTTTCGGGGTTGATCACCATAGACTATACCTCTGCGGATACGACTTGAAAAGAAGTACTTATATCCAACTGTGGGAGGGTAAGAACCATAATTAAGCTAACAGTGGATGCTAATAAATAATAAACCTGACAAAATTCAAGAGTGTAAAGTGTAAACTAGTAGAATAGACCCAATCTTTCAAAGACATACCTTGAACAAAACCAGGCATCAGTAAAATGGCATAACAACCAAGAGCGAAAAATCTTAGGATCCATATGTAGCCTACCCTGGATAAAAGTAAAGATAAGACTTGGAAAGCTGCTGAGACAGTACAAATCATATTTTACATCATTTGCAAACAGAGAAAGAAGACGCCTTCAATTCCACAATGTCCCACATGCACAATTGATCAGGAAAAGAAATTCCTATCTATAACCTCTAATATACATAACCATCGCAAAGCTATGTGCATAATGACAAAGACTAAAGGGCAACAGCAGTGATGGCAACACTCTCTTTCAGTGTAGAAAAGTGCTTAAGATACAGGAAGCATGTCTCTGTTTGTAACCACGGTCAAAAATAAAAAAATATAAAAAGATTTGCGTGACTTCTTTATGGCCCTCAAGGCGATTCCGGTTTGCCCTTATGGAATATGAAAGCTGGCAAACAGGGTTTTTCAGTGTGTACAGAAGCCCCACCTATTCCAAACCCTATGAAACCTTACAGCATTTTAAGTGTAACCTGTTCTATGGGATCTAACTTACCCTTCATCAAAGCCAAGGAATTTGAGAAGATTTCGGTTTCAGCAGAGATAGCAATGACAGGCACAACTCACAAGGTATTCAGTATTAAAAAAAAGCTAGCTGCATCTACAATCACATTTCAAAGCATAAGACTACTATCATCGCTAAAAGTATCAAACACACAAGCAAAGATCTCATATACATCACCATATGCTAATTGAGACCACGATGCAAACGCGGTCCACCAAATCCAAATTTCTCATCAATCATCACAACATTTCATCAATCCTTTGACAAACCATAGACATAAACAACGACTAAAATCGAAAGTTAAACAAATCATTCAACAAAACGTCAACATTTCATCAACAACCCAAGCTGAAAATGCGACAAACTCGAGCACAATCAAAATCGATGAAAAACCATTCTCTTCAATTCCAGCCATAATTCATACTCCAATTTCTTCTTTTTTAGGGTTTTTCTTCCATTTTGTTGTAGAATTGAGAATATAAGAACCAATGTAGATGGTCTCTAATTGTGAAATTAGGGCTTTGATGGTGGAAGATGACGGGATGCCGACGAATTCACGCGGTGGCGGAAAAGCGTAGGCAAGGATGTTGCAAAACATAAAACTACAAAACAAATTAAATAAGAGAGAGAGAATCGGACCTCCACCATTAAATTTAATGGCGCTTTGAAGCTTAACGAAGAAGTGCGAACTCTGTGAATCTCCGGCGCGGCTGTACTGTGAGTCAGACCAGGCAAGCTTATGCGAAGAGAGAGAAACTCCGGCGAGCGAACGGCGGCGAAGGGTGAAGAGAGATGCGAAGAGAGAGAGTCAGAGAGGGATGGGGGTTTGATGAGGTGAGAGGGAAAATCGTGCGACTGGGGAGGGAGAAGGAAAGTTAGGGTTTTGTTTTGGGATGTGTACGCGGGAGAATTTCGCCCAAGTAAATAACTGGGCCTACTAGGGGCTGCGGTTAGCCCAAAAACCGCAGCCCTTAATAATTAAGGGCTGCGGTTTAAGGGCTGCGGTTTAAGGGCTGCGGTTTTTGGGCTAACCGCAGCCCTTCACTATTAAGGGCTGCGTTTTGCAATAAACCGCAGCCCTTGCACCGCAGCCCTTGCGTTTTTTTCCACTAGTGACCCCATCTTGAACTTCAGCATATTTAGGAAGAGGAATGGCAGTAATAAGATTGTGGATGTGATTAGGAATTATAGAAGAAATACTAGCAAGGTTCCACTCATTATTTACAATGATATGAGAAACTCTGCAGTGGGCAATAGAATCAGGAATATTAACATTTGGGATTTTGTATAAGGGCTTTTCCCAACCCAATGATGAAACCAAAGGGAGATATCTCTACCATTTCCCACATTATAGATGAGACCATCTTGAAGGATGTTTATGCCTTTTAGAATGTCACGCCATAAAGGGGATTGATTCATATTAGGAATAGCATCCAAAAGATTAGATCCCCTACAATACTTGTCTTTCAGAATTTTAACCCATAATTTATTAGGTTGGGTAATGAATTTCCAACCTAACTTAGCCATAAAACAAAGGTTCCATCTGTGGTGACCTCTAATGCCCAGTCCCCCTGCCATCATTGGCTTACAAACTATATCCCAAGAAGTTCTAGAAATATAATGGCGTTGGCCAACCTTGTTCCATAAAAAACGTTTAACATCCTTTTGCAACTCAGCAAGCACACCAATATGAACCACATTTGTTTGCATAGTAAACAAAGGATAACTATTTAGGACAGATTTTAAAAGTGCATCTACCTGCCATATTTAACAACTTAGCTTGCCACCCTCGAATCCTTTCTTTGGTATTTTCTAGAAGATCATAATAGTCACTCTTTCTCAGCTTATTAGGACTAATGGGAACTCCTAAATATTTACCAAAAGAAGAAGAAACCTTAAGACCACAGTGAGAAGCTAAAGAACTCCTAACATTGTGACTCATTTTCTTAAGGACAATTAGGGTTGATTTTTTAGAATTAAGGAACAGTCCTGACATCCAGCCAAACTGATTAAGGCCCTGTTCTTTTGAACTTATTTTGGCTGAACTGAATTGAACTTATTTTATTTTTGCTGAACTGAACTTATTTTTGCTGAGTTAAACTGTATTAACATAATATTATCAATACTTATTATTATAATAATCAATAAATATTAACATAATATTATCAATACTTATTATTATTATTTTATTATTTTATTATTTTATAATAATGAATAATAAATAATAAATAATAAATAATGATAATAATAATAATAAATCATCAATAAATAATAATAAATAATAATAATAAATAATAATGAATAATAATAATAATAAAAAATAAAAAATAATAAAAAATAATATTAATAAATAATAAATAATAAATAATAAATAATAAATAATAAATAATAAATAATAAATAATAAATAATAAATAATAAATAATAAATAATAAATAATAAATAATAAATAATAAATAATAAATAATAAATAATAAATAATAAATAATAAATAATAAATAATAAATAATAAATAATAAATAATAAATAATAAATAATAAATAATAAATAATAAATAATAAATAATAAATAATAAATAATAAATAATAAATAATAAATAATAAATAATAAATAATAAATAATAAATAATAAATAATAAATAATAAATAATAAATAATAAATAATAAATAATAAATAATAAATAATAAATAATAAATAATAAATAATAAATAATAAATAATAAATAATAAATAATAAATAATAAATAATAAATAATAAATAATAAATAATAAATAATAAATAATAAATAATAAGTAATACTAATAAATAATAAGTAATAAGTAATAAGTAATAAGTATTAAGTAATAAATAATAAACAATAAGTAATAAATAATAAATAATAAATAATAAATAATAAATAATAAATAATAAATAATAAATAATAAATAATAAATAATAAATAATAAATAATAAATAATAAATAATAAATAATAAATAATAAATAATAAATAATAAATAATAAATAATAAATAATAAATAATAAATAATAAATAATAAATAATAAATAATAAATAATAAATAATAAATAATAAATAATAAATAATAAATAATAAATAATAAATAATAAATAATAAATAATAAATAATAAATAATAAATAATAAATAATAAATAATAAATAATAAATAATAAATAATAAATAATAAATAATAAATAATAAATAATAAATAATAAATAATAAATAATAAATAATAAATAATAAATAATAAATAATAAATAATAAATAACAAATAATAAATAGTAAATAATAAATAATAAACAACATATAATAAATAATAAATAATAAATAATAAGTAATAAATAATAATAATAAATAATAAGTACTAAATAATAAATAGTAAATAATAAATAATAAACAACACATAATAAATAATAAATAATAAATAATAAGTAATAAATAATAATAATAATAAATAATAAGTACTAAATAATAAATAATAAATACAAAAAATAAATAATTAAAAAAAATAAAAAAATAAAATAAAAGAATAAAAAATACAAATCCATCGTTATTATAATAATAATAATAATATTAATATTAATAACAATATTAATAGTAATATTGAAAACAAAAATAATAATTACAACATTAGACAAGACTAAACTTGTTTTTGCTGAATTGAACTTATTTTTACTTATTTTTGCTGAACTGAACTTATTTTTACTTATTTTTGCTGAAAATAAGTCCAAAAGAACAGGGCCTAAGAACATTCATTATAATATCCAAATTATCAGTTGAAGCTTTACCAAACAAGAACACATCATCAGCATACAAAAGGTGAGAGAGCCCAATGTTCTTGGAGACCATAAAAGGCTTCCACTCCTTAGCATCAACTTTTTGTTCTATAAGGAGAGAGAGTCTTTCCATGCAAAGAACAAAAATATAAGGCGACAACGGGTCTCCTTGTCTTATTCTTCTAGAAGTTGCAAAACCTTGAGTGATCTCACCATTCCATAATACAGAAATATTAGTAGTAAAGATGACACTCATAATAAGGTTGATTAGGGATTGAGGAAGGTTATAGCCATGAAGAGTGTCCCTAATAAAGCTCCATTCTAAACTGTCAAAAGCCTTAGTTAAGTCAATTTTTAGGGCCATAATGTTCTTATTACACTTTGCCTTATTGAAAATGTGCGCAACTTCCCTAACAACAATAGTATTTTCATCAATAGTCCTATCCATAATGAAACTCGATTGCAAAGGACTAACCATGTTAGGAAACAAGGGTCTCAGTCTCAAAGTGATGACTTTAGTAATAATCTTTAAAATGGTATTACACAATCCTATAGGTCTAAAGTCATGAATAGAAACAAGAGCATCCTTCTTAGGAATAAGACAAAGGTAAGAGTTGTTGATTTCAGGAGGAATGGAACCACGGTCAAAACAATCATTAACAAAGGCAAGAATTGGATCATGAAGACAATCCCAGTATTTTTGAAAAAAAAAAAACTACTCCTCCGTCCCAGAATACACTTTACACTTTCCTTTTTTATCTGTCCCAGAATACTCTTTACACTTCTATATTTGGATATGACCCACTATTATTTTAATCCTTCTACCTTTTAAGCGTTGTCCCACACTTTCTCCTGCAAATAAAATAATACCACTCCTACTACCCACCAACTCTATCCATGGCCCACACTCTTTCTCCTTAAAATAAAATAATACTACTTTTACTAACTACTAACTCCTCACATCTATTTTTCAATAAAATAACAATTGATTACCAAACAACAACTTATCATCTAAAACTACGTGCCTTGATAAGTGTTAAGAGTATTCTGGGACGGAGGGAGTAGTTGAATGCCATCAGGAGTTGGGCTTTCCAAAGGAGCCATAAACTTAACAACTTGACCTAATTCACCTAACAAAACAGGGCTGACTAAGTTCCTAGCTTCGTCAAAAGAAATGGCAGCATGATGAGAAAAATTAGGCATTTTAGAACTCAGAATATGCCGACTTTGAAAAATAGAAATGAAAGCTTCCCTAGCCATTATTTTCAACAAATGCTCATCCTGAATCCAATCACCTTCAGTGTTTTGGAGCATGCAAAATTTTCCTTTAGATTTCTTAATTTTCGCAATAACATGAAAATAACGAGTATTTTAATCAGCAAGTTTACGCCAATTATACCCTGCCTTTTGGGCCCAAATTCGTTTTTCAATCAAGTGGACGTTATTGAGATCAGTAAGCAGGTTTTTTTCCAAACTTGGAATGATTTTTAGCAAGATAGATTTGGATACCATTTAGACGTGCATAAATTCGTTTCTTTTGAAGTGTTAAGTTGCCAAAAACGTTTACGTTCCAATGTGATAGTATTTAAAAACTTTGTACGCCCCTCCAAAAAACTCACTTTGGGATTCATCCAATTATCAACAAGGAAAGTTTTGAAGTCCGAATGAGCCATCCAGGCTTCCTTACAACGAAAAGGAAATTGATTAGGATGACCATTAGAGAGATGCAAATCAATACTAATGGGGCAGTGATCTGAATGCGTTCTAGGTAAATGACTTACTTGAGTACCCGGGAATTCAGAAATCCACGAGTGATTGGCAAGAGCCCTATCCAGGCTTTCTCTAATCAAAGCAGCGCCTTCCCTTGCGTTTGTCCAAGTGAATGGATTTCCATTGAACCCCAAATCCACTAAGCATGTAGAGTCAGTAAAAGAGTTCAAGGCTTTACTTTGAGTGGAACGAAAGGCCCTACCACCAGCCTTTTCTTTTTGATTGCGGACTTCATTTAGATCCCCTACCACCATCCAGGGAGTTTGATCAGGTGGTAAATTTTGCTCCATATTTCGCCAAATTTCATGCCTTTCTTTTGCCGTGCATAATGGGTGAATACTAGTAAGGAGAACTTCAGGATGTTTCGGACTGAACTTGAAGAGGGAGTGAAATTAGTATGGTGAAACTTCACTCCAACTAACCAATTCAATTGAACTCTTCCACATTAACCAAATTCCCCCCTTCAATCCATGAGGAGGAATAGCTTTAAAATCATCAAACCCTAACAAGCGGGTGACTTGCCTAGCACGACATTCTTCCGCGTTGGTCTCAAAAATTATGAAAATTGAAGGTTTATGAAAACGAACTACATCCCATGCATGAGGCACAAACGCATTGTTCGTTGCCCCTCTAACATTCCATAAAATTATTTTCATTTTTAAGTTAAGGAAAGGCTTGGGACCCTCAACATCAATCGCTTCCTTGCCCTTCCTTGAGAGACTGGGAATGTATTCCTTCCAATCCTCCTATAGTGGGAACATTCCCAGTCCCCAAGTGTCCGGGAGAGTAATTGGCGTTGCCAGTGCATTGATCTCCATCTTCTCCTTCACAAACATTGAGTGACGAGTCTCTAGTTGGAAGCCGACCACCTCTTTTTGAACTAGAAACATTACTATATGGTAACTGCTGGCTTCTAAATTTAGTCCGTGGCTTTTTAATTGTAAGGGAAAGGTAGGAATGTTTTGTGGCGGGGGAAATAGATTGTTCGGCGATTGGGGTTTGATTGACTGATCTAGGTGAGGGAAAGAAACATCGGATTGGATGGACATACGCTTTTCAGGGTGGCTGCCATTATTTCCAACTTCTAGGTTGTCACTGGAGATTCCATCGAACACCATAGAGTAGGCTGAGGATGAAGAAGAAATAGGTCCAGAAGTGGTGGTTTGGTGTGAGCAGTGAAGTTCAATGGGGCTGGATTCGATGTGGAATGAGTCCTTGAGGTGGAATTCGGGTTGCGATGAATTTGGGCCGTTAACACAGGATATGGACTGAAGGGCTGACGGTGGGCTATTGAGCGAAGAGTGTAAGTTGGCTGCCTCGGAAGAGCTACCGGAATTTGAGTTGACGATTGAGTTGAGCTTTCCATTGATGAGGTTGGTTGAGTCTGAGGGAGGTTTGTCATGGGCAATGGTGTGAGGCTTTGAGATGAGTTCGTGGTTGGGTTTTAATTTTTCACTGTTTCTTTCATCTTCTTTGTTTGGGTGTGATTCTAGGATGGGATTTGAAGCTGGAGGAGTAATTGGCGTGCTTAAATCTGATTTTGCATTGAAAGCCATCATGGAAGAGTGTTGTTTTAGAGATTGTGCCAAGTGTTCATCCGTGGTTAGGGCAGGTATGCATGGGAGAGAAGAAGAAGAAGAGACGAGGAGATTAGCACTGGCCACAACATCATTAAGAATCTTGAAACCGGAATTTTCTGTTTCGATATCCACGCCCTCCTCCTGAATATTTATTTTGTCTTTTTCTAAAATCCTCCAGTAATTGCTAGAGTTATGGGAAGTTGATGGGATATTTGGGTTTTTTTTATTCCTGCGAACAACTGTAGGAGGTTTGGAGGCTGGAGATTTACCTTTATTTTTTTTGCTGTTGTTTGGTTTGGTATGGACTATTAGACGGCTTCTTCTTATGAGTGACAAAAGTCCACGGGCCCAACTCATCCAATCTATCTGTTGAATTAGGAGAAGTCGTTGACTTAAATTCTGAGCCCATTTGATCTTTTCCAGATTTACTACCCACAGAATTAATCAACATGCCGTTTGGGCTTTTATCAGAGTTAAACAGACCATTTATCACCTTTGTGGGGGTTCCTATTTCGCCATATGGCCCATCAACTACAAGTTGTCTCTGAAGTTGAACTGGACTTTGCTTCTCCTTGTTTTGACCATCTCTGAATTCTAAGCATTGATCCTTCTGATGTCCTATCTTCCTACAGTGAAAGCAAAGAGAATGTAAGTTCCATAAAGTACCGCCTGCAATTGATTGTCTGTCCAGACTCGTGAAATTATTGGCTTTTCAATGCTTATCTCAACACAAACCCTAGCAGTGGCGTATCCAGGATTCCAACCCTATGGGTTCGGAGCCGGTAAAAAAAAATACATCAATTCACTCAAAGTTCAATACATTAATTCAAATATCAAACTACAATAGCTAAATTCTAAACCCTTCATAGTCACAATACAATCTACACAAGCAAGAAATTTCAACTCCATGAGTCTAGACACTACAAAGTTTAATCACATTCAATCATTCATTCATTCACAATCCATAGTCCACAATCCACATTCATTCATTCAACATTTATTCAACATTCACAAATCACAATCCAAAGTCAACAATCCACATTCATTCATTCAACATTCATTCATTCATTTAAATCTGAAATTCATAAAGCAACAAATTCAACTCTATGTAATTCATAAATCTGAGTCAGTGAGTCTAACTGTCTAAGTAATACTAACAAGTAACAAGTAACAACTCCACAATCCACAATTCCACATTCATTCATTCAAGTATTCAACATTTAAATGATTAACAAAATTACATAATTACAATTACATATTCTAATCATCTAATGTCTAAAAGACTAAAATCTGAAATAGTGAAATTCATATTTAAAATTGAAGAATTGGGATTTACCGTTCAAACAGTTGGCTAGATGCGGTAGCCGGAAATTGAAGTAGTCGCCGGCTCGTCGCGGTAGGGAAGACGCCAAGACAGTGGTCAGTTGCTCAGTTCTTCGTTGCTTAGGGTCGAGGGAGTTAGGGTTTTGGCGTTTGTGCGCCGTCGCGGTGAGGAAGACGTGAAGACAGAAGTAGACGGTGGGGAAGAGCGACGCCAAGAGGCCCAAGATGGTGGTCAGTTCTTCGAATCTTCGTGGCTTAGGGTTTTGGCCTTTGGGGGAATTGGGAAAAATGTCGGCTTTGAGTTTCAGAGTTTGTGTTTAATTGTTGAGGGAGAATGGGGATGGCTTAGTTTAGAGAAGGAAAAAAAAACAAAAGTGTTCGCTGGATAGTGGATTGCAGATTCGAACCTTAGACCTCCAATCCCACCCCGCACGCTCAACAGAGATACAAAACCACTACGCCACTTGCTTCTTTCATATTCTACTTTGCACGCATATAATATATATCTAATATCTAAAATATTTTTAATTAAAAAAAAAAAACCGAGCGATTTTTTTCCAAAAATCACTGGGTTCACCTGAACCCAGTGAACCCATAGTAAATCCGCCCCTGAACCCTAGCATATCATGCTCTTGTTAAGTGGTATGTAGCATAGTTTACCCTTATTGGCTTCCCAATTTTACTTGCAACAGCAAAAAGAGCTTCTTTGTCGTAGTATTCAACTGGCAGTTTAGGAAAGTGAACCCAGATAGCAAGCTTAACAAACGGATTGTGAGTTGGCCTGAAGTTAGGTTGCCGTTTATTAAGCATTAAATAATGATCAAGAATATACCATGGACCTCCAAAAAGTGCTCTGTCAAAATCATCCTGAAGAGTGAATCTAAAAAGAAAAACTCCCTTCCCTAAGTCTATAACAGGACCTTTTGGTTTCCACATGGCCCTAATTTTTTGAGTCATGAGAGATGGTCTGACAGTGATGCCCAAGCATTTCCCCATTAGAGTGAGTTTCCATGGGGATCGTAATTTTGCCAACTTATCCTTAGAAAATAACACAACATTTTCACCTTATGGAGCTTCAACTTCTGGTTCCCCCTAATCCGTGGAAGTGAGGTAGATAGCCTTCGCTTCATTAAACCACTGTGATGAACTGGCCACATCATCTTTAAATGTTGATGGAGCAGTAACTTTCTTATTGTTAGCCATGTCAGTGGTAGTTATTTCCTCCTGCAATTCATTGCGCTGCAACATAGGAATATCCGGTGGTACATGACTCTGCATGTTGTTAGAACTCATCAGACAAACACAAGAAAACTAATTAATAGACTCCCAGGGTCCCTAAATCATAGATTCAAGGATATTCCCTAGTGACCAGTTAATTAAGAAGGGTGCTTTGAGAGAAAAAAAAAACTAGAGAGAGAAACTAGAGAGAAAAACACTATAGATTTTTTATTGGACTAGAGAAGTTGAAACTTGAAAGCTTTGACCTTTGGGTAAATCATAAATGACTACTGTTGTAGTATTTGGGAGTAAGTAAATTTAATATTTTTAAAACTACATATAGAGTATGGATTGATTATTTTTAGGGATTTGATCATCAGTAGCAAGTGAAACGACCAAATCTTATTAATAACTTAGTAAAATAGGCATAACAAAATATCAAGATTCACATTATGTTAGATAAAATTTTGGTTTTTAATTGTTTCTAAATTTTATTTTAGATCAGAAGAATTCACGTTATTTAAAAAAAAATTAAAAAATCTCAAATTACTTTTTTTAGGAATTTTTGTCCATAACCGACAAGGTTTCACCACTTTTTGTGAGAAACTGCCTTATAAAAAAGTTTTTGTCCAAAACTGCCACAAATCATACTTTTGTTTGTTGACCACTGCCACTCCGGCGTAGACTTCGAATCTCCGGCCAATAAATTGCACATTCCTTGCAAGTGACTTGTTTTTTTCCCTATTTTCTTCCTTCCCCCCTTTCTCCCCCTGATTCACTCTGTTTTGCACTCACCTCGCTCTATTTTCTCACCTCTATTATTCCTCTACTGTGGGCTCCCGTTGGTTGGGAAATGTTGAAGTTGCCCTCCTTAGTCGGCGTCATCAGGTTTGACGACGACAAGTGACTTGGTGGCATGCGCAGAAGTGGTCGACGACGTAGGCATGTTGGCCTGAGCCCTCTTTCTTTTCACCGTCCTCTCCAGCATTTCAGCCTCCGTCAGAGCAACTCCAGGAGACTTGCTTTTGGTCGATTGGGTATTCTCTGATGGCAACATACTAGTATGAATGTGGAGGCAAAATACAAAGAAAGTGATAACGTCTAAGCAAGTGTAATACCTGACGCCATTGAAGGGGAAGTGTCATCAGTTGGTTCGTCGGGGTCTTGAGGGCGTTCGTCGACGTCAGGAAGTACCAAATTGAAGTTGGCTCTGAACGCCCCCTCTTCCGTTGAGTAGATCTTCAGAAGGCGGTTAACCTTGGTACGGGAGTAGTCACTCTCCTCTAATGACAATGGCAAAACCTCTGCAAAGCATCACAAAATTAGGCTATGTCAAATTCTCAAGCCAACACGAATTCACAAAAAGGAAAGAGTTATACCTCCGGAGTTCCACCCGTCGCACAAAAAAGCATAGTCTTTCCCCAATGACGCCTTTTCCACAAACACATACCTTTTCCTCCACCCTCTATCGTTGGCCTCGGTATTACCCACAAGTGACAAACGCTCAGACCTCAGAAATAAGGTGTACCTCGTATTTTCAACCTTTTTCACCTTATACGCATGCAACAAATCAACCAACCCAAAATTCATGTTCATACCCTTTGCCAAAATGTCGACTACATGGATAATCCTCCAAGCTAAAGGCATAATTTGTCCAGGGCTTACTTTAAGGGTCTCAAGAAGTTCACTCTTGAGAGGGCAAAGGGGAAATTTGTGGCCAATCTTGAAGGGGTACTCGTAAAAAATTACCCAACCTATGGGACAGTCGTCGGGTCGCTCTTTTCTCCGGGAATTCGAGCCTTTATACGGATGGGTAACACGGTTTGTTCTACGGAATCATCTAATTCTTCGTCTATGAAGGTGCTAGGGGCCTCCAATTACGCCGGGGTTGATGATGATTACTTCGCCGCTAGTTTTAGAGGGTTTGAGGGACTTGCTACTTTCCTTATTTTAACAACATCTTTGGGAGCCATGGAAGAGGGGCAGGAATTTTAAAGAAAACGAAGCAAGAAGGTGAAGATCTGTTACCTGATTTCTCACCGGGGGCGAGACGAAGAAAGAAGTTGAAGGAGTTCTTGGGTCTTCAGGAGATAGAAAGTGCTTTTGTGAAAAGTTTGAAGTGACAAGAGAGAGAAAAAGAGGGTGGCGTGTGTTTTTATACAAAGAAGCAGGAGCAGTTGAAGCATTAATGGTGGTTATTGGGCCAAGTAATTGACACCACTCCCTAGGCGGTTAATAAGTGGTATCAATTAGGGGCAATTGTTGGGCCCACGATTTATGCAGTGGCGGTACAAGACGAAATTTCAAATTGAGGGGGATAAGTTGATTCAGTTATCAAGTGCACAAGATAAGAATTTAGTGAGGCCACTAATATAACCGTGCGAGATATTGAAGGGGAATCAGTTGCAAGGAGTTGTGGTGGATCCTACTTCTAAGGAAATTGTCAACGGCTACAAGGATTACTCCTAGGGTCTATATATATTAAATGTAACCTAGTTTATATTCATTCACTAGCTGCTTATTACTCTCAGTACTCATAAACAATCATATTCTCTCTCTCCATTAACACTCTGTAAAGTTGTGTTGATAATCATTACACATGAATGCTGTTATTGACGGCGGCACCGTTATAATGGATTGGTGGTCAAGAGCATCACCCGTGGTTTTTCCCATCATTTGGGTTTTCCGCGTCAACAATTGTTTGTCTCTTTCATTTATTTTAATTACGTCCTTATTTACATTTATTCGTTTGTTATTGATTTTGGTATATTGTTCTTGTTGTTGGCTCCCTAATATCTTTTGCGTACTTAGTACAAAATCTTCATAAACACTATATATGCTCAGATTTTTGCTACTCTTGTACTTCATAATTTGTTACCTTTATATCCTTTGTTGGAATTAAAGCCTCAAAGTTAGCCTTAGTTATGGAGTATCTCGTTGTTTGCTTTTGTTCATGAAATACCCAAGTCCCACATGGAAAGAATATAAAGGTCCTACCTTGTTTATATACTATTATGTTTCTTTTAGCTTTGTTGAGCAATGGGCTAGAAAGAGGGCAAGCCACACACGCGTGCGCACGCCGGCCGGGCCGGGCTCGGGGCGAGCGCGGTGCAGGCGCAGGCGTGGGCCTGCGGTTCGTTTTATTATCAGCTTTAATTTTTTGGGACTTGTTTGTTCCGTTATTTTCTTTTGCGAGATTCTCGCAATCGTTTTGTAACGGCAAATCAATTCTTGCCGTTTTGTCGCAACTTTCACTCCATAATTTCCTCCCAGAATCTTTCATTGCCGTTTTCCTTTACTCCTCTATTGTATTTAAGTCCTCTCTCTCTGATAAAGAAAATTATCTTCAACTTACTGTCTTCCTCTCCACACAAAATTGTTCTCCAACATTTCGGGCTTAGTTTTGTCACTCCATCCGTCTGCTTGTGAGTGCACACAATCGGGCGGCGCTGTGTTAATCCTGGAGGGTGGTCGTCGGGAGGAAGTTTGCACCCATGCTGCGGCGAAATCACCTTTAAGGACAGTGGATCTCTCCACGTCACAGCATTCGTTTCTTCTATTTCTCCTTTCCAAGTAAGATCGTTCTAACTATCTCTCTGTGTTCTGTCTCCTTGCGTGCTAGTTGCAACAATCTTAAAGGTGATTTAGTATTATTCTCGCTTGCTATGGCATCTCGTCTGTCCATTCCTGATATGTCTAAGATCGAGTCTCTTGAAGGGAAAAACTATAAACGTTGGGCTGTCAGGGTTAGGTTTTACCTTGAACAAATTGATGTGGCTTATGTGCTTGATGATCCTGTTATCCCTTCTGATAAAACTGAGAAACTGGCTTATGAGACTAAATTTGCTAAGGATGACAGAACCTGTAAGGGGATGTTATTACACTATATGTCCAATGCCCTGCTTGATATTTACATAACTTATAACCATGCTAAGGATATTTGGGATACCCTGGAAAAGAAATATGGCGTTGATGATGCCGGTTCCAAACGCTATTGTATTAGTAAGTGGCTTAATTTCATGATTGATGATGAAAAACCTATTATCGACCAAGTCCATGACTATGAAACCATTTGCACCAATATTGCTGCGGAGGGACTTGTTATTTGTGAGTATACCCAGGCTATTGTACTTATTGAGAAACTGCCACCTTCTTGGAAAGACTATAGGAACCAACTTATGCACAAAAAGAGAGACCTTACCCTTGAAGAACTTGTGGGTCATCTGAAAATTGAGGAAGAAAACCGTCTTAAGGATAGACCCTCTAATCATGCTGTATTTCCTAAAGCTAATCTTGTGGAGTCCAAACACTCTAATTATGACAGGAACAAACAGAAGACAAAGAGTTTTCACAAGGGAGACAATAGTCTCAAATCTCATGGGGGTGTGCAGAAATACAGGTTCAAAGGCAGCTGTCATGAGTGCGGTAAACCTGGACACAAAGCTGCAAATTGCTGGAACAAAAGGAAGAACCAAGCAAACTTGGTGGAAGCAGTTGAAAACTTTGTTGCTGTTGTATCCGAGATCAACCTAGCTGGAGATACTGCTGAATGGATCGTGGACACAGGAGCAACGAGGCACATCTGCACCAACCGAGCCATGTTCAATCAATATGAAAAGCTGGAAGGTGAAAATGTGTTCATGGGCAACTCTGCTTCAGCAAAAGTCAGCGGCAAAGGGAAGATTACTCTCAAACTCACTTCTGGAAAATTGCTTACTCTTACAAATGTACTTCATGTTCCTGAAATGCGTAGAAATCTAATTTCTGGAAGTTTGTTAATTAGGGCTGGTTTGAGGTTGTCCTTTGATTCTGATAGACTTGTTATCACCCACAATGGGGAATTTGTGGGGAAGGGATATTGTAATGGGGGGCTTTTTGTTGTTGATGCTACTGTTGAACTCATGAATAAATCTGCTTCTACTTCTTCTGTTTATATTGCTGAGTCTATTGATTTATGGCATTCTAGATTAGGTCATGTGAATGCAGCCTCCATAAAACGGCTAAAACACTTGAATTTGATACCTAGTTTCTCCAATTCTGATTTACCTAAATGTGAAATTTGTGTTGAAGCTAAATTTGCTAGGAAGCCTTTTAAATCAGTTGATAGGCAATCTGAACTTCTTGAACTGATTCATTCAGACTTAGGAGACTTTAAGAACCATGAAAGTCGAGGGGGGAAGAAGTATTACATAACCTTTGTAGATGACTTTTCCCGTTACACCGTAGTATACCTTCTGAAATCTAAGGATGAGGCAGAGGGAATGTTCTTAAAGTACAAAGCTGAGGTTGAAAACCAATTGGATAGGAAAATTAAGAGACTTAGAAGTGATAGGGGAGGAGAATATGATCCCACTTCCCTTAAGACCTTTTGTGAACAAAATGGGATTATTCATGAGTTGATCGCCCTTATACCCCGAACAAAACGGTATAGCTGAAAGGAAGAATAGAACCCTTAAGAACATGATGAATGCTATGTTGATTAGTTCTGGACTTCCTGATAACATGTGGGGAGAGGCTATTTTATCTGCTTGTCATGTCTTGAACCGTGTGCCTCATAAGAAGTTAGACAAAACCCCATATGAGATGTGGAAAGGTCATATCCCTAACCTCAAATACCTGAAAGTGTGGGGGTGTCTTGCTAAGGTTGCCATACCTTTCTTTAAAAGGGACAAAATAGGACCAAAGACTTGTGATTCGATTTTCATTGGTTATGCTTTTCATAGTGCTGCTTATCGCTTTCTTATTAAGGATGCTAGAGGTTCTTATGCTTGTGGTTCTATTGTTGAATCAAGAGATGCTGAATTCTTTGAACATGTGTTTCCTTTGAAATGTTCTTCTACTGCTTTAAGTTTTTCTTCTGCTGATCATGCTTTGTCTATGCCTAGTCCTCATGTGACTTTACCTGTAGTAGAAGAAGAACCTAGGAGGAGTAAAAGACCTAGGAAAGAGAACAGCTTTGGTTCTGATTTTGTCACCTCCTTCCTTACTGAAAGTTGTGTCCTAAATGAGAATCTAGTGTCTGTCTTTATCTTAGAAGAAGACCCTAAGACCTATGTCGAGGCTATGAAATCTGTTGATGCTGTTTTTTGGAAAGAAGCCATAGATAGTGAGCTAGAGTCCATCATGAGTAACAACACTTGGGAACTAGCAGACCTTCCTAGGGGTTGTAAGCCTATCTCTAGCAAATGGATCTTCAAAAAGAAGTTAAAGCCTGATGGTTCAATTGACAAGTATAAGGCAAGGTTAGTTGTGAGAGGTTTCACTCAAAAGGAGGGAATTGACTACTTTGACACCTATTCTCCAGTTACTAAGATTGCTACCATTAGGACTTTGATTGCCTTAGCTGCTTTACATGGCCTTATAGTGCATCAAATGGATGTTAAGACTGCTTTCCTAAATGGTGACCTTGAGGAAGAAATCTATATGGATCAACCTGAAGGATGTGTAGTTTCGGGTCAAGAACACAAGGTATGTAAGCTAGTAAAATCTCTTTATGGTTTAAAGCAAGCCCCTAAACAATGGTACCAAAAGTTTGATAACACCATAACCAGTTTTGGGTTTCTTGTAAATGAGAGCGATACTTGTGTTTATTATAAGAATGACTCTCGAGGTTGTGTGATCATCTGTTTATATGTCGATGATATGTTGATTTTTGGGACTAGCTTAGATCTTGTGAATGAAGTGAAAGAATTCTTAAGTACTAAATTTGAAATGAAAGATATGGGTGAGGCTGACCTTATTTTGGGAGTTAAAATTTCTAGGTCTCCTCATGGTTTCAGTTTGAGTCAAGCCCATTACGTTGAAAAGGTACTTAGGAAGTTCAACTCTGATGTTGATCCAGTCAGGACTCCTTATGACTCTAGTATCCATCTGGTGAAAAATAAGGGAGACCCTGTGAGCCAATCTGAGTATGCTAAAGTAATTGGTAGCATTATGTATTTGATGAACTGCACCAGACCTGATGTTGCATATGCTATTAGTAGACTTAGTAGGTACACACATAATCCTAGCAAGGATCATTGGGGTGCTTTGCGTCGTTTGCTTAGATACCTTAAAGGAACCATGAATTGGGGCATTCACTACTCTTCTTCACCTGCTGTTTTAGAAGGTTATTGTGATGCTAATTGGGTATCTGGAAATGATGAGATTAACTCTACTAGTGGTTTTGTGTTTACTTTGGGTGGTGGTGCTATTTCTTGGAAATCTTGTAAACAATCTTGTACTGCTATGTCAACAATGGAATCTGAATTTGTTGCTCTTGAGCTGGCAGGAAATGAGGCAGAATGGCTTAGAAACTTGCTGAATGATGTTCCATTGTGGGGGAAACCTGCTCCTTCAGTTGCACTGCATTGTGACTCTCAGGCTGCTATTGCGGTGGCAAAGAACAATGTCTACAATGGAAAGAAAAGGCACATACGTCTCAGACACAAGGTTGTTAAAGATTTGATAAGCAGTGGAGTGATATCACTGGACTATGTAAAGTCCGAAAAGAATTTGGCGGATCCGTTTACTAAAGGCCTTTCTAGAAATGTAATTGTGGATGCATCCAGAGGGATGGGATTGAGACCCATTTGAAATGTAATAATGAAACCCTACTCTATGCAAATAGAGTTCAAAGGGCAACATTAGTAATAAAGGCACTTATTTATTTCTATCCCTCTTATGAAAATTGTGTTGAAAAGTGCTTACCACTAGTGATTGAGGATGAGCAAAGGGCTCTTAATGAACCCATATCCACAGTTGTGTGGTGGTGTGTGGTGGTACACACTTGATGGGATTCACCTACTTAGATGTGGAAGTGGGGCCGCTTCCTATGAGAAAATGTGGGTCATTTCTCTAGAGCATCTATGAGTATCCAGGTAGGCGTATGGCCAGTATAGGCGCCACATTGATCGCGGAGTGACTACTTCTTTTAAAGATAGATGTGTGTTTTTAGATAAAGGTTTTAAGTTCTCTTAAGTTCAAGATGAACATCACTTAATTGAACAAGATTCCCAAATCTGATTCACTAAGTGTTAATTCAAGTCGTAAGACATTAACACTGATGCATCACTTCTTTTCAAGCCCGAAATTGTCTTCTTTTCTTCCTCTAACTTTGATTCTTGTGGGGGATTGTTGGAATTAAAGCCTCAAAGTTAGCCTTAGTTATGGAGTATCTCGTTGTTTGCTTTTGTTCATGAAATACCCAAGTCCCACATGGAAAGAATATAAAGGTCCTACCTTGTTTATATACTATTATGTTTCTTTTAGCTTTGTTGAGCAATGGGCTAGAAAGAGGGCAAGCCACACACGCGCGCGCCGGCCGGGCCGGGCTCGGGCTCGGGCGGCGCGGCGCGGCGTGGGCCTGCGGTTCGTTTTATTATCAGCTTTAATTTTTTGGGACTTGTTTGTTCCGTTATTTTCTTTTGCGAGATTCTCGCAATCGTTTTGTAACGGCAAATCAATTCTTGCCGTTTTGTCGCAGCTTTCACTCCATAATTTCCTCCCAGAATCTTTCATTGCCGTTTTCCTTTACTCCTCTATTGTATTTAAGTCCTCTCTCTCTGATAAAGAAAATTATCTTCAACTTACTGTCTTCCTCTCCACACAAAATTGTTCTCCAACATTTCGGGCTTAGTTTTGTCACTCCATCCGTCTGCTTGTGAGTGCACACAATCGGGCGGCGCTGTGTTAATCCTGGAGGGTGGTCGTCGGGAGGAAGTTTGCACCCGTGCTGCGGCGAAATCACCTTGAAGGACAGTGGATCTCTCCACGTCACAGCATTCGTTTCTTCTATTTCTCCTTTCCAAGTAAGATCGTTCTAACTATCTCTCTGTGTTCTGTCTCCTTGCGTGCTAGTTGCAACATCCTTAACTATGAGTTATATTTGCTTCCTACAGAAAATGTCCAGATAACATGTGTTGATTTCTTGCAATTTGATTTTGGCACGATACAAGTTGCGACAAATAACTTCTCTAATGCTAAAAGGCTTGGAAAATGCTTTCCAACCACAGTATATAAGGTAATATATTAGTTATCTAAACTGGGGTTATGCATACACTAGTTAAGAGGCAGAAAAGAATAACTTTACTTGGGAGTCAATTGCAATACAATCTTCAGCAATAATGGAGCTAATTTGATTTTGTTGTTAATCTGCTTTAAATGTAGGGTAAGCTTCCTAATGAGCGAGAAATAGCAGTTAAAAGACTAAGTAACAGCGCAAAATATTGTGAACTTGAATTCAAAAATGCAGTCATGTTGTTGGCAGACCTTCAGCACCGAAATCTGGTGAAACTTTTAGGTTTCTGCATACAAAAGGACTCAAGGCTTCTGATATATGAATATCTCCAGAATGAGAGTCTTGATTTGTTCTTGCACGGTCTAAAAATTCTAAACAAAAGTAATCTTAATAATTTAAACTTAATTAAAGAGAAATACTTTGTGCAGATCCAGTTAAGCGCGCAAACTTGAAGTGGAATACACGCCATAAAATTATATTTGGAATAGCTCGAGGTCTTCTTTACCTACATGAAGATTCTCAACTAAGGATGATACATAGAGATCTCAAATCAAGCAATATAGTCTTAGATTTGGAGATGAACCCTAAGATTTCCAATTTCAGCAAGGCAAGCCTTGTTCATTCAGATCAATCTAGGGTATGTAGTAGGAGTTAAGTACACAACTCGGTACTAAACTTTGCCAAAAGTTTCAGTTTGGGTACTCAACTTTAAAATGTTTCAGTTTGGGTACTCACACTAAACTTCTGTTACTTTTTCTGTTAACTCCAATTAAATAATAAAAAAGGTACTTTTGCACAAATTTAATATTTCTTTCCCTGTCCTCCCCGATAAACACCAAATCCACCCCCTCCCACCCTTCCCCACTCCGTATCCCCCTAGTTTTTCTCTCTCCTCCGCTCCTGCTTCCACCACTCCTCCACTTCTGCTTCCACCTCTCTCCACCTTCCTCTCCTCTCCGACTTCGTTTGCATTCGCACTTCCTCTCACACATTTCGTCGAACATATAAAGTGCATCCTTTGTTCCCATCACTTTTTCCTCTGTCTTTTTTCTCTCCTAAATTTCACTCCCTCCTTCAACAGTTAAAATCTTCACCCATGTCCTCCTCTTTTTCTCCATTCTTCTCAATTGCTTGATTACATTCTACTTGCAATTTGATTTTTCTCACAGTTAGTTTGTTGGTGCTCATAAATTTCCTAATTTAGGTCATAGCTCTCAATTTTTCGCAGTGGGTTAATTTTTCTTCTTCAACTGGGCAAAGTTTCAAATGCTAATTTGTAGGTCAGACTTCGTTTTCCATCTCACTTTTTCAATTTTCTGGGTACTTTTTTGTCCAATTTGTTTTCCGACTGTCAAGCTATTAAATTTTTGTTTCAATTGTATGCAAATTTAATTTGGAAGATGAACTTGAATTTCTTATTAGGGATGGATAGATAGGATATTTAATATTCGTCGATTTAAACATTGCCTTATTAAATTATTGGTTAGATTATTGGATATGTAATTCTCAACGTTTCTAATTTAGAAGGAAACAACATAATCAATCTTTTTTTTTTTTTTGAATTAGCTACTGCTTCTGTTTTTTTAGTTGTCCTTTTGCTGTCATGATTGAGTCATTGCTTGTGTTTATTGTCTTTATTTCATCTCAGTATTCTATTTCTTTCTGCCAGGTAGAATTTATTCTGGGTTCAAATTAAAAGTGGGGTTGCAGATATGAATGATGGTGGTAAAAATCATATCAATGGAGGAAGGAAGCGGAGAAAGAAAAATGGAAATGGGGTTGAATGGAGTGCTAATACTCAAGAAAAATAAGAACCCAATAACAAGGGTTTGAAAGAGATGTTGATCACTTTGTTTATGCTATTAGAAGATCAAGAGAAGCATGAGAAACTAAACTGGGGTGAGGAGGTGGTGGTACTGAGTTGGGGTCGGGTTTAGGGGAGGAGATTGTGATTTCGCCGTCGTTTTGGTTTGGTGGTTCTTGCTGGAGAAGAGAGGAAGGTGGTGTAGCGGCGGAAGCAGGAGCGGAGGTGGAGGAGGTGTTAACTTTCATGAACTAAACATCATTTCTGCCATGAAAGTATCAGTAAAGCTTCAGCAACATTGAGAGAAAGAAAGAAAGTAGAGAGAGAATCAGACGAGATATTTTGGAATGAATGTAATGAAATTGAATGAATTAATTTACAAGCTAGAGATCTACTTTTATACTAGAAGCTATACAAAGAGAGAGAAAAACTAACTAAATAATTCTGTTAGAACTAAGCTGAGCTGGCAGTATTACAGCAACAACAATATATTTAACATCCCCCCTCAAGGTTGGCAGGGTTAGAAAGCATGCCAAGCTTGTGTAAAAGAAGCTG